>REGO01000081.1:5317200-5496832 GCA_010120015.1 Rhombomys opimus | reverse complement strand
TTTTTTTTTTTTTCTGTCCCCTTGGTTTCTAGATTTGGGCTTCATGCCTTGAAGCCTGGATACCCCTTGATTATGACAGGGTCAAAGTATATCATCCTTCTTGAGGAAGCAGCCTCAGGATTGTTCTTTGCTCTCAGTGACTTCCTTGTTTAAAGTTCCTAACGTCCATCAGTGTGTTTGGTCCACAGGGAATCTTTTTGCAGGTTGTATTTGTTGCTGAAGCCTTAGCATCTGTCGGAGACACCTTACTGAGTAGAAAGGGGACACATGAAACATGAGTGAGCTGTGAAATGAAAGAAGGGTGCCTGGCAATCCTTTGGCTGTTTTCTGTCACTCTGTGATCTGTGACTTAATCCACCCTCTCTGAGCAAGGACTTCAACCTGCCCCAGGATTCCAAGACAGCAAGGCTGGACGGGGAGCCTGGAGAGCTGCAGGAGGAGGTATCCGAAAGGTCTATGAAAGCCCTGCTGCCAAGAGAAGTTTCCTTGGCATCTGCCCTCTGGCTTGGGGCCAGTGCCCACCAAGGAGGAGACTGGGTTGGGTTATAGTCAGGCTCGCAGTCCAGAACAGGGGAGGGGACTGTGTTTCGGGATGAGGGCCCCAAGGCAAGGAGTCCCTGTGAGCTCTGTGGAACATCCAGTTTTGAAGAACTCCATTTAGAAAGAGAAGAAAAGCTCTGGGGAAATAGGAGGGCCCTGGCTGCCTTCCCAGGAGAACAGCAAGTTCCAGCCAGCGGAAGCTCCGGAAGCAGGGGATTTGTGGGGAGGGATGGGCATGGAGTGAGCTACATCCCGGCCACGGTTTCCTTGGCAAAGCTCTGCTCTCAAGTGAGCATGTTTCTGGAAAGCCGGGAGGTTTTATCCTCCGAGGCTGTTATGCATACAGCCAGCGTATTTCCTGCAAACTCAGTCACTCCCGGGTGTGTGTGTTTATTTCCAGAACAGGAATATTATAAGCTATCCATAGTTCTGCCTGAGCGCACTCTTTGGAGTAGCGGGATAGACCGCAGCTCCACCTCTTCCTGTTTGAGAGGCCTGCCAGACAGGCTGGCAACTCACTCTTCTGGGCAGCAAACTTTCAGCTGTCCAGAACCAGGGCCCCAACAAGCCTCTAGGAGCTTTTTAGGCTGTAAAGGATGAGTGTGCAAACACCTGCTCCGGCTGATCGATGGGGAGGTAAACTCGGGGTGGGGGGCAAGGGAGGACCCAGGGGGCATTAAGGAGAAACGGTTATGCGTTTTTAAGAGGGTCTAACATTAACTTCATCCAAATAAGACTTATTCATTGCAATCTCTCTTTTTAGGACCCCAGCCATCAGGTAGCCTTCCACCGAGAGGGAGGAGGAGCGGAGATCCTGGCTCTTCATAAGTGCTTTGACTTGAAACCTCCCTCAATTGGCTTCTAAAAAGCCTCCTTATTAGAGGGTACTGCTGGGATTGGAATCCTGGCAGGCCCAGAAACCCCAGGGAAAAGAGACAGGGTCAGGGGGCGCCCGCTCAGAAGGCTTTGTGAGAGGCCACTGTGGCATTAGCCGCTGGAGGAAAACTTGTTGAATTCCATGGGACCAGCGACTCCATTCATTCCTCCTTAATAGGGAAGGGCACCAGTCCTTCATGTCTTCTGTCTCAGCACTACTTTACATTCTTAAGTATGAGTGAAAACCTCAAATAAATTGTTTTGGTAAGTCAAGCTGGTTGATATTTACCATATTAGTAGTTAAAATTAATTTAAAAGATAGTAAACTCACGTACACTAATATAAGTGACATGTCTATGAAAAAAAAAACAAAACACTCACACACACACCCCTCCCTATTTTCCAAAACAAATATCAGGCAGAACTCAGCGAGGAGAGGGGCATTGTCTGGCAGAAGCCAGTGGGGCTCATGGCTGCCCGACCTGGCTCTGCTGTGATGCCATGCATCCTGCAGCTTCTGGGAAACTCCCGGGTTCACTTGGGAGAGCCTGGGTCTAAAATGACAAACAAAACTGCTGTATCTTAGCAAAATAGCTTTGAGTTCACAGACCCTTCTGAGGATTCCAGGGGCCCCAGAGGCCCTGGCAGACCTGACCATGTTGTATATTATATCAGGTTCAAGTTCTAGAAAGAAAGAGGAATGAAATTAGACCCTGAAAGAGGAAGAGAGGATAATTAAAATGTCTAATTGTTAGAGAACCCCATTCACGATTTTTTTTTATAATGGACAATATCAAATTACCCTGACATTTAAGTTTTATTGAGATATACTCAAATGGGTGGTTTACAGGTTTTAAAAAATGTTTAGCTCCCCTCCCTCCCTTCCTGAGGTGCTTCACCACCACTTCCCCAGTTCTTTGGAATTTAACCTTCGACAGCTATTCACACTGCACATAGACATTCTTAGCCACTACTAACAGGATTCTGGGAGTGACTCAAGACCCTTTTAAATGCTATGCAGAGAAAACACATCGACCACCCCTGAGCTAGACGGCATTCATTATTTCTTTACGCCCTTTGGGTTCTGAGGAGTCTGTTCTAGTGAGTGTGTATGCACCCAGCATTTACTCTAAAGATGAAGGTCCTCTTAGCATTAGGTGTCTCTGCAAATTGAATATAAATGAGCAAAGCAAAATGTCCCCCCAACTCTCTTTCTTATATCACACACTCCCTCAGCAGACTCCTGTTCTTACAGCATGGATTCTGGTGCAGGGAATTTCTGAAAGATGCTGTAGAGAAGCATGAGCTGAGTTAGCAGCATGGAATGGTCCAGCCCCTGGAAATCCTCCAGAGGTAGGGTGCCCTTAAAAAGGATCCTTAAAACCCAAAACTTACACGGGAACTTTGCACCTATGTGAACTCTCTTGGCCTAGGCAGTCCTGGCAAGGGTGCTGCCTGCAACAAAAAGTCTCGGTTTAGTTTTGGTGGACCAGATTTCCCATCTGGGTGCAGACCTGGAGCACCGCACCCAGGATGGCAAAACGGCTCAAACTGAAGGGTCCCAGAAGGAGCAGACTCCACGTCAGAGGAGATGCTTTCTAAGAAGATGCTTTCTGTCAGCCATCAGCCCCTCCTGGAGAGGTACAGATGTCTTGGTGGCCTGAGACTTCGCAGTGAGCAGACCTGAGCTATGGCCCCTCTGTTCTGTTGTTCAACGTACGGTGAGCCCCAGCCCCTTACAGCCATCCTTTGTGGACCTCCTGTAGCATTGCCCAGGTCCTGCTGTCAGGATTACCTTGGTAGTTTTCAGTGATGGAAGGAAGGCAAGAGGGACTGAAGAGACAGGTCTCTGGATGGACTTAGGCCACCATAGTCAGCAACCCACTCTTGTGCTGGAGAGAATGGGGAAACATTCCCGTGGCTTCGTGAGTGGGAATCACAAAGTTGGGCACTGAGGTTAAGAGGGACGAAGGCATGTCATCTGGGCAAACAAGTGGAGGGAACAGCATGCATCATGTGTGAACTGGGAATCTGGCTCAGTAGCTCTGAGTCAGCCTCCACATGATGAGCGCCAGACCCCTTTCCTAAGGGCTTCCAGCTTTATCCGGGCCTTGCACAGATCGAGCAGGTGGGTGGAGCAGTTATTCAGCATCGGCCCTCGGACTAGGTCCCTGGAAGTGGCAGTGGGACTATTTCAAAGGCTGGCGTTGCACATTTATCAGCTGGTTTTTGTGCAAGGCCCAGGTTGAGGTTTTCACAAGAGAACATGAAAAAATGCCAGGGAAGCCAAAATGCCTTTCTTTAAATAGGGTTCAGAAGGTAGGTAGGGTGCTTATGTCTGCACATGGCCTCGCTGAAAGAAAAGACAAGTCAGCCTAGGGTAGGAGAGATATCTCCCATGGAAAGATGGAGAACTGAGACAGTCCAACAGACTGGGTATAAAGATGGAACAAGCATCCTACCTTCTATTTAGCATCTCCGAAGGCCATTTGAGCCTATTGGCATGTCCCAAAGTGCCAGAGGCAAGCTAATGAGAGGGCCCACAGTGAGGATGGCCGCCTTAGGGGAATGTGGAAACGCAAAACGACAATGGAAGACAGGGAGGTGCTCGCCCACTTAGCAACATTAAATTCCTGATGGAAATCTGCACAGAAACCATTGTCCCAATCTTTACTTTAATACAGCTCTTGTTGTCGTTAGCTGCATGGCTATCCCTTATGAACATTGCCAGAGCTTGGCACCTTTCAAAATCTGTGTGCAATTTCTGTCTCCTAAGAGACAAACTCCTCTGGGTTTCCTTAGAAACAAACTCTCTGGGATCTGCATCCCAGCCAGTGGCTGGTGACTCACTCCTGAGAATTACTGAACTTGGGAGTGGGCCTTCAGCACAGATGTCCCTGCAGTCCCAGACCAAGCCAGCTTTGAAACTATTCCCCGACTCTTTGTTAGGGAACTGGCCTTGCACTTCACCATGCTGTGAAGAAGTCAGGCTGTGTTAGGTGTCTCTAGATGCCATAACAAGCTGACTCTCAACGTCCATGTCAGAGGACTACTTACCATTCAGATCACATTACAACATCAATAGTCAGCAAAGGGCTTTTGTCCCTGCTCATTTGTCATATGCTGCTTCCCTGATGTAGCTCCTCCATCCTACAGCCTACCCTCTCTGCAGCTAATTGGCAGGTGTGGAGAGGTCACAGTATCTTCTAATCATTCTGCCATGCATACAAAATATGCACAGCACCTACGGCTTCAACATCTTTAGCCCACAGTTCAGGGACCGTGGATATACTGACATTGTTTTAGGTCTCTAGCTAGAACTGTACCCGTTAAACACAGCCCCCCACTCTCCCTTCCACAGCCTGGCGACCAGCCTTCAGCATTCTGTCCTCATGAGTTCGGCAGCTCTGCCTCCCTCACAGACCACGCAGCAGCTTCTGCCCTTGTTGCCAGCCACTTAGCGCAGTGGCTCCCAGGCTTGCCTGTGTTGTGCTGTGTGTTCACCATCGCTGCTTATCCGTTCGGCGACTGATAGACACCAGGGTTACTCCTGCCTTTCCACTGGACACACCCTCTCCCTAACCATCTGGGCCTGCCTGCAAGTGACTTATTTCTGCTCCCGGCTCCCAGGAGAACATGTTGCAGAAGCCCTCCTGCATACCACCAGGAAATGCAGTCGCTCTGCGGCTGGTTGGGCAGCCATTTCTCAGAACCAATTGAGCCTGTGGAGGGTGAGGCCCAGTTTGTTGGCAGATAATGAACCAGATTTTTTTCTACCCCTTCATCTTTGTACTTCCTGAAGCAGCTACTTACACTGGTCCAGAAAAAGAATTTTCCAGCTTTAGTCATAAAGATCCAAAGGTTCTGAAGTATAAATGTACCTTAAATAAATAGTGTAAGCTGGTATTTGTGTGGTGTTTGGCCATTTTCAGTGTCTTTTTCATTTGCTGAACAGGTTCAAGTTTTGATTATCTGTCACTTGCCATAGGGTGATAGTTGGCAGAGCCCTTGGCTCTCCAGTAATTTTAGTAAGTAGTGTTTATTGGTCTCCATGGCAACATGAGGTATGTATTGCTTATTTATTTGTATAGTGAGGACATTTTCCCCGAGAACAGTGGTTCTCAACCTTTCTAATGCTGTGACCTTTATGTTCCTCATGTTATATGTTCCTCAAATTATTTGTCATGCTACTTCATAACTATATTTTGCTTCTGTAATGAATCATAATGTAAATGTCTTTGTTTTCAGATAGTCTCAGGCAAACCCTGTGAAAGGGTTATTCGATTCCCAAAGGGGTCACTGTTGACTACTGTCTTAAAGAGAATTAAATAAATTTCCCAGTTCTCCAGGTCATAAATGACAACTCTATTTCCCCATTATTGATGTCCTTCAGAGCACACATACAAGCCAAACTGCTGTGGGAACCGTCTTTTCCCCACTGGAGGTAGTGGAGATGAGCTGAGCCCCACTGGAGGAGGGAGAATAGTCCTGTCATTCAACTTGTCCCTACTTCTGGCCCCAGGGAGCTGCCCAGGACCCCCCTGGAGGAAGAGGAACATCATTTGCTGCTGCTGCCACTTCCCAGCAACATCTGTGGAGCCCCCTCCTTTGTTCCAGGTCCTGGAGATGAACTAGGAATAGAATTATTCCTGTCCTCTAAGTGTGCGGCAGCCAACTAGCAAAGTGGTCACGAGGACACAGGGCCCTCAAGCAATACGGTGAGCCACGTACAGCAACCCACAAAGTGTTGTGGAATTCTGCAGAGAGGCAGCTAGTTTTCCCTGACACGTGGCAGAGATGTGCTAAGAGTGGTGCGTGTCTTAAGGTGATGGCTCGGTGGCTAAGCGGGTCTGAGTTCAAACCTCCAGTACCTACATAAAAAAGCAGGGCATGGCTGCCCACGTGCCTGTAACACGTGCTGTGCATTGGAGGGTGGGAGCCTGGGACTTGCTCTAGGTCAGAGAGAGACCTCCAGGGACTAAGGGAGGGAGGGATTGAGGAGGACACTGGGTACACACACCCTCACACACACATCCCATAAACTCTTACCTAGCATATCATAAACAAGGAAACAAGTAAGTTAAATCATTTAAAAGGTGACAACCAAGCATGGTGTGGGTGGCCGGGAAACACTGGGAAGACCTATTTCAGATAGAAAACCAACTCCAATCTCAAAGGCGGATTGAGGATAAAGGGCAGGGTTCAGCAGGGGTGAAACGGGTGCAGAGGTGCCATGTGAAGAGACATGGAGGCAGAGGTCGGTGGAGCGGGGTGAAGAGGCAGGGACCGGACTGTCTGTTACAACGCTTCCTCGGAGTGGGGTGCTACCCTAACTAATTCATTTCATTCCAGCCCTATTCGTTTCTAGAGGGCAGGGCCACTCTGTCACACCAGGGGCAAACCCCTCCCCCCACTGTGCCGCGTACCAGGCTCATTCAAGGCAGAGGAAAGGCCATCTGGAGATCCTTGTCCTCCCATAGCGACTCCTGTGGTGACTCTCCTTGCGAACAAGAAAGGCTTTCTGACGGATCTTCCCTTGACTAATAGACTAAGCCAACCCTGAGTTGGGTAGTTTGAAGCTGAGTTCTCTTTCAGACACCTGCAAGGGCAGAACTGAAGCTTGGAGATGTCAGGACCAGGACCACCGTGGCTTGTCTCTTGTGCAAGAGACAGAGGAGGTGATAGCCGAAGGTGTCACCTGCCACAGGTCCTTCCAGACACTCCACTCTGTCACACCTGCTGCTTCATGGCTCTGACATAGAACTTGATGCCAAGACTTGTGTTTCTAAGTAATTTACAAATGGAGGCTGAAGCCGAGGGTATTCCGGGTTGACAATGATGTGTGCCAAGAAATCAAAGCTTGAGGACAGCAGCTGTGCTGCCCAAGACGCTAAGGGCAGCAGCGCCTTCCTCTCAGAAGCGCCATCTTCCCCGTGGGCATAGCCCACCTGGGGTGGAGGCTGCACCCACTCCTCCTCTCTGGGACTTTGGGGAAGATTAACTTCACTAAGCATCTGTTCTATAGTGTGAAAGGTGCCTTTTGCACAATGGCCAATATGATTAAATAGCAGCTTTGGTGTGGAGGCCCTTGTGACCCTAGGTGTCAGGACCCAGCTGCTCGCAGTGGAGCACCCAGGGCCCCAGCACTGAGCACTCTGAGCTGTTCTTATCACTGGATGATGAGCATCTATCTACTCAAGACATTAGGCATCCGGCCTCCCCTCCCCAAACCAACCCTCGCCAGGATCCGTTTCTAACATTATAAAAGTTGCACGGTGCCATTATGAACTAATTATGCATGATACTTCAATTTGTTACAAGACTCAGAAAAATTATATCCTCCCATTTGTATATGTCATTGTAAGGGCAAAATCTTTGATTCAAATGTTGATTTCATTTTTCTTTTCAATTTTTTTTTTCCCAGCATCAAAGTGATTGTCTGCCATAAGGCACAGGCACAGGCACTCTACCTCCTCTGACCCTTGCAGGGTCTGTGGCTATGATGATGTTCAGAAGTTGGGGCAGAAGCAGTGACTGGGTCTCATGTACCTCTTGAACTTCTGATAGGAAGTTGGCAGGATATTAGGGTCCCGGAGTTATTTTTCAGGGAGCAGGAAGAGATGTAGAAGTAAAGAAATGGGGCACAGGAAAGTTCAGGATAAAGGGTCTTTGAGTGAAAGTTACTGGAAACTGGACTTGGGGTCGGGACAGGGAGGAGCCATCACAGCTGGAATCGTCTGCTACTAGCGACTGGTGGCCTCCATCACCACAGAGGCCAAGAGGTCGGAGAGCGATCAGAGTCTCCCTTGCTGGACAGGGGTTTGGAGCAGATAAGCCTTACGGCCCTTTGTGCTGAGCCAGAGCTGTAGGCTTGTAGCACTATCTGTCATGAACTCGACTCCACCTGTGGAGTTGGAGATAGGGACCGATGCCCAGAGCCCTGGGGGGCACTGAGAATAGCCACAGACCCACACACGAGCCTCAGAGGCAAGTGAGTGTGGCCTTGGAGGCTGGGCCTTTTCAGTGTCGGTCCCATCTGATGACTCAGACATTCCTTCCATCCCCAACACTGGAAACCGGTGATGCTGGTTTGTCTTGTTCTAATTATTATCCAGACGACCATTTGGCTCATTCCCGGGCAAGGCTTGGGTCAGGAAAGACCTGTTAATTAATTGAATCAGGGTTATATAACCACTTTGGACACTTTAAACACACAGCAATTATGTTGGGGCCCCGGCACCTCGTGCACAAGGAGGCAGTTCTAGTGTCAGGAGTATATGCTCGTGTGTGAGGCTTAACCCCCAAAGCAGAGGGCGGGGCACCCCTGGCAATCCTGTTTCAGTGAGGTTGGGTGAGGTTGTTGTAGTTACGGCTCTGGGTGCCTTCTGAGAAGATGCTGGAAATATTTCAGTCTGCCTTTACCCAGCTTGTGGGACCCATTACATTTGGAGCATATTAACGTAGCATTTGGCTTGGCTTATGAATGTGCTATCCAAATGTGCAGGAGACCCCTAGGCCTTGAGGTCACCAGCTTTTCTTTTTCTCTCAAGCCTGCCTCATCATCACCTGTATCTCTTTCTAGCTCCCATCTTTAACTCCAATGTCTTCTAAGCTTGCAAACCTCAAAGCTTGCAGTCCTCCGTACAAGAAGAGAGGAAAGTGGAAAGCTGGTGGCAGGAAAGCTCCCGACAAGTGACTAGGGGGACAGGCAAGGTACAAAGTCTTCAGGAAGGCGCAGCTGCGGTTGGAAGTGTTTGTCACTCAACTCTGTAAGATTCAAGCAGGATAAGTGGCTTCACCCCGCTCCAGCCCACAGCTGCCCCAGGCGCGCTACTTTCTTGTACTTGAGAATGACAGATCAGATGCCTTGTCTCCGTTCAGTGTTAAGAACTGACACTGTAGCCTTGAGAACTGACGCTGTAGCCTTCAACTTCCCAGCCAGCTGCAGCCTAGGCACCTGATGCTCTCCTACCATCTCTGAGCCCCACACTCCTCACTCTCTCAGGTTCTAGCGTGCTGAGGCTTGAACCCCATTCTGCGGGCTGCTGGGCTAGGGCTCTAGCACCCCAGTCTCATTGTCTGTCATCAGGCTGCCTCCCGAAGAGGGGCCTCCTAGGGGGGCTTTGTCCCCGCTGCCCTCTCAGAGGGGGAAGGAAGGCAGGAGTTGCAATAGTCAGGGAGGGGCCCCTTCCCTTACACGAGGTGGAGCCCTTCGGGTGGGTTTCACTGTAAACACGTGGCTGAAATGTGTCACAAGTGGACCAGCTAGCTTGCTTTCTGTACCTTTTACACAGCCTCTGCCAAAGGACACGGAATTCCAACACGTCAAGAGAACCGCAGGGGAGCCTTCCTTGCCTGGCTTCGGGTTGCTCTTTCCCAGGCAGAATCAACCTTAATTCCTTGTGTCTGGAACCAGAGGTCTCGATAGAAACAGTTTACTTGCCCCCCTCCCAGGGCATCTATGAGAACACCACGCCCTTGGCATACAGCAAGGCTGCCAGGACTGCTGCATTTAGGTAGTGGACACGTGGACATGAGTGCAGCAGAGCGGGGCTGGGAAAACACTCCAGCCAACCCTCCCACACCGGGAACCCAACCACCAGAACTACCAAAAACAGGCAGCGGCCTCAGCTCTCCTTTTTCTGGAAGTGCCGGGTAACGGCTAGATGACCACTGTGCCAGAGCTCAGAGGACAGCAAAGGCAGCCTGGCCTAGCTCATCTGCGTGATAAACTTCCACGGACAGTGCTCTGGTCCCAGGACATAGGAAGGAGCAAGAAACTGCTGTCTCTTGCATGGAGCTCTGGGCTGACCACGGTGAATTCCCAAAGACGCCTGTAGGTCTGAGCATGGCTGAGGCGCTGTGGTCTGGGCTCAGATTTGTTTGCATCGTTCACTCAGAGGGCACTGGCCAGTGGCTGTTTTTATATGACACAGATCCCCAGGGGTTCCTGCCTCTCCACTATGACCTTTTCAACAGCCACTCTTGCCACAGCTCCATAGAGACCAGCTAAGCCTTTCTCCAGTGATGTCACTGGGAACTTTAAACTTCCAAGAAAGGAGATTCTGTGACTGGGAAAGCAGACTGCTCAGTGTGTCCCTCTCATGGTACTCTCAGCTGTGAGGGCAGAGGACGCGCCCACAGGATGGTTAAACACCCTAAAAGTAAGAGATTACGTTCCAGTTATGAAATCTGGCCCTTCTCATTGCTAAGCCATATGGTTCCACCTCAGAATCTGAAACATGAGGTGGTCAGCTCCAGAGTTCAAAATGTCAAAGTGTTTAGAAGCGTGTGTGTGTGTGTGTGTGTGTGTGTGTGTGTGTGTGTGGTGGAGATACAGCTAGAAAGATGGCTCCTTGTTTAAGAGTGCTTGCTGCTCTTCCAGAGGACGTGGATTCAAGTTCCCCGGTGACTCGCAAGGCCCTCTTCTGGCCTTCATGAGTACTGCATACGCATGGTGCACAAACATACACGAAAGCAAAACACCACACGCATAGAATAAAAACAAATAGGCCTTAACAGCAATTGAGGGAATGGGCGACACGTGCCTGTAACCAGCTTGGAAGGTGGCATGGGAGGGTCAGGCGTGCCCAGGCGTCCTCTGGCTATAGTGAGCTGCAGACTGGCTCAGGGGGAGAGGATTTAGACCTGAGTCTGTGTACATTTTCCCAGCAGTGCTTTGGAATATAATCATAGTTCTACTGAGAAAGTCACCTTTCCTCCTGCAGCTTCCATTGCATATCTCTGATACCCTCTTTTTGTTTTGTTTTGTTTTGGTTTGGTTTTTTGAGACAGGGTTTCTCGGTCTAGACTTGGCTGTCCTGGATTCACTTTTTAAACCAGGCTGGCCTCGAACTCGCAGAGATCTACCTTTCTCTGTCTCCCCAAGTGCTGGATTACAGGCATGCACCACCACACCCAGCCACTTTGCAGTTTAAAAACTATGCCATTCTTGTTTTATTAAGAAATGTTTCAAAGATGAAATGTTAGTTTGTTCTGTGAACGCAGTAGAGATAGATTAGGTATCATTAACTGATCTAAGTAACTACATATATTTGTAAATCAAATTATATATACTTTAAATCAAGAAGAATTTTTAAGATAAATTAGAAATATTCTACGTTTGGGATCTGTCTCTTGTAAAATGTTTATCTAACATGGCCAGGGCTTGGGCTGTGTGTGTGTGCATGCATATGCGATGATATTCTAATTGAGCGATAATAAAAATTCATTAGTACCTTTAAAACTTGTGAGGCACAGATGAAGCAGTGGCTTGAGAGAAATTCATAGTTTTAATTTGGTGATATTAGAAAAGAAGAAAGATTTAAAATGAATAACTCAATTTTTGACTATAAAATATAGAAAGGTTAAAGAAATTAAGCCCAAAGAATATAGAAGGAACTAATAAATATAAAAATTATCACTAAAACTACCAGAAAAATAAGCTAAAAAAATTTTTTTTTGAGACAGAATTTCTCTGTGTCCTGGAACTCATTCTTTAGACCAGGCTGGCCTTGAACTCAGAGATCCTCCTGCTTCTGCCTTCCAAGTGCTGGGATTAAAGACATGTGCCACCACCCCCAGAATTTTTTTTAACAAAGTGAAAAATAGTTCTTTGAAAAGGTTCATGAAATTTTTCATAAACTTCATGAAAAAATGATTACTAAAAAGAGGAAATGACTAAGAGGGGAGGTCATTGCCGATTCTATAGATGCCAGGGAGGTTGGTATGTGTAGGCTTGAGCTATTCTGAGCCAGCGCTAATAACAAGCGAAATGAACCAATTCTTTGAAACCAGAACTTAGAAAAAGAGTCAACACAGCTGAGTGGGGAGATGGCTCAGCGGAGTTCAGTACCTGCTGTGTGAGCGTGAGGACCTGGTTCATCTCTAGCACCACGTGTCAGAAGCACTGCACTGTGAGCAAGTTCATAGTGGTGTCTGTAATGCCAGCACTGGGGAGACTGACGTGGGGGCTCCTTGTTGCTTGGTGCCAGCTTTGTAGCCAACCTGAGGCGTCCAGGGTCAGTGAGAGATCTGCCTCAAGATATGAGCGAGCAATAAAGGAAGACAGCTGATGTCAACCTCCAGCCTCCACACACGACACACGAGTACATGGTGTGTGCATCTGCAAACACATATTCACGTATGTATGTACATGACAGACCAGACCAGAGAGCGGAACTAACATAGAAAGAAACAGAAAGTTTGAAAGAATCTGTATTTTATAAAGAAATGGAACTGTCAAAAGCATCCCACAAAGAAATTTCTGACCCAAAGTGACTCCCTTGTGAGTTCTATTAAAACAAGAGAAGAAAAAGTACAAATCCCACATAAGCAATTTCAAAAAGAGAGGAGAAAGGAAATTCACCGTTCCTTTTACAAAGTTACCATGACTCTCGTATTAAGATCTGACAATGCTATGAAAACGGCAGATGACTACAGCTGTGACATAGATACTAACCTTCAGACAGAACCATTTTTGTGGAATTCAGCCTCAATAATGACAGTGCATGTGACCCCTTAGTGACAGAGTCAGTGAGAGACGCTGCCTCAAAACATTAGAGAGCAACAGAGGACACCTGAGGTCAACCCCAGCCTCCACACACGGCATACATGTAACGGCATTTGCGCCTGCGCACATCTGCACACGGTGCTTCAGACAGAGCCATTACTGTGGACTCAGCCTCAGTAATGACGGCATGTTCTGATGCCTTACTTCAGAACTGTTATATAGCATAGTAAAGTTGATATGGCATTGAAAAAGTTCATCAGTGTAATTCAAAAATATGGAATAAAGGAGCAGCTGTCATATAACCATCTCAGTGGAAACAAAAATAGCATCCCTAGGCTACAACAAACTCTTTCTCAGACAGACACACACACACACTCCCCTCAAATAAAAACCTACAAGAAATTATTGAAAAGTAGCAAGTCAGATCTACAAAACACAAGACACATGTATTTCAAGATTCAATGTCATATGTCTGCTTTAACTAAAATAACCTAAAGATTCAGCATACTCTAACCTGCAACTTCAACAGGCTCTTGTTGGGATCGACAGGTGAAGCCTATTGTTTATTTGTTGAGACTGGGTCTTATTTATGGCGCAAGCTGGCCTTAAATTCTTTACCATCCTGTTTAGTCTTCCGAGGAGCTGGGACTACAGATATCACATATGTCTAATTTGCTTGCGATTTAAAGGGAAATACAAAGGATGCACAGCACCTGATGGCAATAGTTGCTCAGAAGCTACTGTAATATGGCAGGTTGTTATTTAGATAAGGTCATACAAATAGGTCGGTTGAACAGTATAGAACTATGGCACTATATATATATATATATATAGAATGTAGACACATGTAAATGCTAAATTACTGAAGTTTAAAATTACTTAATTACTTAAGGAGAATTGTTTTGAGGTTAAGCAAATTTTTCTTAAAGAAAATAATCCAGGGACAAGGAGGAGATGAGGGAGGGAGGAAAGGTTGGATTGGGAGGGAATGAGGGAGGGGGTTACAGCTGGGACACAAAGTAAATAAACTGTAATTAATATAAAAAATAAAATAAAATTATATCAAAAAAGAAAAAATCCAAAAGGGGGAAATTAGTACTATTAAAAATCTGACTATCAAGCTAAGCTGTAAGAATACAGAGTAGAAACCGCTCAGCAAGCGCATCTGACAGACTTGTAACTGCAGTGTACGAGGACCTCATAGAGATCAGTAACAAAAATGCCACAGGCAAGAATTTAAATAGGCGGATTTTAATAGATAGTTCATAAAAACAATAAAGGAATGGAAAATAAACACATGACAATATGCCCAATATTCTTAGTCATCGAGAAGATGTGTATTAAAATCGCAACATGGTTTCATTTCAAAATCGCTCCTAATTGCTAGCGTGAAAGCCCTTACTGTGGGCCAAGCGGACCTCTCTCATATTTCTGCTGTACAAATGCTCTCACCTCCTCAGGAAAACATTTCATGACTTTTTTCACAAACTTAAAACAAGTCCCACCCTGTGATCCTCCAAGTCCGCAAGTGGGCACCACCCAAGGGAAGTGAAGTCAAAAGAAGGGAGTGACAAAGTCCATGGGGCCTTTACTCATAACAACGGTCAAACTTAGACGCCAGTCAGCGAGACTCGTCAACAGTCGTGGAGTAGTCATACAATAACCATGCTAAGCTACCTCACTGTACGCACATACATTCTCGTTGGCTTTTATTTCCTGGTCTGTCTGTTATCCAGGGGTGTCCTCATCCCCAGCTGAAGCTTGGATACCCTGAAAGGTCTCCACTTTGTCCTGTTCCTACTTGGGGCAAAATGGCTTAGGAGAGAAAGGCAAGTGACAAGAAGAGAAAAAGATGACTTAACTACTTAATTATTACTATTATATAACTTAAGATATTTTTTTTTCCTGAATGCTCTCTCTCTGTGTCTCTGTGTCTGTCCCTTTCTGTGTAAAATTTATAGCCAAAATGAGGGGGGGGGGAACCTAAGGAATTGTCTTAAAAGTACAGTTCTGTCTCTAAGAGAAAGCCTCTTATTCTCTCAAGGCATATATTCAAACAGCTGCCAATCTTAAAGATAAAAATATTTTTCCTGTCAATGCTATCAACAGTCAAAGGCGCATGCTTCCCCTGCTGTGACTCCTCTGAGTTTAGAGGGTTGGTGTCAGTGTTCAGTGAGGTACTGTACAGAAGCTGTTTTAGAGCTGTGCTAGACTCCTAACACAGGTATTCTAAAATGTGAGCTGTTGTGACCACTTACTCTGGTTCTAATCTAATAGCCTTGCAAGAGGCAGAAGTTTGTCTGAAGCTGAGATGGGCCAATACCTCGTGGGAAAGCTCAGAGGCCACCTGGATTCCCAGTCAGCTAATGTGAATTTTTCTTAACCTGATGACTATAAGTTATCTGCCATAAAGAAAGCAGAAATGTCAACTTCTAAAGATGGAGCCTGTTGCCCTGGCAACCCTAAAGATGCTCATAGATGCTGGACACAGTAGTGTATTCCTATAATCCTAGCACTTTGGAAGTGGAGGTAGGAAAGTTAGAAATTCAAGGCCACTTTTGACTACATATTCAGATCATGTCTCAAACAAACTCAAACAATCCCCCCCGCCAAGTATACTCCCAGCCACTCCCGAAGCCCCAGAATCTTGGTTCTGAGCAGCAGCTGCTCATCTCTCAGTTTCTAATAACTGTCACATTCTCATCTTCCAGTACTTTGAACTCTTCTAGGGTCAATGGACAAAAAGAATAAAATGCTAACGGTGTGTTCATTTTAACACCCATGTCTGAAAACTCCAAGGCTCAGTTTGATAGGTTTCCAACGATAGTTCATGTGACATCATCCACAATCTTAAGTCTGTCTCTATTTTCTGGGGTTTTTGTTTTGTTTTGTTCTGCTTTTTGTTTTCTTAGTAGGTACTTCTTGCCTGGTGGCCCTGTATCTACATACTGACAGACTCCTTCATTCAAATCACAGAAAGAGGGCCCTTTCTTAGTCATTCCAGGAAATTGTGAACTTTGTTAATCAGGTCAAGGATACAAGTCCAAACCTGGGCTGGTGCTGTGTATATGGATGAAACCTATCAACTGTCCAGGCCACGCTTAGGTCTCCACTCGTGGGGGAAAGAAACAACCAATACAATTGACTGTATTGCCTGCCATGCGCAGGCAGATCCCCGTCACTGCTGTGTTCAGCACGAGTGAGTTTCCAGATGCAAACAACAGATCTTCAGATAAAGGCCTCCTTTGACCCAGCCTGAAGAAAGCTGCCGTCCCATGAGTGTCACGAACACCGAGAAGGAATTCAGGTCCTGGGTGTGAGGATACGGGCTTTCTTCAGTCGACTCTACCCTAGGAATGTGAGCATGTGCACAGCAGATGCCTCCCCCAGCAACGTTTCCCTGGGCCTCGCCATGTGTGAACGGCAGCCAGGCTGTCGCTGCGCATGCCTCTACTCCAGAGTCTGTGCTGTCTGTGTCACAACAGGCAACTCCCGGGCCCTGTCTATGGACGCAAGCACAGACAGGACTCTGGGTGAGGTCTGCACGGACTCTCAGAGTCCAGCAGTAGAATTAGTGTGAGTGTGTGTGTGTGTGTGTATTTGAGACAGGGTTTCTCTGTGTAGCCTTGGCTGTCCTGGACTCACTTTGTAGACCAGGTTGGCCTTGAACTCACAGAGATCCGCCTGCCTCTGCCTCCCAGAGTGCTGGGATTACAGGCCTATGACACTACAACTGTCTTTACAGACAGAGAAACCTGGTGAATACAAAAGTCGCTCCTGCTGGGCATGGCGGCACCTGCCTGCAATCCTAGCACTCAGGAGGTAGAGGCAGGAGGACTTCCACAAGCTCAAGGCTGTCCTGGTTGATAGTGAGTTTCAGGCCAGCTAAGGCTACATCGTGAATCTCAATCTCTCTCTCTTTCTCACAAACAGTCCTGAAGGTTTGTGTCGGCCTAGACAGCACAGCAACACAAAGGAGCTCATCTCAATGATGGGAACGAGAAAGGTTTTGGGAACGTTCTAGTTTCAGTTAGGCTGAAACTAGTGATAAAATACCATGAAAGAAAGCAACCTTGAGGAGAAAGGGTTTGTCTGGCTTACTCTGAGTTTATCGTCTGTCCTTTCAGGGAAATTAAGGCAGGAACTCACATAGTTCTCAGTCACACCCACAGTCAGAGCAAAGAGAAAAATTAATGGGTCCTTACTTGCTTGCCTGCTCTCAGCTAGCTTTGTCCTCCCCCTCCCCCCTTGCCTAGGGGATGGCATTTCCCACAATGCATTGTGTCTTCCTACATGAATTAACAGTTAAGACACTTTCCCACAGATGTGCCTACAGGTCAGCTGTATCTAGCTAATTCCTCTTAAGACTCTTTTCCCGGTGTCTAGGATTCTAGGTTGTGTCAATCTGACAGTTAAACCTAACCAGCCCAATCTACCATCTGTAAGTTTGACACACACAGCATCACTTAGGCCTAACTTTTCACCCTTATCCCCCAAAGCTCATGTAACTGTTATAACGTGAAACACAGCCCAACTCAGAAAACCTTCCAAAGTCTTCAACGCTTCCATCACTTCAAACGTCCAAGTCTCTTGGCTGTAGGCTGCTATAGCACAGAGAAAAAAATTCTGTACTTAAACGTTGTTTTTCCAAAAGGAAAGAACTGAGACAGACAATCAGGCTAAAGCAAGGACAAAACCCAGCAGGGTGAGTCCAAATCCTGTACGCACAGGGTGTGTCCAACCTCTGGGTCTCGATCATACTGTAATCTTCTGGACCCCAAAGTGCGTGAGCAGCCCCATCTCTCTAACTCTGCCATCGGAAGCGCACAAAGCTTCCCTCCACACCCACAGCCTAAGTGGACACCCCGGCAGTGACATCTCCAGTGTCCTGGGACTTTTATAGCAGCTGAGGCATTGCCTTCTTCAGTGGGCTCCCCTCGGGGACTCCAATCCTGCCACACTTTTTGTCTGGCCTCGGCTGCTCTCTGTGACCCCTTCTTCATGCCTTCGAAACAATGCAGGCGATTCTTACATTGCCAAATCCTTCTGTGAGTTCAAGATGTTGCCTTGCCCTTTGGAGCACAGCTCCATCAGCTTTTATATTCACATCCTGAATTAACACTTTCGTTCTGTCCTAATGAAGGACACAGGTGTCACCTCAGTGGTGCTGCTGTCTTCTCAGTCAACCTCAGCTTGCTCAGCACACACAGTTTTAGCTGCAACACCGTACCGATAGCCTGTATCCCTGGAAGAGTCTGGGAACCCCTCTGAAACCTCATGAGATCATCCTCCACAGCCCACATTCTGTCAGCACTCTTGTCTTGCAAGCTCCCACTGAAACAGCCCTTTAAGCTCTGCTCACAGCATTTAATAGCTTCTCTTGCACATTCAATCCCACAAAATTGTCCAAAGCGTAAGAGTGGCATGGGCAGTTTATCACAGCAACGGCCCCTCTTTTTCTGTGCTGATTTCTGTTCTAACTTAATTTCTCTTGCTAGGATAAAAACCCTGAAGACAGCAACCTAAAGAAGAAAGGGTTTATTCAGCTTACAGTTCCATGGTACTGTCTATCATATCAAAGAAGCCAAGGGAGGAACTCAGCCAGTCACATCACCCTCAGTTAAGATCTCGTGTGAGGACTTGCTGCCAGGAAGCCAGCATGGCTTGCTGGGCTGGGCTTCTCCACCCTAATATAGACCCCATCTTAAGGAATGGTCCCACCCACACCAGTTTTAACTTAAGAGACTCTCCCATAGACATTTGACCAGGCCAATCCGATCTAGACTATTATTTCTTAAGATGCTTTTCCCAGGTGCTCCAAGGTTGTGTCAAGTTGACAATCAATACTGTCACAGGAACTAATTGCTTTTGCCTTTTTCTGGTGCTAGAGTTTGAACACAAGGCCTCAAAGCATGCTGAGTATATGCTCTACCAGAGAGCTCCGTGCATGCTAGGCAAGTACTCCACCAACTGAGCAATGTACCGGGCTCAGACCTTTTTTTCCTTTTGTAAATTGCTGCCTAGTTTCCATCTAATGGCTAGAGTACAATTAATTAGCATAGCCAAGCCTTCATTTTAAGGCACAGTTTTTATGGTTTAGTATGGACAGAGGGAGACAGAGAAAGTTTGAAAACTTTCACTGTTAGAAATTCACAGATCTAGAGGATATTTTTAAATCCGAGGAGCCTGAGGGCCCTGGTAGAACTGTGCCTTCGTGAGAAAGAGGGTGGTGGCTTTCTTAACTGTGGCAGGTGTACTGCTAAGCATTTCCCCTCTTTACTTGACTTTATAACAGTCTTTGTAGGTATTATTACTCCTGCTTTAGAGGTGAGGAGACCAAGGCTTTGTGAGATGAAATGACTTTTCCAACAGATAAGTAGAATTATAAGTTTAATAAATGTTGAATAAGTTAGTGGATAAGCCTGATGAGTATGAGTACTAAAAGCTAGGAAGTATGTGTTTTCCATATATATACATATATATGTGCAAAAATATTCTGAGGATGTAGAAGCGTGGTACAACACTTTTGAGCATGTGGGAGGTCCAGGTTCCATCTCTACTCCTGTAAAATAACAACAGACAGAAAACAGGAAAAACAAACAAATCCCACCCACAGTTCTGTTTGGGATTAATTACAGACACTTAAAAATCTTACATTATTAAATTCAGTTTTTAGTAAAAAATGATTTGGAAAACACTTTGGATCCTCAACCATCTTGGGCTCCTTTGCTTCTCTCTCCTGTCCCCCAGCCTCCACGTCGGGTTAGATTGTCTGCCTCGTCTTTCCTAGGATCTTACCTTCTCTAAGCAGGAGCACGCCCAACTCTGTGAGAGGAGGCATCTTTTTGGAATGTCAGCTCTTGGCTTAGCAAGGCTTGTTCTGGTTTGATAGTTTTCAGCTTTATGCTCATAAAAATGACTGGAGCATTTATTGTTCTGTATAAATAAAGACATCACCACCTTGCTGTCATGGGGACGGGCCCCTCCCCACCTCCAGCCTGGGAGTCTGGTTTTCATGGCTTGGCGTGGCCATCTTCAGAAGGTGGAACTGGGCCCTTGGCACTGCAAAGCTGGAGACAGCCCTTCCAATATGGACCGGTGGGGATGGCACCAGGAGGCTGCTGCTCACAGCCTCACCCACTGTGTCTCTACAGATACTGACACAGTAGCTGCTGCTCAGTTATTCAAACCAAAAAGAACAGCAGCTCTCACTGAGCAGAGGTTGACCTTACTCTCCCCTAAGCAGACCAAGACAATGGGGTTCCACCATTTCGGAGACCCAATTTGTTGTTCTTCCTCCTTCTCTTCTCTTCCTCCTTTTGCTCTGTTTTGACTGGATAGATTTTATGCATTGCCTTTGTCTGCTTTGTCTAGCATAGTTCCCTACAGTGGAGGAAGGAGGCTGTGTCTCCCTTTGACATCCTGCTGGACCTTGAGCTTAGCAGCCCTGACCTGGACGCTGGGCTGCACCTCAGGAATGAGGCCATAGGTGAAAGAGGTTAAGGGCGTGGACTCCAGAGCAGGAACATCTGGGTTTGCTCCTGGCTCTACCACTCACAACGTAGTTAACCTTAAGCTAATTATTCACTTAATCTGCGCTTTGGTTTCATTAACTCTTACTGGGGCGATCGTGGCAGTAACAGTCCCCTTTCCCTCAGAGCTGTTACGGCTTTTACCTGAGAAAGTATGCAGGCAGCAAAAAGA
This sequence comes from Rhombomys opimus, assembly GCA_010120015.1. NCBI lineage: Eukaryota > Metazoa > Chordata > Mammalia > Rodentia > Muridae > Rhombomys > Rhombomys opimus. The sequence continues at coordinate 5,476,200 of REGO01000081.1, read as the reverse complement.
GTGATATCTGGCCTATAATAGGCACTGAGTAGACATTGCTAATAGAATTCTCACGAATGCTTTACTGCAACATGAGAGAGCCTGGGTAAGAGTTGGTGGTGGGGAGCTGGGGGTGGGGATGGCAATGCTGTGTCTGGTGGCTGTGGTGCTGGTAGACGTGAGGGTGGTGAAGTAGAGGTGATGGTACAGTCATGGCTGTAGTGGTGATAGGAAGGTAGGTGATGGTGGTGGAAAGGGTGGTGCTGGCGGTGGTGGTAAAGGCAAGGGCGGAATACGCTGCTTCCGGGATTGCTCACTGGCTCACGCTCAGCTAGCTTTATTACACAGCTCAGCTCCTGCCGAGGTGTAGTGGCCGCCCACAGTGGGCTGGGTGTCCCGCATCAGCTATCAATCATTAATCAATACAGCCTCTCAGACAAGGCATCAGGCCAGTCTGATCTGGGGAATTGTTCAACTAAGATTCCCTTCTACAAGTTACTCTAAGCTATGTCAGGTTGACAGCTCAAATTAATCAGGACACACCTCACCTGTGCTCCTGTGGGAACCCCCTCATCTGTGCTCCTGTGGGAACCCTCACCTGTGCCAATGTAGGAACCCCCTCACCTGGGCTGGGGGAACCCTCACCTGTGCTCCTGTGATAACCTCTGACCTGTGCTCCTGTGGAAGCCCCTCACCTGTGCTGTGGGAACCCTCACCTATGCTCCTGTGATAACCCCTCACCTATGCTCCTGTGATAACCCCTCACCTATGCTCCTGTGATAACCCCTCACCCGTGCTAATGTAGGATTCCCCCCCCCCCCAATCCATACTTCTGTAAGAACCTCTCATCCATGATCCTGTAAGAAAGAACTCACCACCTGTTCCCATATAGGAAGTTCCTATAGGAATTCCCACAGGAGCTCTTGGAAGCAACCACAGTTAACTTATTTGTCCACCAAGCTGGACTTGGTGCACTGTTTCCTGGCTCTGTTGATGGTGCCCTGTCTGAGGTGGAGAGCTGTTCTCACCTCCCCTGGTAAAGTCAACCTAACACTGGGGTGCCAGAAGAGAGAAGGTTACAAACCCAGCCCCCACCTTTCTGAGCCCCAGCGTCTGATATCCAAGCCTAGAAGGCTGAGCAGCCAGGCTGTCTGATGGTCAGCTGACACAGGGCTCGCTGTGAGTGTGCACCTCCCTCCTGCCGTGCTTCTTGCTTATCTCCAGAGCTGCACCTCCCTCTGTCTCTTCCTGTCAGGCAATACTACCACTGTCCATCCAGCTGGTCAGACCATCCATGCTGGTTTTTGGGCAAGGCTTTGAGGTCCTATTTAATTCATTTCCTTAGTGAAAGTGGGCTTCCCTGAATCCCCTCCACCAGCACCACAGTCCAGGCCGGTGTCTTTCCCGTCACCACAGCAGTGGCTGGATGGCTGATTGCCCAGGTTCACAGCTGCTCCACATACTCTGTCCATCCCTCAGGGCCAGAGACCTTGTTCCCTGCAGTGAGCTGCTCCAGCAACTCTCTTGCCTACAAGGCTTTATCAGCTTCCCATGCTATTCATAGCAGCTCACACCCTTCCCCATGGAAGACGCGTTCCTATATGATCAGGGCGCCTCATTCCCTGATCCTCCTCCAGGCTCCTCCAATAGGTGCTGCGCTCCGGCCGAGTTCTGAAACCTTCTTGACCATATACAGAAAAGAAAGATCAAGCATTTCCCTACCGCAGGGCCTTTGGGGATACTGTCTTCTGGGTCACCCCCTTCCCATCATTCAGACTCTCGCTTGAATATGCCCCATAGAGGTTTCGCCAACTGACTTGGCTAATTTTTAATTTTTTTTCTTTTCTTCCCCTTTCCCTCTTCCTCTTCTTCTTTTGCTATTTTGAAACAGATTCTTGCTGTGTAGCCCTGTGGGACCTGGAACTCTCTATGTAGCCCCCCAGCCTGGCTTTGAACTTGTGATCCTCCTGCCTTCACATCTACAGTGCCATTGAGAGGACACTTGCCTCGGTCAGCCAGCTCCCGTAGATAACATGTACTCAGTGTATATGTGTGGAGCTAATAAATGAATGGATGGATGGATGGATGGATGATGGATGGAAATTCGCAGTGCTCGTGAGAGGGCTGGATGATAACCATCCCCAGGCCAGCTCTGCACTCTTGTCCTCCTGCCCTTCTGCAGGAAGAACAGCCTATTGTCTCCACCGCCTCTGCTGGGTGGGGCACTCTGAGGTCACTTAATGACTTATTTGTTCATAGATCATTCCATAAAGGATTAGATGTGGATTGCAGTGCACTGGTGAAATACAAAGACGAATATAATTAAGTGGGGGAAAGGGCCAATCATGATAGATTGTCCAGAATTCAAAGTCATCTATACCCAAAATGTTTGGCTGGCACTCCGGGTCTGTTTCTGGTTGTGCCTTGCCCTCCATGCTGGGGACCCATCGATGGCTGTGTCCCCTCTCACCTCCTTCTACAGGAGGCACCCCACCTACGCTCCGCTTACCAGGTAAGCTGGAGGCACTCTAGCTGTTCGGTTTTGTTTGGGTCTTGTGTACAGGTCTGACCTAATCTGCCGAGGTCCCGCTCAGGTTGATTCATCACTTGTGAACCTGGCAAGCAGCGGGAGCCCCGTTTTTATTTGGTCCTTTACATACAGACAGCCATTGTTCCAGGAGCAGAGCTACTCCCTGAGCATGCTGAAGTGGCATATCTGCAGAGGTGGGTTTGGCGGTCAGCCATCGGCAGCTGTGCTAGCTTTGCTCCCTGGATGCTCACTTACCTTAGCTGCCTACCAGGGCTGCCACCCCAAACGCTGCCCCACCCCTTGAAAAGCTCTCTCTTTCCAGCAGGGAGAGCCCAGCTGCCGGACCTTCCCTGTAGCATTGAATTCTACTCCAGAGAAATCTCAAGATGTAAATGAAGCAAACAGAAGTGGAGCTGAGCAAAGGGTTCCCACCGTCAACAACAAGACGGCTCCAAGGTGCCTTAAAATCAGTTTAAAATGAGAGAAAATGGAAAAAGCCTAAAACTTGCCAATGAGAAATCAGACATGCCACATTCATCCGTAGGGTGGAATAAAAGATAAACTGAGCAAGAAAATGAGCTACTGATCATCGGTGTGCCACGGGTGGATCAGAAAAGCACAATTGGTACAAGAAGCCAGTTGCCAAAGAGTTCATTCGTGTGATGCTCTAAAGACTGTAATGGCAGTTCGGGGAATCAGAACAGCCGCTGAGGGGAGGAGCGACTCGCCGGGAGATGAGGATAATCTGTCCTGTTGGGGGCAGTGGTCACAGGGCTGTGTGACTGCTCCCCAAACACTGGTGGGCTAATGCACACATTGCCTCTCTTCTTTCCTTCATAGTCGTTGATGCACTCACCAAGTAGCTAATACATTTTAAGGTCAAATGATTTAGCTAAAGATCCTATAAAAAGGCCGGGAGAACCTTGTTCTCCGGACTCCAGAAGCAGCTTCCCCTGGCCTAGTCCCCAGTATATCATGATGTCATCCCCCCACTTCTTCAAGGCTGACACAGCACCAGGAAGCTCACTCAGGGGCGATGTCCTCCCACCAAGCTCACCTTTCTCAAGGTGAGCACAAGCACCACCTCCAGAAGCTGAAAACTGGCATCTGTCAAAAGTGGTCACTTTCCAGGCTCAGCTGTCACACAACTCCCCCCCTCCTGAACTAAGTGTGTCAACATGCCAGCACTGTACAGAGCCTGACACAATGCTGTCCCCTGAGCTCTCTTTTCTTTGATGACAGTGGCTTGGCTTGATCTTCTGAGGCATTGGGTGCTCATCTGCCTTGTGAAAAGCATATTTTCCCCAAAGGTGGTTTACATTTCCTGGTTGACTCCACCCCCCCACCCCTCCCCTCCCCTACCCCGCATTGGGAACTGGAGCAGGGCTGGGGTACAGGAATAGGGCTGTGGCTGTAAGGGCCGATACTTTGAAGCCTTTGTGAGACGGTTAGTAGAAAAATCATAGCTAGCTCAGAAGTTCAGGAGCTGATCAAACAGCAACTAATAAAGGCCCAAGGAGGAGAAAACCCCTAAAGATGTCAGGTGATGGATAGTTCCTGCAGTGCACACAGCCTCCAGCTAAAGATCTAGACACTCAGTAGCAATTAGATCAGCAGTAACATACCCTTCATGGCCCAGCACTTAAGACCCCACAAATCACCTCCTGCCCCCATCAATGCCCAGCTTCAGCCACGGTGCTAAAGGCCCGGTACTGTGGGAGTCACCTGCAGCGTTCAGTTTTCATCTTGGACAACCAGAGCTCTGGGTCACAGTGCCACTTTTCTGCTCTGGCCACTTTTCTGACCAGCACCCAGCTCCTGCTGGGCTCTTTGGCCAGGGGGAACTGCTCTGCCCGTGGCTGTGCCCTCACAGGAGAAACAGCAGAGAGGCCCCCACCAGAGGAAGGCCCCCACCCCTCTTCTGCAAGGTAGCTGTGAATGCCTCACTCTTCTCTGGCTCAGCCCAAACAGCTGTAATGTCTTCCCATCCCAAAACACGTTGTTGGCATTTCATCACTGAGCATCCCAGCTGCTCTCCTCTGAGCATGCCTGGTCACCTGCTTAGTCTGTGGCAGGGGCTGGCACTGTCGTGCTCCGCAGATGTTTTCAAACTCCTCCCCTTGGACACCCCCAGGGCAAAGAATGGGGAGCAAAACACACCCTTCCCCAATCTTGTAACTAGCGGCCATGGGGGCCAGTTGTAGCCAGTGGCCCATAAGCAGAGACCTAAGGTGGGGCTTATAGCAAAGATTTTGCTTTTGGGATTGAAGATGCTGCCCAGCACAGCCCTTTTTTCCTTTCTTGCCCCTGTGAAAGGAGATGTGATGCCTGGAGCTGGGATCACTATCTTGTGATCATGAGGGAGAGATAGAAAATAGACTTGAGTATGCTACAAAACGCTCCACTGAAAGAAATACCCAGCCCTACAAACGTCTTAAAAATAGAAGCCATTTCATACTGAAGACTAGGTGCACAAACACTATTTTCCCAGAAACAGATGAGGACACATCTGTAGCACAGTATACCCTATCAGTCCTGAATCCTTCTGCGTACATCCCCTGTGGGCAGGGACAGTCGTCCATGAGAAAATGAAGACTGATGCATTTCTACAGTCTAGCTCTTATACCACATTGGGGTTCTACCAATTGTCCCAAATATGCCAATTCCAGTGAAAGGGTGCAGGCCATGGCCACATCCTCCACTTTGCCTGGAACAGTTCTTCCAACTTTTCCTTGTCACAGCTTGGACACTTCTGAAAATCAAAGCCCATGCATTTGGACTTTGAAATTTGGCTTCTCCACCTGGCCGTATAGACCCCAGCTTGCTTGATCGGTCACGCTGTAGCAATATGTTTTGGGCATGGAGCTCCATTTATTCAGTGGCACAAAAGTTCGGCTTTTCCTGTCACTGCGATATTCACTTTGATAGTATAAAGGGGCATTTGTCACCCTCCCCACTGCAAAATGTTGAGTGTGTGTGTGGAAATACTTTAATTTTGTATGAACACCCTGTTTTACACCAAACATTACAAATACAACATTCATTGATTTATATCAGTAGGTATACTGATTCTAGTCCTTATGTAAAGTATAATTTGCTATTATTATTTTCATCAAATTGTCCCAGATATAGCCAATGAGAGACCCTTGAAGTAGACTCTGTGTCCCTCTGTCCTGCCTGTCATTCTTGGAGTCTTGTCTGTTCTCTCTGGTACAGGATCAATCATGCCAGTGCCCTGCTTGGGCCAGTCCTAGCCCTTGTTTAATGCCCAAGATGCTTTGATTCTTGCTTAGTAAGAAATGGTCTTTACAAATAAGGTGAGGGTCATGCTGAGAACTGCCTCTCATATCACTAAGTTGTGCTCAGTTCCAGATGTGAAGGCCTGGGCTCCCCTGGGCTCGCTGAGCCCCCCCCCCCCCATAAATACTGAGGAGGATAGCTGCAAAGAGGACCCCAGGTGCTGAGGAGTGGTATCTGCGACACACAGCAGCCTCTGCACCACAGGCAGAGTTGAGGCCTCACAGGCCTTCTGCACGCCTTGCTCACGCACTCTGCACTGTGTCTTAGCCTTTGCTGGGACACTGAATTCCATTGGGAAGCAGAGCTGCGAAAACCCAGTGCTGTGAGCAAAGAGAATATGTATGTGCGGCTTGAAAAAACCTGGGGACACGGAGGACAGGAATGGAGCTCCACCTGCCAGGCCTGAGGGCAGGGGACCTTGTCACGGGTAAGCTTCTATCACTGTCCCCAGGAGACAGTGTCAGGAGAAATGACCTGTGGGACGCTGACAGGACAGGAAAGGAAGCGGGGAGGTGAGGAAGGCCAGGCTGAGAACATGGACAGTACTGACAGCTCTACACAGAGTGAGCAGGTCTGCTGTCTCTCTACTATGAGAGCCTTCCCCACGGTGAATGACAGCGTGGCCAGGCTGTCCGGAGGCAGCAGAGGGGAGATGAGCTGGAAGGAAAACAATGCTGCCTTGTAAGAAAGCACATAAGAGAAAGAGAGCAAGGTGGCCAGACTTGTATGCATTTCGGGAGTGAATGCACTCTGGATAGCCAGCCTCTAGAGCATGAAGTGTTGTGCAAACGAATGGATGCAGTTGTTCAGCTTGCTGAAAAAGCTGTGGGTGAGTTTCCCCTTCCACTCATCTCTGCAGGCCGCACCGGAACAGTGTGCAAGCTACACAGCTGAAGGTTTGATCAAATTATCACTGGACAATCTGAAGCTGCAGCTTTTCTTGGTTTCCTTTTAGACTTACTTGTCTTATTTCATCTGTACGAATGTTTTGCCTACGTGTACGTGTGTGCATGATTGGCATGCTTGGCCGGAGCTGGAGTTGTAAAGCACCATGTGGGTGCTGGGAACTGAACACGGGGCCTCTGCCGAGAGCAGCAACAAGTGCCCTTAACCAGCGAGCCCCTCACCAGCCTCTGCTGTTTCTCTTGAACAGAGACTACATGCCCTAAGAACCCTGCCTTTCCTTTGGAGGATTTCCTGGTCTGCTCTGAGCTTGACCCTAGAATCAGCCGCTCTCACGGGACGGGGAGGAATTGTGTATTGCCTCAACACGGTCCCCTGGGAGAGGGGAAGCACATTCTTAGTCTTCAGTGGCTAGACACTCACAAGGAGAAAATGAGCTCGGGGCGGGGGGACCATGTCTGTTGCCATGTGGGAAGGGAACGTTGCCACAGCTTCGGGAATGAGGAAGAAGCAGAGAAGGCACCCCCTGGGGGCCTGGAAGAGACTCCTGCATGGAGGTGGCCACTGAGGCAAGGGCGGCTGCATTCCCCAGGCACAGGTCACACTTTCTGGGAGAGTCCTGATGACTGCCAGCCTGGGAGCGGCTGCCAGGCAGGTCTCCAGGTCCGTGTGCTTCACTTTTCTTATCCCACCCTGCGCTTTTCCTGTCATCTAGGCTGATGGTTCTGTTTGCCCGGCTACTAGCCAGGACATGCTCAAAAGCTCACAAGCTCCAAAGACCAGTTTTCTAGCTGCCTGGCCCAGCAGGACAACATATGGAGGGCAGAGCACAAGAGCATGCATGCCTGTGTGAGGACGTGCACATGTGTGAGGGCTCTGTGGAAAGAATGGTCCTTGTGGGTGCTTTCATCCATCTGTTCTTCCTTGAAAGTCTAGGGAGCATGCCAGTCACCCACCCCTGTGCAATCCCCACCCCTGCCGTCCCTCTCTGCTGGTTCGGAAGAGCAGAGTTTTTAATTGAAGAAACAAAGGGCTTGTATTTAATGACAGTCCCAGAAGACTGGCGTAAGGGCTCAGCAGTACACCTCATGAAGAAGTCAAAAAGCTGTGAGGCCAGAAGGTCACAGAGGACTCCCTTCCTTTTCAGTGTCCTCTGAGTCCCGATGTCCCCTCCACTACCCCGTCTTCCAGGAGCTCAGCCCTTGTACTTGCCAGCAGCTCCACTCCACTCTTGCTGTGCTGTGGAGAGAGCAGGCACAAAGGGTGGAGTCTTTTCTGCAGACTGTCACCAAGCTAAAGTCATTGAGAAGAAGGAACCTCTATTAAGAAAATGCCTCCTAGCGAGGTGTGGTGGCACACGCCTGTAATCCCAGCTCAAGGAGGCAGAGGCAGGTGGAGCTCTGTGAGTTCAAGGCCAGCCTGGTCTACAAAGTGAGGCCAGGACAGCCAGCTACACAGAGAAACCCTGTCTTGAAAAACCATTTTAAAAAAAGCCTCCTTAAGATTGGACTCTACCTGATTCGACTTGTGCTGGCGTGGGTTGGTTTGGGGGTGGGGCTCCCATTTCTGAGAAGAAGTGGGCAAAGGAAAAGTGGATGGAACTGGGAGGAAAGGTGGGAGGGGGCTGCATTTGGGGTGTAAAGTGAATACAGAGATAAAGTTATTTAAAACCAAATAAATTGGACCCCTTTTTGGGGAGGAGGTGTTACACAGCCCTGGGACTTGCTGTCCCTGAGAGTAAGGGTAGCTCCATGCATCCAAGGGTATACTTCACAGGGAGCCATGGGTATAGGGTGCTCAAAGCACAGCTCTCAGCCAGGAGACCTGAGGGTCAGCCTCGACGAACCAGACAGCCTGCTGACCATGGCAGGGCTGGCGGCAGAAGGCGAGCAGTGTGCTGCTGGTGACAGAGGTGGTCTGCCTGACTGGACATGGGACTGAGATACTGGGAGCGTTCCCGATAAGCTCTCTCCACACCAGCTCTTCGACGAGACCACAGTCTCCCATGGGTGTTCGAAGTTCCTCTCCCAGATTTGTGACATTTTCCCTTCCAACTCTACTCCTTCCTTTAGGTGATTTCCCCATCCTTTGCTCCTCTTCCACCTGCTCTCTGTGCCATCGGCCTGCTTCTGTTGCTGTGGCGTCCCTCAGGTGTGCTAGGAACACCAGCTCTGAAATGGACATGGAATGAGGCTCAGTCCAACCTGCCACATAAACTTGAGCAAGACTGAACCTCTCCAAGCCTCACTTTCCTCTGCAAAAATCCCTAGGGCAGAACCTGCCCCAAGGGAGGTCCTAGTTAGCAATGTCATGGTCATGCCCAGTGAATGCTAATGATGGTGTAAAGATGATTGCCTTCATTCTGGGTGCAGGAAAGGTCTCTGCCAGGGCTCTTGAGGGCAGGCACCAGCTACGGTGCTTATCTAGAGAGGCATAGGTGTGTGTGTGGGGGGGGCACACACACCATAAATCTGGACAAGAGAGAAGCCAATGACCCCATCCTGGTCCTGTAACAACAGTCTACGTTAGCCACAGTCTTCACTGGATTTGTTCTGTATCCACATCCGAGTGGAGCAGCCAATGGGGACCGATGCAAGAGGTCCTCGCCAACAGGAAGACTCGCTTCCAGGAAGAAACACCAAGCCGAGAGCAGAGAGTAGTGGAAAGAAGGCTGGAAGCTATTCCATGAGGGAGTGGGGTGGGCAGAGCCAGTCAGGGCATAGCTGACCATGTCCAGCAGGCCTGCTGACGTGAACACGACTAGGCCCCAGACAGAGCCACTCACTTCTCTGTGAGTCTCAGAAGTCCCTGGACTAGCTCCCCCCTTCAAACCCATGCTTGTCTCTCTTGCCACCACCAGGGAGAATGGGGCCAACTGTGAGGGCTAGTCTCCAGGCAGGGTGGGAACTGCAGTTGCTGCTGGCAAGGGCTTCCACAGGTGGGGGGGGCCCCCTCGGGATGTTTAGGTCCCAGGAGAACAGGATATAACCCAGAAGGCAAGAAGTACTTGCCGTGGAGAAAGGAACCTGGGGGCTGGGAGAGTGTTGGTGGCAAGCCAGTAGACATTGTGAACCAACATTACAAACATGAGAAAACACAACTCTGCCAGGGCCTAGGAGAAATGAGACTGCCTATCAGGTGGCCCTCACTGATCAGGGAGAGGACTACGAAAGGTACAATAGTCACGTCAGACACACGCGTGCGCACATGCACACACACAGCTTTATGCATAGGTTTGCTAGTAGCAACATCCATGGTAAAACCAAGCACACACATTTCCTCAGTTCTCAAGTGCTCAGAAAGATAAGTTACACTTGGGGCATCCATGACACATTGAATGAGGAGAAGCCCCATAGATGGTCAGTTCGGGAGCTGCTCTCGGGCTGGAGAGATCTTGGGTTGGTGTCCTTTAACACAGGGCAGCATAGAGAGGGCGCGTCAGTCCTGGGTGGTGCTGGGAGGCTCCAGTGCAAGCTGGAGGGAGAGGGGAGCAAGCCCTGAGCTGCCTCCTCTGCTTACAGCTGAGTTGAGGAGACTGGGCAGAAGTATGTGATGAGGCGTGAAGATAGCCACGGGAGAGGTGGACACACACACTGCGCAAGGGGCCAGGAGAATGAAAAAGATGAGGTCAAAGACATGACCATGGGGTCAGGCAGTGGATCATCGCCGGGGCCTTGACAAGGGCGGGTGAGTGAAGGCAGAAGGTTACACAGTGTGCGGGGTCACCCTGGGCGATTGGGGTATAGCGGATGGGGAGTAGGGACTGCAGCTGGCTGCTCACGGAAAGGGATGGTCTTTGCTTTTCCAGCGCCAGGAATGGAGCATGGTACTCGACAGGCCAGCATTCTCTCTGAGCCACACGTCACCCTCCAAGAGGGCAGCTTTAGGTTGATTTTGTTTTTTCCCCTTCAGATGAAATGACGCAAGAAAAAGCAGTAACCCGGCAGCAGGAAGGGTAAAGAAAAGACGCACCAAGAAGCTGAGTTCTGGCAGCTGGATCTTCCCACAGGACCTTGGGAAGACACCTAATTACAGTCTATGTGTGAAAGAAGTCCATTCAAGTTTGCCGTTGGGGGTGGCTGGGGGAGCGGTAGGGGTGAGGAGAAGTACCCGGTGGTTTGTGTTGGGAGGCAGGTGGAGAAGGACAGGAGAAGTCGTCTTCAGTGACAAGATCCCTGGAGCTGAGGGTGAGCAGTCCACACTCCCTGCCCTGTGCTAATCACAATTTCAAAAGGCATCTTTAGATATTCTGTAACAGATCACAAATGCTCGGGGCTGTTTACCACTATCTAGGTCACATTTATTAAAACACAGAAACCTGAAGCTTTCTTTAATCCGTGAGATGAAAGCATGTTTCAGACAGCAGCAAGAATACAGAGAACTATTTTGTCAGTGTGACCTCAAAATCACAAAGTTTTAGAGAGCGGGCAGCCAGTGCCCTGAACAGAATTACAGAGGAGGGCTCACCATCTCTCCCCGCTGAGTGTAATGCCTGAAAATTAGCCAGGACCCTACCCCACTAACACAAAGAAGCAGCCCCTTGCGAATTCCAGTGACTATTGTGTATGACATTAGTTCACTAAGTTAGACAAAGTCTTCCGTGGACACAGTTGCCATATATTAGCTCTGGAAACAAACCACTTACTAATGGAAAAGTTTAGTTTTATTTGCATTTTATAACTCTGTATTTCCTATAAGTCAAGGAAGAGATACCTAAGGAAATAGAAAACTATGCAGAGAAAGCTTTTGTTTGTTTGTTTGTTTGTTTAAGACAGCATTTCTCTGTGTAGTCCTGGCTGTCTTAGAACTCACTCTGTAGCTTTGTAGACCAGGCTGGGCTCAAATTCACAAAGCTCCACCTGCCCCTGCCTCCTGAGTGATGGGATCAAAGGCGTGTGTCACCACCACCCTGCCAGAAAGCTATTCTTCTACCTGATTTTTAAGTGTGCGCAAGTGGAGCAGGGGCCAATGGGCGTTGTCCATACAAGGACATGGAGAGATCCTCCTGGGTTTGAGGAGACATGAAGAGTGCTTGGGATGGTGCTTCATGGAGTACCTTCCACGTGGATTTTCTTCAATATTTTCAAGTTTAATACCTGTCAGTTCACATATTCTTTCCAGAACCCTTTAAGGCTTTCCTGTCTTCAGAACATGAGTGACACCCTTAGCCTGCCTGCCTCCCAGAGGGTCCTTCCTTTTGGTTTTCTCTTGTAGGCTCCCCCATAATTTCCACTTCTCTGAAGAAAACTAGTTCAGGTTGAACACAACATAAAACTGTACTCACTGTAGCCTGGGTTAGCAATGAAACGGTGGCCTGGCAGGGAGCCCCACAGTGTGTGTTTTAGCGTCACAGTCTCCATGCCCAAAATTCACAGTACACAGGTGGCCTGAAAGGATGGTGTCTGGGAGTTCTGCTTCTCCCCACTGCTTTGGTCAGGATATGCTGTGACCTCGGGGGATATACAAACAACAAGGGTGCCCAGACACTAGAGTTCACGGTGTCATTTTGGGGCCCCACAGACAGTGGGAATGAGTGGAGATGTTTGGGAGGAGCCCTGGGTGGAGTCCAGGAGTTGAAAGAATGCCAGCCAGCTCTGAGGGTGGTGACTCAGTGGGAAACAATGCTAGAGGAGAGTGACAAGCAGGGAGGTGGCCAAGAGTGGGGTGAAGACGACGAGCTATGCCTGACACCCTAGAAAGCTAAAGCAATGCAGTGGTTCAGTCAGCCTTTCTGCCCAGTGAGCATTGTGGTCCCTGATCTTTGGCCTGTAATCTGGCTCTGAGCCTATGGGGGGAGGAGTGCTGTGATGGGAGGCCTGTCTCTCCCACTCTCCCACCCATCTCCTCAGCCACTGTGGAGGGAGCAAAGTGACTCAGCAGATATCTTGAGGGGTCCTGCTGACCACAAACATGAAGAGCTGTGCTTGTGGTTCAGAACAGCTTCCCAGCTGAGAAGAAGCAGGAGTCTGTCTGTGGTTGAATGTGGGACACATTATAGCTGGCAGGGGTTTTTCTAGGAAACACTGATACCATTTCCCTGGGATTATTATTAGAGCAGAGATGCCACAGAGGAGAAGCTCAGCCAGGCCCGTGGCTTCAGATGTTTCTGTGGGCTCAGCTTTCGGGTATCCAGGAGGCACTGGCAGCCTGTAGGAGAAGCCTGGCTGCTCTCTGCTGTGGACTCTAAGGACATCAGAGCAAGGCCCAGGCCTCACACCCTAACAGCATTGCTCAGTGGTCTCCTCCAGAGAGCTGGATGGTTCCAGCTAAAGCATAACACCTATCGTAATATTATTAACAAGTCTTACTGAGAAAATGTCCTTGTTGTGTACTTGAGCATCTTTTGGATATATGCCTAGGAGTGGTATGGCTGGATCTTGAGGAAGCACTTTTCCTAATTGTCTGAGAAAGCGCCAGATTGATTCCCAAAGTGGTTGTACAAGTTTACATTCCCACCAGCAGGGGAGGAGGGTTCCCCTTTCTCCACAACCTCTCCAGCATGTATTGTCACTTGAGTTTTGATCTTAACCATTCTGAAGGGTGTAAGGTGAAATCTCAGGGTCGTTTTGATTTGCATTTCCCTGATGGCTAAGGATGTTGAACATTTCTTTAAGTGTTTCTCTGCCATTCAATATTCCTCTATTGAGAATTATCTCTTTAGCTCTGTACCCCAGAGCTAAACTGGATTACTTGATTTGTTGCTGTTTAACTTCTTGAATTCTTTATATATTCTGGATATTAGCCCTCTGTCTGATATAGGGTTGGTAAAGATCCTTTCCCAATCTATAGGCTGTTGTTTTGTTCTGACGACAGTGTCCTTCGCTGGGAATAAACTGTAATAAATAAAATAATTTTTTAAAAAGTTATTAAAGAAGAAAATATAACCTTTGGGGAAGAATGCCACAAATTTGAAGCTGGTTTGATCTGTGCAGGACTCCAGGCTAGCCCCACCTTTAAAAAAAATCATGTTGAAAATAAATTACTAAATACTATTGCTTGTTAGAAGAGTGGGAGTAGGGGTGAAGGAATGTGTTCCATATTTATATCTGCATGTAATTTTGAATTTTAAACCATCTAGACATATGTGTGTATAGTGTGCATATACATACAAACTGTAGCCAGCATTTGCTACTTTGTGGATTCCTTATACTCTCCCACCCTTCTGCATTCTAATTCCACCCTTCCAACCCCCCGCCCCCAACACTAGGTAGGAAAGAAAGAAGGATGGAGGAGTCTACTTCTTGCCGGCTAGGGGAGTGTAGTTCCTTGGGACAGGGTTGGTCTTCAATGACAGGATACCCAATTTTTTCTCATCTCTTTGTGCATGACCACTTGACAAACCAAAAAAACTGCAGCAACAGCAGCCAGCACCAGCAGGAGGAGAAGCAGCAGCTGCCGCAGCTTGTCTTAGAGCACCAGAATTTATATATCCTCTCGAGAGTCCTCAGAATTCCAAATGTCGTGTACGTGCAGAAACTATCTGCATCTGGAAAAATCATGTTCCTGCCAGAGCATCAGGCAAATCATAGTCAGCTGCTGTGGACAATCCGAAGCAGCCCATATTCCATACCTGGGGTTAAAACAAAACAAAACAACATATTCCCTTAACATTTCTGTGTTTTTTAAAGAAATAAAAAATTCTCACTACATTTCCCCATTTCTGTTTTAAGCCATCAATAGTACTATTTTCAGTGAGAAATTATAAACAGACATTTTCAATAAACTAAGCACTTTTCAGATCAGTGGCCAAGCTTTTCAGAAGACCTCTCCTGCTCAGTTCTAATCTTTGTAAATGTTGATGGTATCCATAGTTTTTCATTTCTTGTGGACGCATAAACAAAACCACATCCCAGACACAAAAAATATTGCAGGATTCCATTTTGATGTTAACACATTCTTATAGAATATAGGTTGGTTTTCCAAATTCTGCAAAAGGAAACACATCTACCTGCCAGATTTCATTTCTTTTGGTACCTCTAGGGTTACTTCCAGCAGGTAATGGAGTTTGGTTAAACAAAGAACAAGTGGGACTTTTTCTTATAATCTCCTTAGTTTGTTGCCAAATGATAGATTTTTTTCTTTAAACCTTTACTGTTAACATGGTGGGGTTTCTTTTCATGAAATTTTGAGGCTTCTAACACATTTCCTTTTAATTGGTCAGTTTCTTCATGTTCTTGTGCTAGTGGATCTGGCAAGCCTGTATGAGACTGAATATGGGTGATACATACTGGATAATTTCTATTTCTGATTGCCTGTTACAGTTGCATAAAAAACAAGGTTAATTGTGAATTATTGGGAATAAATTTGGCAGTTTCTATATGCAAAACAACTCTTTCTGCATATTGAGAGTCAGTAATTATGTTAAGAGATTCAGAAAATCTAATAATGCCATAAGGATTGCATACAGCTCTGGCTTTGAACCGCAGTACATGGGCTTTGAAGTTCTTTGCTTATTTTGTCTGACATACAGACTGACATTTCCATCTTGTTTGCATGAACATAGAATGTAGGTGCTTCAGGAACTGGCATTCCCTTTACAATATGTAGGAGAATCCAATTCGTTCTTTTTATAAACTGTAAACATTTGCTTTTAGGACATTTCTCCCAAATAGTTACTTAAAAGCTCTTTTCCAGTCTTCACTGATTATCTATAATCTCAACATAGGTAAAAAAAAAAAAAGGCACTATGATTTCGGACTGGTCTGTTCCTGATAATTGATGAATCTTTTCTATGTAGGTCTTTAATTTTTTTTTTTTTACTTTGTTTGTGTTCTAAGAAAATCCATTTCATAATGCTGTCTTCCCTTTGCATAATGAGCCCAGTAGAAGAATGAGTTGAAGGCAAAATAACCAAAATAAACCAAGTTTGGGATTTATTCAACCCACAAAGCATCATGCATTCTCTGCTTCAGCGGTTAACCATTTTGGACTTTTAGAGTCTGAATCTCCTTTTAACATTTGAAACAAATTACCTAACTCTTGAGTAGTTAATCCAATGCAGTCTGTTAATATCTCCAACTAAGTTTTGAAAATCATTAAGAGTTTGCACATGCTCCCTTTTGGTCTATACCTTTTGTGGTTAAATTTTTTTGTTGACTTATCTTTATAACCCAAATAGTTAATCGAATCTCCTCTCTGTATTTTTTCAGGAGTAATCTGTAACCACAAGCATGACAGAGTTCTTTTTTTCTCCAAAGTATCTGAGTCATAATCAGCCAACAAAATTTCCAAATGTGGAAACTCAGTCTCTGGGGTGTCCTGTGTTTGGATGGTTGGCACAGCCTGAGATTGTGTTGTTGTTTTGTTTGTTTTTAACATATATCAATACCTTTCCCAGGACTATCTACTATTTCACTCCTAATCTCATCATGATCTGTGTCTGGGATTGCAGGACTATTAAGCTGAGTACTGTTAAAAAAGATCCCTTTCCCATAAACTTATGAATATGTCAGCCACATAAGGTCTGAACTTTCCTGTTTGACCTTTCGGTCCCACATATTTAACCCATCACACTCTTTGTTTTATTTGAGATAACTTTCCAATTCTTAGAAACTGTAAAATCTTTTTCAAAGCAGCCATTCTGAATTCCAAGACTTTTGTGAAATGATAGTTACATCAGCTCCTGTATCCCCCAGACCTTCTATTTCAACACTATTTAACTGTAACTTTAATTTCGGCCTCTGATCATTAACTGCTGTTTGCCAGAACACACGTTTCCCAGCACTCCCAGTCCCTCCTGTTCTTTCCACTGGAAGCTTTGCCTTTAATGTAGGAAAACGAAGCAGCTGAGCAATCCTATCATCTGCATTAATTCACATCTTTCTTTTTACATAAGCCATAATTTTAATTTCTCCTTTGAAATTCCCATCTATAATTTCTGGATGCACAATGAATCCTTGGGGAGTCAATCCACTTCTTCCCAAAATTATCCCTACTGTCCCTGCAGGCAAAGGACCATAAACATCAATGGTTACTTTGTAGCATTGAACTTTTGGGGCTAGAGTAAAATATTATCTGTGGCCAAGTCTAGAGCAGCACTGCCTACAGTAGCACTCGTGAGATCTGCAATACTTGGTTACAGTTTTTCTGCCTACTTGTTATTTCCTGGTTGACAAGAGGGAAATGGCTTGTATTTTTTCCCTGCTGGGCCTTGAGCTGTTAGCTCCCTCCTCCCCCATTTTGTTTCCCCGACAGCAAGAAATTGCGTTGGTCCAATTGTATTCCTTTGTCACATAGCTTGCAGAGCCCTGGAAGCTGAGGCCTTCTTTCTGGCTCATAGTTAGAAAACCCATTACTGCTAGAAATGGCTTGTTCACTTTTCCAGTGCAAAGTACCATCTTTCTCACAGTTAATGCAGTGGGCATTTTTGGGATCTGTGAACTTTAGTGGCTTGATCACAATCTCTTTGTAAATGGCTGAATTTCCTCCAACTGAAGCATTTTGGTATCAGAGACCTTTAGCAACAGCTTGTTCTATGATATTAGCATGGTTCTTGGGTGATCCACTATCAGTCATGTCCCTCATCCACTTGTCCACTGGCACTTCCTGCACCTTTAACAGTATAATAACTCTTCTACATTCGGTGTTTGCATTCTCAGTTGCAAGGGGCTCTATCAACACTTGCCTCTCATCAGGGTCTGATATGGCTTTGTTTACGGCTGAGACCAATCTTTGTAAAAAGCCAGTGAAGGCTTCTCCAGAGCCTTGTATAGTCTTAGTAAATGAGTTGGACCTTTTCCCAAGCTCCTCAACTTTGTCCCAAGCGCTTACAGCCACTAAGTGACATTGTTCTATAACAGCATCATCAGATTGAATCTGGTCTTGAGGGTCAGAGTACAGTTCTTCACTCAGCAACTGATCTTTGACGATATTCATTCCTCTTGATCTATTTCACTGTTCAATATTCACAGCTTCTTCCCTCCACCATGTTAACCATTGCAAATGCTGGCCAGCTTCTAGAAGAGAAGTTACCAGCCCCTGTCAATCCTGAGGAATAATTCTATTTTGAATAGCCCAGTTATTTAAACTTTGTCTTATATAAGGTGAATGCATGTCATAGGAAATCATGGCCTCTTTAAACCATCTTAGATCTCTCATTTCTATAGGATGACATCCTATTTCACCATAATCCCGATCCGAACCATTAACAGGAATGTGCTGTGCAATTACTGGGAGAACTGATGGTGGTTTTGCAATCTCAGGCTGTCCAGTTATCTCTGGTGGTGCAGTTGGTTCAAAATTAACCCTTTCTTTTGAAATGGGCTGTTCCAGGTTTTCTTCTTCTTTTTTTTTTCTTTTCTTTTTTTGACTCTGTCACCCCGCATGACCTCCCAGCTGAACACCCAGCTCCTAACGCCCACCCCCATCCTGAGGCGGGGGGTGGGGTGGGGGGAGACTGAAACAGAAAGTATACAGCCCTGGGCAGGGCCTTCTAGCACAGTTTCCCCCCTCCTTTCTCCTGGGGGAAAGTCTGCTCTCTTGCCCAGTCACTACGTCTAAACTCTTTATTTCTCCCCTTTTCAGCGCTTCTCACTTTCCAAGTGCTTCCACCTCTTCCCAGTTTTTCCAGTTGTATAGCTAACTCTGCAAGTCCACAACCCTTAAGAAATGAGAGGAGAGTGACCCTTTTGGCTTTTCCCATTTCAGCCATTTTCTTTTCTTCCCTTTTTACTTGCAATTTTTCTAATTGCTCAGCCATTCTCCTAACTTTTTTTTTCTTTTGAGATAGAATATAGGAAGAAAAAAGAAAGAAAAACAGAAAATTTCCTCTGAGAGCAAAGGAGGAGATGGCCTAGCAGCAGTCACAATAAACCTTTTGCTGACATCTTGAAACAAAATATCTATTCCGTCTTTCCCTGCCGTTTCCTCTACTGCTTTTGAAATCAGATTTCCCATTCTGCCTAGCCTCATGTCTGGGCGCCACTTGTAGCCAGAGTTTGCTTCTTTGTAGGTTTCTTACTGTCTTCCACTTTTTTACACTCCTATTCCACCGCAACACTAGCTAGGAGAGAAAGGAGGGGAAAGGGGGTGTTATCATTAGACTACTTCCTGCTGATTAGGGGTGTCCAGTCCCTTGGGGCAGGATTGATCTTTGTCCACAGGATATCAAGTTTCTTCTCATCGCTTTGTATGCAACCACTTGACAAACCTCAAAAAAACCACAACGACAGCAACTAAAACCACCACCAGCAGCAGCAGCAGGAGGAGGAGGAGCAGTAGCCACCACAGTTCATCTTGAGGCTCCAGCATTTACGTACCTCTCAAGACTCCCCAAAATTCCAAATGTCGTACACTTGCAATCTGCAAGTGGCAAACTATCTGCAACTGGAAAAATCATCTTGCTGCTAGAGCACGAGGCAAATCATAGTCACCTGCTATGGACAATCTGAAGCAGCCTGATATGCCACACCTGGGATTAAAACAAAAACATATTTCCGTAACATTTCTGTGTTTTTAAAGAAACAAAAAATTCTCACTACAACACAAAAAAGAAAAAAGAAAAACTTATCTCAGAAAGAATTTTTTTTTTTTTTTTTTAACAAAGAACTTCCAAACAGCCACCTGGCATACAGTATTCAAGTCATGAGCTCTGTCACACATGTCCTTGTCTTCCCGGTCTTTAGCTATGGGCAATTTCTTCCCAAAGGCCAGGGACTCCCACGTCACACACCAAGAGTGGGTAGTATTATCTTCATTTTCCAGTAATCTCATGACCTGTGGGCAAGGTGGATCTCAGTGAGATGTTTCCTGCATTGCAGTCCTTGTAAGGGAGTGGAATGAGGCCAGAGGCCCTTTGCAGAACAAAGGAAGGCGGCATCTGCAAGAGATGCTGAAGTCCCTGAGCCTCTGAGACAGACGCATCTCACTTCCAGCTGAAGGCCATCGATGGTTCACGTACCAACAGAACTATGGGAAGAGAACAGCAGCACCCCATAGTTCCTTAACAATCAGCTTTTCCAAAAGCCTTCATGTAAATGAAAATTGAAGAGTGTGTTAAAACTGACACTATTTTAGATTCCAATGTTTGATTTATCCTCAAATTCAATTTATTTTGATAGAGTTTGATTTAATTAAAATCATTTAGGGTTGTCATATATCAACAGATATCATCAACTATTAGGAACTGTTAGGGCTCCGGCACCCCTACTGTACTGGCATGAAGCTGACCTTTTCCCCGTGAGCTGCCTCCTGGGGACAGCTGTTGTCAGATCTGTGTTTTCATTCAGCCATGGCAGTACTTGAGTCTGCACTGCTTTCATTATCAGAGCGTCAGTCCCAGGACCAACTTCGGTAATGTCCTGCTCTCGCAGGTAAGGTTGTGGAGACCGCCCAGCAGCTGTGCTCCTGCCTTCCACTAGAGTAAATGCCTGAGGTGTTTCTCTGGATCTCCCACAGCCCTCGAGGCCTTTGACCTCGTACAAGGCCCCTCTGCCTGACTGGGTGAGCACGTAGAACCATCTTCTGAGATGACAAATGGGAGAAAAGGACAGCTCACACCAACCCCTCTCCACACCTTCTCACTTGTCCCCACACCTCCTCCAGGGGCCACTGGGGAAGAAAGGGCGTTCTAGGGAGCTCTTCATTTCTTCAGCTGTGTCCCTAACTGATGGACACAGTTTACAGCTGGAGAAAGGGGTGAGCACTTGTTTCCTTTATAAGAGGCAGCAGCATGAATATGATTTTCCACATGCTGACTCATTGGACTGTTGGTGTCCTGGACCTTGGCACATGGTTCCATCTCTTGCTGACTTGGAGATGTGACTATGGAAGCTGCTTTGATCTAGTAATATAATTTCTTCCATGACTGGGTTTTACCCGTAAGGACACTGGTTTTCTTCTCCAGTCTGGGGACACACTGGGGTGACCTCTCGAAGCCTCCGCCTGCCTGAGGATTCATCTGGCTATAATTGAAGTCATTTGGACTGGGCTGCAGTCTTGGGTAGTGTGAGATGATTCGTCTTGGTGCGCAGAACCAGATGGAAATGTTTATGGGTATACCAGACAGGCACCTCTGACCACCCAATTTTACAGGGACATTCGTCTGAGGAAGTCTGTCCCTTTAACGAATCCCCTTCTTTCCCTGCGTCATTAGTGTCCTTGGTTTTTACTTCCTGTTTTCCATCTCTACTGGGCTCCATTCACAGCAAGGCAGCAAAGCCTCCCCCCTGCGGGGCATCACTCTCATGCCCAGTGCATAGAAGGCAGCACAGGAGAGCGTGCCCAGCTAGATGCAAAGTTAGGCTGTCCACCCAGTGTTGGGCCCCAGATGCCTCTGTGACTCGGAATATTATAAGACAGAGGAAATCAAGTGCAGAGCGGTGTTCCAAGAGTCAAAAGATATTAACTGTTGAATTCTTCAATTAACTTTAATGTGACAAAAACAGCTATAAAGAGGTACATGGGTGCATTCCTGTTTAAAAATTCAAGCAGCACAGACAACCACAGAGTAAAAGAATGGAGGAGATCATCACTGAATCCCTCCTTTCCTTACCAGCATTAATAACAAACAACGCTTTCCCCAATTTGAACTTGTTGGGGGAGGGGAGGGGCTCCATCCCCTGATGTGTGAGCACAGCTGTGTACTGCGCAGGAGTGTTTGGTCATTGAGGAGCCAGGGCCGTGGCGGTCGTGGGAGGTTATTTTGTCAGTGGTATCCACCTCACTGTGAGTACATTCTTTGATGCTAGCAGTGATGAGGCTCTCTAGAGATACACTGTTCTTCAACATGTATCCATACAGGAGAGCAGCCCATGACTATATAGTCTAATTGTAAAGACCAACGTGAATGCCAGAAGCCCATCTCCTGCCCAAATCAGAAGTTCTCCTGCATTATCCCTTCTGCCGTGTCGTCTGACTTGGGAGGGAGGGTTCTGAGAAACCAGAATAGATGTTCACACACACACACACACACACACACACACACACATCTACCTCATACACATGCAAGTACATGTATTTTTTAATATGTGCTTTTGTGGAAAGAGTTTCCTATATTTCCGAACTTGCTGTGTAGCTAATGCTGACAATAGACTTCTGATTCCCCTCACCCCCACTTCACAAATACTGGGGTTACAGGTATACATCACTCTACATAGTTTACACAGCGTTGGGGTAGAACAGAAACTATGGCCCCGGAGGTCTGAAAGCACCATTAGGGACCTAGGAGGAAGGAAGAACTGAAATCAAGGCCATGCCCTGTTCTCCTGCCATCGGAGACCCTGCGTACTTCAGTGGGCTCCGAGCACCAACTCCACCTAGACGCTTTGGCAGAGAAGCATAAGGAATGCGCCTGGGAAGGAGGTGGTGTGAGACTAAGTGGAAAAGATCCATCATTCCCTGTGACCTGTGACTTCAGAGACGGGAGGAAAAGCAGAAGCCTGAGCCTCACTACCCGCAGGGGAGTCCCTGGACTCCCAGCTACACCCCAAGTCCCCTGTGGCAGCTGCTGGTGGAGTGACTTTGGAACCGACTGAGACTGGCAAAGGAGCTAAAGAAGACGCAGGAAGCCTGAGATAAATGGTCTATACATCTACAAATTGTCTCCAATTCTAATTTTCGGGTGACCCAAGACAGCCCTTGCTTAAAATCCCCAGTGCTGCTCTGCAAGGGAGTGAGGGAAACCCTGCTATGTACAGCAGAACCAGGAACACAGCTGAAAGGAAATCAACCCTCCAGTGGAAGCTTGGCCTTGTTCTTCTAGGTATGGGTCTTAGTACTCTGACCAGATCAGGAAGACACACTGCTCTCAGGTAGCAATAAGCAAATTTTATTAACATAGTCCATAAAAAAGAATGAAGCAATTGAGTAAAATGAACATTTGTTAGCAGCTAGTAGACCAGCGGTTTCAACCCGAGAATGGTGATGTGTATCGTGTATCGGTAGATTTGCTACCGGATATATATGCACACGTTCTGTAAAACTCAGGGTTCACTTTATTTAGTCGCTACTTGGCAAATAAAACATTTTGTCAAGAAAAGTATCCAATATCCTGCAGGCCAAGCTGAACCTAATTCACTGTAAGAGATATGACAAATGATATTGTCACTTGTGAGACTCAAATGAAATCTGTGAATTTATTAAACATGGGGAGACAGGTTAGGCCATAAAAAAAAAAAAAAAACAGTTATTAGTAACTTAAGCTCTGGTACCAGATTTTGTGGGTTCAAGTCCTGGTTCCTGCTGGTTATAGGATCATGAGATTAAATCAGAGGTGCTGTCACTCATCCCAGGGCCTGTTGTGAGGGTTAAAGGATTAAATGCAATACCATCCTTAGACCTCTCCTGACACACGTATCAGCATGTACTACAGGAGGGTAACCCTCATTCACTATTCTCTCGTTAAGCGTATACTGAGCAGCCACTCAGGAGCAGTGCGAGCGCTGGAATTAGGTGGTCAGAAAACAGATATTGCCAGCCCTTGTGGACTCAAGAGAAAACACTGGCTAGCAATCACAGACAGATATATAACTGAAAGTGTCTGTCCTGCGTCCCAGAGCCCAGGGGGCACGAGAATGATAAAGGACCAAGAGCAAGCAGACAGAGGATAGCAGCAACAGGCTGAGAGGTCTGTATGTTTGTGCGTGGGAAATGTTCTCAGGTTGTTCTCTGTGTTGCATGGATCACTGGTTGCACGAAACGCTCTAAGGGTCTATGCCAAAGAGGCTGCCAAAATGTATACCCGAGCCTTCTTGGGAAGACTCACAATGTGATCTAGGAATGTGCACTGCAATTCTGAAGTGTCTAGAGAGTCCTGCTGTTGAAGACCAAACACTAACTCTTTAGCTCGGCTCCCACACCCTGCTCCATCCCGCCTCCCAAAGGACATACTGGGTAAGTCAGCACCCAGCAGCAATGAGTGACTTAGGAGAGGGCAGGAGGAGTCTGCTTGGGGCGCTGAGGCTGCAGTAGCCTGGTGACGACACGGGGAGGGAGGCTGAGCTGGGCCATTGCGAGCATTCCTGTGTGGGGCAGGTGCCAATGGCTAGAGACACCTTAGGGGGTGGTAAGTGGTCTAGACAGAGATTACCCTGGAAACAAAACCCACGGGCTACACTGTTTTCCCTTGTTAGAGGGATATCTGAAAGACGAAACCTAATCGTCAACTGCTTTGACCGCCTTGTCCCCCAGAAGGCGGCTCAGACAGCGAGCAGGGAAAGTCTGCCAGTACCGCGGGCAGGGAAGAGCCTGTGCAGAGAAGCGTGGATTCTTTGGCCACTAGAATCTCTGTGTGTGTCTCTCTCCCTCTCCCTCCCTCTCTCCCTCTTATTTGGAGCAAGCATACTAGACGCTGGGTGAAGCTACCCGCTGGGCACTATGCTTCACAGCCCTACTCGCTCTGAAAGACCAAGGTGAGAGTTTGCACCCACACCTGACAGTTTCTGACCATTTCCCACTTTCAGCTAAGCCCGCCAAAGCAGGGCCTGGCCGGCAGGAGGGTACTTCCTCCGCCTTTAGGGTAGAACCTAGAACTAATAAGTGAATTGGCAAAGAGCTGCTCAGAAGGGGGCATGTGAGGAGGTATGTGGCCACACGTAAATCAGAGCACCGGATGTGCCATTCCGTGTGCGGAAGTCTATTCCTGTTACTGTCTCCTGTGCACACAATAAAAGCCCTCTGGAAGATTTCCAGTAAGTGCTTTGTGTTGGTTTTTTTTTTTTTTTTTTTTTTTTTTTTTTTTTTTGTTTTGTTTTTTTATTTTTTTTTTTTTTTTTTTTAATTTCCTATGTGTATGAGCGTTTTGCCCGCATGTATATATGCGCCCTACATGCATGACCGTGGGTGTCAGAAGAAAGCATGACATCCCCCAGCACTGGAGTAGCAAAAGGTTGTGAGCCACCATGTTGGTGCTGGAAACTGAGCCTGGGTCCCCTGTGAGGGCAATAAGTGTTCTTCTATTGAGCCATTTCCCCAGTCCTGTTACTAACTCCCGCCCCCACCCCTCCCCGCTCCCACCGGCTTATGATCCCCAAACACTTTCTCTCGTATCTCACCCTCTCCTCAACAGAATTATTTATTGTGTTTTTTCCTTTCCAGGTCTCTCAAGGAAGAAGCTGGGTAAACCTATCTGAGAAGGAGCAACCCCAGTGGTTCCTGTGGGATGTGGAGAAGGCCCCTGCCACGGCTTTATAGTCCCTTGCAGGGAGCTTCAGACAGACCACGCGTGGTCTCAGAGGTTGGTTTGCTGACCTCCAGCTGGAAAAAGGACCTCAGACTGCCGAAGGTCAAAAGATAAGCTGCTGTGAAGAGCCTGCCACACAGTTTACGGTCTCAGCTCTGCGTTCCGCTGGAGCCCTGTGTGGAAGGAAGCTTACCGGAGAAGAGCGTGAGGCGGACGAGGTGAAGCACCTGTAAGTGGCTGGATCAGGATCTGGCGTCAGCTGTCCGACCCCGGGCTCATGCTTTGAACACAGCTCAGCCCGCCTTGCCACTGAGGCCAGCGGTGCTCCCCAGCCGTGCCCTCTTGTCTCGGCAGCTGTGGTTGGCAGAGTATGGCTACACGCTACGGCAGAAGTTTCCTCTCTGTATCTAGCACATAGTAGACACTGTGTGAGTTGGGGTCGTAGGTGGTGAAAGAATTCACCTGCGTCAGATCAACACGCGGTGCAGAAGAGCCATGGGCAGGGAGGTCTCCACAGGACCCGTGCAAGTGATAGCCACCGTGCAAGTGAAAACAATTCTGATTGGTGGCTGACGTCCTCCTCTAGCAGGAGCTGGGGTTATGTGCAGCGGTTCTATAGTCTATGGTTTTTCGAGACAGGGTTTCTCTGTGTAACAGTGCCCTGGCTATCCTGGGCTTGCTTTGTAGACCAGGCTGGCCTCGAACACACAGAGATCTACCTGTCTCTGCCTCCCGAGTACACACCTGCCCTTTCCAGCTAATGGGTAGAGGCTAGAAATGTGTCAAATATCCTTCAGTGAGGTACAGTCCTGAACAACAAAAAATTATATCTGGCTCAAAATATCAAGAAATGCTAAGGCTGACAAAACCTAGACTAGACCAACAAGCATGAAGACACAGAACAGCTACTGACAGAGAGAACATCACAGTGTAACAGCACATCAGCATTAGAGAGACCAGCCAATGGCTCCAGAAGACTAAGAGTATGCAGGGCTTTAGTGTGACGAGGAGACCACGTCAGTCTAGTTAGACTTCAACAGACCATACATAATTCAATAGAACTATAACTACTAAGATCATAGAGTATCTTAGATTTCCAGGTATTCATCAGAAAAGTATTAGGTTGGAGTCCTACCTCATGCCACATATCAGAATAAATTACAAATGAGTTAAACAAATGAGTGCAGGAACTAACCCACTAAAACACCACGAGGAAACATGAAAATTCTTTTATGATCTTACTGTAGGAAAATCCTTTAAAATTTTAAACCATACCCCACATGCTATAAAGTAACTTGATAAATGTACTTAATAAAAATTTGAAAAACATGAGGTTGGGAGCTTCCTGTTGGGAATCATTAGGAAACATGGCTTCAGCGGGTGTGAGAGGAGGGTAAGAGAAGGAAGTGTGTGTGTGTGTGTGTGTGTGTGTGTGTGTGTGTGTGTGTGTGCATATGATCAAAATACATTATGAAATAGTCAAAGAATAAATGAAAAATTTTAAGTTTGAAAAATGTCACACTTATACATGTCAACCAAACAAGAAACTTGCATAAATAAGCAAAATCAAACACAAACACCTGGAAGCAACATGCAACTCAGAAAATCTTAAATTATATAACAGTATCAAGACAGGATCTGGCGGCTCAAGATCTTCCAGAGGACCTGGGTTTGATTCCGGGTGCCTACGTGACAGCTCACAATCACCTCTCTCCAGTCCCAGGCACTCCAGATCCCTCTTCCGATCCCCACAGACACTGCGCGCATGTGGTTTACAGACGTGCGTGTGGATAGAACACCCTTACATGTAAAATAACGGCGAAGACAGAACAACAGCATCAGAGGAAAAGAGCAATAAACATTTGTTCACAGAACAGTCAGGCATGGTGCCCTAGAATCCCAACACCCACAGGGCAGAGGCAGGAGTATCTTGAGTGTTGAGACCGGGCTGGGCAAAGTCAGCTGTGGAGACACAGGCCTTCCTGTGCCGGGCTGGTGGACACAGCAAGCACAGCCCCACTAGGACTGGCCCTCCAGGGCCAGCAACCCTCCTTCTCGGAGTTTGGCCCACAAGCGTCTGCAGGCTTATGAAGTGGTACGCTGCAGCAAGGCTCTCAGACCATTTGATCCTCACTGATGGAGAATGGGATGGATAAGCAAAGGACTGGCATCCTGTCAAGAAGCCAAATCTGGCTCTTTGCCTGGTCTTCAAACTCTGAAGAGTTTTAACACTTTGTGGGGAGGAGGGCTGAGACAGGGTCCCACTCTGTAGCTGGTCTGATCTCACACAGGCTGATTCTCCTGACTCAGCCTCGTGAGTGCTGGGATTACCATGAGCTGCCATGCCTGGCTTTTAACATTTTAAAAATAGTTTTTAAGAGCCAAAAGAAAAATTCTATTCTCATGATTCATGAGCTTTCTGAAAAACTTTTTCATCGTTCATAAATAAATCTTATGGAGACACTGTCCTGTTCTTTTGTTTACATATTGTCTCTGTATTCTTAAATAACTGGGTTGAATAGTTTCCACAGAGACTCTCTGACCTCATGGGTTCTGGAATATTTACTATCCGCCATGTGACAGGGATTCGGCTGGATTCGACTATATCAATGAGGTGAATGCTCGGCTATAGAAAGCAATGGGAGGCACCTACAAGTTGCCATGGAAACACTCCTACAGCCTATTACTAAGTTTTTAAAAAGAATCAATGTAGAAAACGTGAATCACATAATATCTTGTGAGTGGAGGGAGAAGGGTATTCTGTTTTATTTAATATATATTTAATACATGTAATAGTTGTCTAGGAGGAAATACAAGCAATAAGTTAAGCAGGGTTATCTTTGCTGCCCAGTCCCTCGGTAACATGTCCCTTGTCCACTGTCCTTTCCCACCTCGCTCCACTATGGGTGCTTCCCCACACCCAAGATAAGAATTTAATTTCTGAAGTGCAGATAGGATGATTCCCAACAACATTTCTCCTTCTCATTCCTATATAATGTACCTGCCTCAACCAACTGCACCCATAGCTCTTTGGGGGCAAAAGGTCTTTGCCACCTTCAGCGGTCTCTGACAGTAGTCCATGCCACAGCCACAGTCTCTGTCATGGTCCATACCACGGCCTAGTGGCTTACCTGGCGCTTCTTAAGCGGTTTCACTTGTCTCCCCTCAGGCATTTTCATGTGAATAGGTTATAGGGAAACAGGATATAGGTATAGAAATCAAGTAGTTACTGATGGGAAACCCTACAGAAACTTACAACAGTTCTTTGGTATACATACAATCTTATTGTTTGCTAAAATAAACATTGAAGTGAGTGAGTGTTAATTAGATGGGTGTGCTTGTTTATTTTACATAAAAAAAAATCAAGTCACAGCTGGATACTTGAAGCTTCGGGGTATGTTGCTTCGACATTTTTGTGAGCTGATTGCTGTTTTGATTTTATAATCATCAATGTCAAGAATGTCACGTCACATAAACAGGTAGCATAAAATGACAGAAACCGTTGGAAATTCTGTCCTAATCCCCAACCAAAACTCATGGAATGACTGTTATAGTAAAATAACTCAAGTCAATAACCCAAACAACAGTTCTTAAAGTCAAACACCAACAAGCTTACCGATTTGCTGCTTGAATGCTGAAGAATGGCAGAAGGAAGTTCATAGAGCCTTGTTTTCCATAATCAAACCAGTGCATTTCTATAAGAGCCCTGTAGACACTGTCAAAACATACAATCACACATTTTAGGCGGCGTTCATTGGTATTGCATGGCGATGGCGCACACAGTGTGCATGCTGTGTGTTCAAAACCAAGGCTGAAGATTACAGTGAGCTTCGTTTTAAAAAGACATTGCCCCACTATTAATAAGGAGACCCGAGGCATCAGTCACTTTCATCTGCTCACCTGCCTGCAGGTGTAGAGAGTGCTCAAGGTAGGCAGACACAGCTGCTTACAGGCCCAGGCAGGGAGCTTAAAACTGCTTTTTTCTTTTAAAGGGTGCTAGGGATTGAACTGGGGACAGTGGGGTCCTGTGTTTTCCCCAGAAGGGCAAGGCCTAGAGTAAAATGGCCTAAGGTCGGATTGTGTGGGCAGCTCTGACCCATGGGGACAGAAGACTCAGCTGTTACAGAGGAATTTGCCTTTTGTTTTGTATTGTATGGTTTTTGTTTGTTTGTTTGTTAGTTTTTCCTATGACTCCTAAGGAAGACTTTTTTTTCTTCTTCTTCCAGCACTTCAGGGTATGGCAGAAGTTGAAAAGGAATATTTATTCCAACTTAATTTATAGCTGGTAAAGGACTTGGGGGTCTCAGTATCAGGCCTGGGAACTGCCCCCACAGCCGCATCTGAAAGGGATGTGTGTGTGTGTGTGTGTGTGTGTGTGTGTGTGTGTGAGAGAGAGAGAGAGAGAGAGAGAGAGAGAGAGAGGGGCGGGGGGGGGGGGGGGGGGGGGGGGGGGGGGGGGGGGGGGGGGGGGGGGGGGGAGGGATGGAAAAGGCACGGGGATGGGGGAGAGGTGACTCCTGAGCTCAGAGAGTGTGCTGGGTAGTTTTATGCCAACTTGACACAAGTTAGAGTCATCTAAAAGGAGGCAACCTCAACTGAGGAAACGCTGTCCTGAGACCAGGCTGCAGCCAAGCCTGTAGGGCGTGCACTTAATTAGAGATTGATAGAGGAGGGCTCAGCCGCGGTGGGCGGAGCCATGCCTAGGCTGGTGGTCCTGGGTTCTGCGAGAGAGCGGCGGGGCAAGCAGGGAGGAGCTGCCAGTAAGCAGCCCCCTCCGCCCCTGCACCCTCCTGCCTCCGGGTTCCAGCCCTGTCGGACGGGAGCAGTGACACGGAAGGGTAAGCCGAGCAAGCCGTGGCCGTGGTGTTTTATCACAGGACACACAGGAGGTTGCTTTGTGTTCGTGGAGTGGATTGGGACAGCCCGGAGCCTCCGGCGAGGACGGGCTTCGCTCGGCAGCTTCTCACCGAGGGAGCGGCGGCCCGGCGGGCTGGGTGGCCGAGGGTCTGGCGCCACCTCGCGTCCTCCGGACCCTGCCGCGCACAGGAGCGCTCTCTGCTGTTCTAGGAAACCGGCTGCAGCTTCCCGAGGGAGCGAGACGAAGGACACGCTTTTACTTATTTGTATTTGTTCCTGCCCACGAGGAGAGCCTCTGGTGGGAGCCGCTGAAATCCACGGTCCTACGTGTCTCAGACAAGATGGTTGGCGGAGGGGAAGGAAGCTGGAGTGACTCAGACGTACGTTTAGAGTCTTAGTCTCCAAAGATTGGCTCATACTAGAAAAAAAAAATGCTTGGCGCCGTTTTACGGCTCCTGCGCTTTCCCAACGAGTTTCCGAGCCCTCGGAACCCCTTTCCCACACGGACGGACGCCTGCCTGGGGAGAGGGCAGGCCCGGAGGGCAGCGAGCCGGGCTCCGGGCAGGCCCTCCCCCAGGGTCACCCCCTTTGTGGGTGTTCGCCGGGAGCCCAGGGGCAGCGGGGGCTCCGGTCCCGGCGGGAGGGTTTTTCAAAAGACCAATGCTGCTGCAAACCCCTGCCTTACTCGCAGCATCCGTCCCCAGCAAACAGGTCCTCCACGCTTGGAACCCACCCAGCGCTCTATGCACTGGAAAACTAGGGAAAGTGCCTGCACGGTCCTCCCTTCCCTTCCCTCGTGACCCCTCCACCACGCCCCGCCAAAACAGACTCACCTCCAGAGGAAGGCTGAAAAAGGCCGCTCTCTGGATTCCCTCCGACAAAAATTCTTACTTAGGCAAACAGGTTCTGAAATAAGGTTTTCATGGGGTCGGGAGCTGCAGCAAGGCCTGACCCCGACCGCCCTCAGTGCTGCAGAGTCTCAGAGCCACCGGGAGGGGTTTGGAGATACAGGAAGGAACACAGGCTGTGCAGAAGCAGGGCCTGGACCTCGGTCCCATCTGTCCCTCTCCAGCTCTGTGACTTGGGACAGGTCACCTACCACCTCTCAGACAATGAAAACAATCCTCTTACCTACTCCCTTCTCATCTTTAGTTGGTCGCTCTTTGGTTTTAGGTTACCCGTGGTCAACTGGGATTTGAGAATATTTGTATTTTTTAACACTGAAATTATCATTACATCTCTTTCCTCATTCCCTCTTGTCCCTCCAGCTCCTCCAGGTCCCCGGAATCTCGAACTCATAGCCTCTCCTTCTCCATATTATTGTTACACACATGTATATACAGTTATATGTGCACAAATATATAATGCAACCTTGGACTGTTTTGTTGTTGTCCTTTGTGTGTATATGGCTTCAACACTGACTTTGTAGAGTGCAATCAGGAGGCCCATCCCTGAGGGCAGATAGTCTTTCCCTCTCTACAGTCGTCAGGTGCCTGTAGGCCCTTGTTCAGGGGTCTAACCCTGTGAGACGCCCCTCCCCCATATTAACATGTCTAATGATATTGCTACCACGGACATTAAATTACTGAATGAAAAATTTTAGAAACAAACAATTCTTAAGTTTTAAATAACTATTTTTGTAATTTATTGTTAGAGTTGTCCTACTTTTTTTCTGAGTTGTTATTGATTTATTATTAGACCTAGTTTACAGATTCTATAAAGGAAATGTATTTATTTAAGGTTTGGCACTGTTTGCCATCTCATTAGCCCACTGGAGGGTTTTGATACATGCTCTCCTCAGATAAGAACTGCTTCAGAGGAGCGTGCTCTGTGGAGCCTGGCAGAGAGGGGGGTAGGTCAGAGCCGGGGAAGGAGCAGTGTGGGCCCTGCAGAGCTCAGAGTGGGGCTCTTCACTCACTGCGCCCTCTCTTCACTTCCACATGAATAACTCTGCTCCTGCTACAAAATGGATCCCAAGACACAACACACACACACAGACCACACACAAACACACACACAAACAAACCCCACAGACCACACACACCACAGATGACCACACACACACCACAGATGACCACACACACACCACAGATGACCACACACAAACACACACATACACACACCACAAACCACACACACACACCACAGATGACCACACACAAACACACACATACACACACCACAGACCACACACACACACACACCACAGCTGACCACACACACCACAGACCACACACACACACACACCAAACCACACAAACTTGACCCACACACACATACACCACACACATCATAGATGACCACACACAAACACACACACACACACACCACAGATGACCACACACAAACACACACACACACACACCACAGATGGCCACACACAAACACACACACACACCACAGATGGCCACACACAAACACACACACACACCACACACACACACGAACACACACCAAACCACACAAACTTGACCCCCCCTTACAGGCCCCATAGACCACACACACTCCATACACGCCACCTCCACCCCTGTCCCGAACGCCGTGCAGATTCACATCACCCACTCACCCACACACCCACCACACTGCTTCCCATCCCTGTGGCATCAGTGCTGTTTATTTTTTAGAGTTAACTGGGAAGACAGCTTTTCTAACGAAAGCCAGGGACCCGCACTGCATGCACGTCCTTTAGCGGAAGCAGGAAAGGCAGAAGCAGGAAGCTCTAGTCAGCGTCTGTGGTTGCAGGAGGAAGAGCCCCAGAGGCCATTTCCTCTGTTGCTGGAAGGACACAGAGTGGAACTGTCCACGAAGGTCTGTCAAGAGTCTGTAGCCACAGGACAGCAGTGCACCCGGGCCTGCGCAGGAAGCACCACACACAGATGGGGCTTGACACCCCCTCTCCTGGTACACCCACTGTGAAAGTCTCTTGATTCTTCACAGACTTTTGCTAATTTAAGATGCCTCCACCAGCTTGGCAAACGCCGAGC
The DNA here is from genome assembly GCA_010120015.1 of Rhombomys opimus. Classification (NCBI taxonomy): domain Eukaryota; kingdom Metazoa; phylum Chordata; class Mammalia; order Rodentia; family Muridae; genus Rhombomys; species Rhombomys opimus. The sequence continues at coordinate 5,443,529 of REGO01000081.1, read as the reverse complement.
TTCTCCACTAGAGAGGAAATAGCTTGGAGAGGCTCCAGAGGAACAAAGGACTCATTAGGATCAATCACTTATTCTGAGTACACATGGCCAAGAGTCTTTATCGATGAGCTCATACACAAATGCAGTGATAATTAAGAATATACTGCAAATGGCTTTAACTTAGCAACGCCCTCTGTAATAGAAATTTACTGAATTAAGTCTGAGGTTTTTTTGAAATCAGGTCTTTAAAAAAAAAATACCCTCTGTTATAATTACCTCCCTGCCACCCACCCCTTGGTAATGTAATTAGCTTAAAATAAGATCCACTGGTACAGTAGCATTGGCTCTTGCACATGCTGGTCTCCATTTAGGGACTCTCGAGAGGAGGGTGGGGAGTGAGGTGGGGCAGAGGGTCTGGAGGTTAGTTAGAGGGGCCTGACTGTGTTGCTGACACATAAGAGGACAGAGTCTGACCTTGTCAGGGCAGAGGTGAGGCTTGTCAGCTCAGTTCCTCAGATCTGGCACAAATTAGTTGCCTTTCTAGAGAAGAAGTGACTGGCTGCTCTGTTGCTCCGAAACAGAAGGTGGGCATGAGGGAAAGGCACTGAGGAAGATCAGAAACTTGTCTCTATGTCTCGGAGGTCAAAGAGATACAACTCAACTGGAGAGCCTGGAACCCCCGACCCTGACCTTCTGAGGTGCAGCCATCGCTGGCCTCAGCTCTTCTCCTGATCTGCCCCAGCAGAGGACAATGCCCACCCACCTCAGCCTGCCCAGAGCCCAGAGGAACTCTGTGGCTTGAGACAACTGTACCAGGAGCTCCAGCCTCCTTCACTTTGCCACCAGTCTGACCCCTGTCAAAACTGGAAAAGGGATTGGAATTGTCCTAAGTATGTTCCAGAAGAACATCAGACTCTTCCATTATGTTTGGATGAAAAGACTTTGGGAATCATACAGTTTGGTCAGAGCTGATCTTGAGGAAGAGAGGATCCATAGCTTCCTCCTTCATTGAACTCTCTGCCTCTCCCTGCCACTGGCCCAGCCCTTCCAGAAACTATTAAACACAGAAGAACCTGCAGCTAACTGACCCTCTCCTGGCAAAAGCCCATAGTTGCTCAGGGAAACTTTGCAATATCTCATTAAACTGCAGTTCCTGAATCCAGCATGGTCCTTGACAACTTTAATCCTAGCATGAGGGAGGCTGAGGCAGGAAGATTTTCATGTTTGAGGCCAACCAGGACTAGGTAGTAAGCTCCAGCCCAGTCAGGGATACAGAGTGAGACCAGGCCTTACAAACAACCCAGCAGCAGCAGCAACAGTGAAAACAAAATGGTCTCCAGGAGGTTCAGAGACGTCAAGAAAATGCTGCTTGCCACCTTTAGAAGTGTGTGTACCTCTTTTCGTGGCATCAGCTCCTGTGGTTAGTGTTTAAAACCTTAAGAGATGCTTAATAGCAGAATGTCTGATGTCAGAGGGAAGCAGCAGGGTTGTTTCTGGAAAGCACAAGGAGCAGCCTCCATTAGTAAACGAGATGAACGAGATGAAGGTGGGCTACGGCAATCTTGTCTCTGGATAAGCCCTGCCTTGCAGGTCGGGGTTCCCAGCACGGCAGGAGCCCAGTCAACATCAGTTAAGTGAGTGAATTAATGGCTCTTGTCAAAAACCCCTGGGCCCTTCCTAATGGAATAGGAAAGTGCTTTCCTTGTAAATCTTGCATTGAGGATCCCATGGTCAGAAGCCAGCCCGTGGCCGCTGGGTCCACTCAGCCACTGGCTGTAGGACATGTATCGACAAGCCCTCAGCCGTCACAGCACTGCTGACCACCCCCATGCACAGCCCTCAGCCTGCGCCCACTGAAAAGCAGCCCGGTGACTTTCGCCATAGTCAGTGTACCAGCCTAAACACTACCCACCAGCAAAACTGAACCCCCAGTCAGATGCCACACCTTGCCCCGCCTCCTCCTCCTCGCTGCTACACCCTGTTGCCACCCACATGCCCCTGGCTTTGTCTTCCCAAGGCGTCTTCTGATGGCTATTACCTGTGCCTGCCCAAACTTCCGTTCCTTCCTATACTATTGTAGTATCATTCATGCTCCATGGTCAGGGGAGATACCACTGCCAGCCCACAGGGCCCAAAGCCCTAGTGTTCCTGTCATGGGCCTGGATGACTTCTTGTTTGGATTCCCAGCATGAGCACCCTCTCCTCTTCCACTGGTAGAACAGCCAGATCTGCTTTTCACACAGCTCATGGCTTTATAACCTGAGCGAGCTAAAGATGGGCTACCGGTCTGGGCAGACTCCATCCCACTCAGTGAGACCCTAGTAAAAATCTTCAGAGCCCTTGGCTCTGCACTCAGCTCTGGGCATCCCAAGTGGGACAACGCCCCCCCCCCGGTCATGTCAGTGTCCTAGTCAGTGCTCATGACGGCCACTCTGCTGTCCCTCCAGCCGCTAAGCTACTCAGACAACTGGACAGCCACCCTTGTCTGATCAAGGGGGAGGTTTTAAACTGAACTAAAAACACCAAATGCTCAGCTTGACTTAGTGTCTTTGAGATGTGGGAGGAAGTGTCCTTTGCAGTGAAGCCACAATGATGTAATTCTTTGCTGTTACTTGAGTAGCAGACGAAAACGAATACAAGCCTGTCTAAATGCCAGTGTCTAAGCCTGAAAATGGGCACATTTCTCAGTAGTGAGGACCTCAAACAGTATTGTCCCACCCCGTCCTGCACATGGGCTTCCTACGTCACAGCCTCCTCCCACATCTTTAATCTCAGCACTTGGGAGGCAGAGGTACACAGCTCTGAGTTGGAGGCCAGCCTGGTCTGCAGAGAAAGTACCAGGTTTCTCGGTATAGCCCTAGTCTTGAAAAACAGACAAGAGCTAACAAACAGGAGAGAGAATACATGTTCTTTGGGATAGCATTTAAAAGGATAAGTGAACCATTAGTTGAGTCGGAGCTGTGGTTCTCCCTCCATTCCACAGGATAACTGACATCTGGAGTTTTCATAGGCTCCCCTCCCCCAAGCACAAATGAAGCATCTCTCCATTCTGACTTTATTCCACAGCATGTTCTTGCCTGTTCTTTCTTCCAGAAGAATTGGGCTTTGAGACTCATCAACTTACCACTGCAGCAAAGGGCTCATGCAAGTTCTGGTTGCCACTTTTCCCAGAAGTCCCCTGCCAGGCCAGGAGTGTGGCTTCTCGGGTTCAGAGATCACTCAGGTTAAGATCACCCCCCCCCCGCCAATTGTTCCTACTATACTGTTAATGGTAGCTGGCATACAGTAGGTGCATGATAAATGCTTGCTGAATAACTGAATGCCATTCTGTCCTTTGTATCAGCAAGCTGATACAAGTCAGTTGTTGACCCTGAGCCAGGTCACTGTGCTGAGCATGGTGGGTCTAGGCAGCAGGGACCATCCTTTGCTCACAAGTTTGTCTGAGACCCGCAGTTTTATTCCTTGCTATCGATGAGGGACCTTTCTCTGATCTCATCAATGCAAAGGTCAACTCCCTGGGTAAATACTGTCGTGAACTCTTCCACACTGCCCACTATCTACAAACTAAAGTGTGCCGACTGCAGACACCACATCTGTGGCAGAGAACACCCACCTCAAGTCAAACAGGCAGAGTCCACCATGTCCAAGGCAAGAGCCAGCATTCACTGAGCACTGACCATCTGCATGGCGCCATCCTGGGCTAATGTCATTGAGTCATGTAATAGTATACAAAGGGAGCTAGCATCATTTCCATTCTACAGCTGAGAACGTGTTTTCTGGAGGAACTTAGCCACACGGCAACTAGTTACTTCAGGGCAGAGTCAAGGCTCAAGGCATCCGTGTGGCTCCTGTCTCGATGCTCTCATTGACAGTCACGAAGCTCCCCTACAGCTCAGCTCTTTTTCTTCAGGGACAAAAGCACGTTGGGATAAACACTGTATTGATGCATACTGTAAACCGTGAAGCACTCAAGCCATGTATGTTAACATTGCCTCCACCTGAAGGCCTCGTGCTAGGAGCCAGCACTGGACTGCTGGACGCCTTTTCTTCTTGCATCAGCAGTCCTTAGTGAATACCCATTTTGTGCTGTCCACACAGAAGTTAAGAGTACCTCGGGAAGCTCATGACCTCATATGCATCTTCAAAGATTAATGAGGACCTACACTCCCCCAGGAGTCACTTTTGCTTAATAGTCTTGTGTGCTGCCTAGACATGAGTTCATTTTGGAAGAACCTCAGTTGGGAAAATTTCCCCACCAGATGGGCCTGTGGGAAAGCCTGTGGTACATTTCTTGATTGATGGCTCACGTGGGAGGGCCCAGATCACAGGGGGAGGTGCCACCCCTGGCCTGGCGGTCTTGGGTGCTATAAGAAGTCAGACTGAGCTTCACATGGTGGCACATGCCTGTAACCCCAGCACTTGGGAAACAGAGGCAGGAGGATCTCTGAGTTTGAAGCCAGCCTGGTTTATAAATCAAGTCTGAGATAGCCAAGGCTACACAGAGAAACCCTGTGTAGAAGGAGAAAAAGAAGGAAGAGAAGGTGGAAGAGGAGGTGAAGAGGAGGAGAAGAAGAAGAAGAAGAGGAGGAGGAGGAGGAGGAGGAGGAAGAAATAGTAGTAGGCAGGCTGAGCAAGCTGCACCCTCCATGGCCTCTGCATCAGTGCCTGCCTCCGGTTCCTGGCAGGACTTCCCTGGATGATAAGCAACAATCTGTGAAATGACACAAACCCTTTCCTCCCCAAGTAGCTTTCAGTCAGGGTGTTTTTATTGCAGCAATGGCAACCGCCACTAAGACATCTTGTTTCTCTGAAAAGGGACGAAGTGACATTCATGCCGTGTGATCCACGCTCTGGGATTGAAAGTGGAGATAGCACTGTCTAGACTTTGTGATCACTTTCTAGAAAGAAAGGATGAGTCTCCTTTCTATAAACAGCTTTTCGAGATCACGTGGCCTCCAACAAGTTACAGCCTTTCTCTAAGACTTCAAAGGAGGTAGCAGTGACATTTGGCAATAAGAGAAGAGTTTGTGGCAGTACCTAACACACAGCAAACATTAGCTAAGAGCCAGACAAAAGCACTGGATGCTGGTCCTTTGGTAGTTTTTGCCTTGGCTGTGTGTACTAGTGGGAGGGAAAGCGGGAGGGAAGATCCCTCAGGCCCAGGAGAAGAAGAGAGAGTCCTCCAAGGGGAAACAGGAGCCAGACAATGCTTCATTTCAAAAGCTCTGACATAGCCAACAAAGCCAAGAAAGGCTAGAGGCAAGACTCCTGGTAATGAAGCTTCGACGCCTTTTCTATGTTAAAATCTTGCTTGCAGATGAAGAATAGCCACTGTACTATCTTTCCAGATCCAGTATCTCCTCAGATCCTCAAAACAACTCCAGGAAAGGCCATAAGGAAAAGATTACGCCCATTTCACAGACAGTGAAATCCACAAGGAGGTGAAGCCGTTTGACTAAGGTGGTGGAATCCAACAGACAGTAGAGTTTGGGATGCCACCTTTTCAAGAAAACCTTGGTGGAGAAAAGTGGAAAAAAGACTGGTATTCATCCCACTAGCTCAGAAAGTACTGTCTGCTACTCCCCGGTCCTACATGCCTTCCCCTGGCTCCCACGCGATGGACATTCTCTCCTGCCACGGGCTTTCCACATTCTGCCCCCCTAATCTGGAAAGCTGAGGGGTCCCCCCCTTCCTCAAAGAGTGCCTCCTCTTCCTCCTGATATCTTCTCCTGCAGGGTGTCTCCTTAACCGGAAGTCCGGGGAGGAGCCCTTGGTTATGTGTGATCTTAGAGCTAGGCTCTTTCCCTCAGCGCTTCCTGTTAGTAAGGGTAACATGCACTTTTTCAGTCGAGACCATCAGAAGGGGCAGCTCCTGGAAGGCAAGAGCCTTATCTGCCCTTCTTCTCGGGTTTTCAGTGCTTGGCATCCAATGAACATTTATGTGGAGAGTGACCCCACGAGATGTGTGCATATGTGACAGGTCAGGGTGCTCCTGCCTTCGCCTCTGGATCCCCAGCAGGGGAAGAGGTCAAGCTGATTGATGGTCAGTCCCCAGCATTGGAGGAGTCATTTCAATGCTAGGACCCTTCCAAGGTACATGGGGTTCTGTCACCAAGCACCGCAGTCTGCGACATCCCCGTGCCGTGCTCTTTGCAGCCTTCACCCTGGCCAGAAGGGACTTCCACAGTCTGTGCATGGCTTGAATTTTTTATGAAGTGAGTTATTCTGGTGATCAGGAAAGGCTATGAAAGCACGTTTCAGAGTCTGCCAGAACTGGTGATGACTCCAAGGCTATCTTAGTTCTGTCTCTAAAAATCGTAATTTGGAAGGAAATGCAGTTCATGTGTGTCTTTATTGAAAGTACTTAAGCACTAGAAATTTAGTTGAGCGCTTTTCTAGGCGTGCTGGGGTTAAGGAAAGGGGTGGCATGGTTAGACTGTCGCCTTGCCCCAGCACCTCGGTGTTCAGCTGCAGGGTCCAGAGTGAACAGCAGAGACCACATGTTCTCAGAGGGGAGGGGTCTCCTGGTTTGACTGACAGTCTTCCTGAGATATGCAAGGGAGGCACTCTAGATGCCAGGCCGCTTCTCTACCACATTTCTCCAGATTCCTGCTTCAAGCTAGATTCTTCCCTGTATAAGAAAAGGCCAGGAACTGGGTGAGGTCATTTAGTTGTATGAAGCACTTCTTATAAAAACCTGACAAGTTAGTGGCCTGTTCATTTGTTTGGAAGGTGGTTTCAGGGAATCCTCTCAGGGAATGAACTGCACCCAGATTTCAAATACCCGAGACAATTCTATCTACCAGTCTCTGCCATGACGCCATGTCTTCAATCATTTTGTGCTGTTCGTATTAATCTGCTTTCTGTTGCTATGTCAGAATTTCAGAGGCTGGGAGCTTTACAAAGGAGAGAGGTTCATTTGGCTCCTGCATTCGGTGGCTGGAGTACACAAATGGCACCACACCAAAGCCCTCTGGCTGTGGAGAAAGGGAAGGAACCAGCCACGTGTAGACTCTTTTTGGCCACGTGGCTAAACTCTTTTTGCAGCACTCATTTTCGTGAAAACGAACTGGGATCTTTTGAGAGCTACCTCAGTCCCACCGAGGGCAGCAGCCAGCACTACCTTCCGTAATGCCATCTCTGAAATGAGGCCCAACTTCCAGCGCATGAATCTTAGAGGACAAATCCCATGCAACCCATGACATTACTGTAACAGACTGCCACAGGCCGGGTACTTTATAATAAGAAGAGATTTGTTTCTCACAGTCTGGAGGCTGGGAAGTTCAGGACCGGGGAGGTCGGTATCTGGTGAATTTTCTTGCTGTCATCCAACGGTAGAAGAAAAAGAGAGACTCATCCCTTTATGAGCTACTGCAACCACTAACCCACCCCTGTATCAACAGTAATCCACTCGTGGGGAAAGAACCCTCATGACGTCAAATCATCTCTTGAGGGCGCTACCTCTTTAGGTGCTAGTGTCAGAGCCACACCAGCGTGAGTTTGGGCAGACACACATTCAGGCCACATCACGTGGACTCTGTCTCAGAGCTTGCTTTTCACTGCAGAGATCACTTCGTAGCAAAAAGTGGGTGTTAAAGGGCCCAGGCTCTGGCTGGGTCTGGAGAGCATAACACAGACGGTTTAGTAATGGCAAGCATCATGAGACCCGTTCTGACTGGGCAAGGTCACTTTTACCACACCCTCCTGACTTGCAGCACCCTGGGCTTTTGCCCGCTGACCTGTAGCTGTGTGTTGGGGGTAGAAGTGAGGGCTAGAACAGGGAGTTGGAAGCCAATAAACTTTCAGAAGGTCAGAACCGAACGTTCCCTCCTGAACGCAGCGTTTGCGTGGCCTGTGAGGTCTGCCCTCAGATGAGTTCACTGAGCTGTGGGCTTACTCTATGGTAGGACCACTGCAGAAATTCAAGAGTTTAGACAGGAATGTAATCAGCAGAAACTGTATGGGACTGCCTCTTTGTAATGGTTCTGGCGGGTGCATGGATGGATGGACAGACAAATGGACTGATGGACGAATGGACAGAAAGGTGGATGGATGCACTTGTGGCAGAAACTGTGGTACCCTGCCCATTATTCTCTCTGCTCTTTCACTTGAGAGACTGTTCACCCCCATATGCCTTCCACCATCTCTGAGCTCCTGGTGAGTCTTTCTGCATGGGAGACAGGAAAGAAGAGTTTATATCCAGGAAGCAACCTTCAATTCATGCCACCTGGGGACCCTAGCTTCCGTGCATCTCAGCTGGGGGGACGGGGAATCTGTGTGATGGAATTAGCCCCAGTAGCCGTCGGCAGTCACTGGTCGATAGCACATCCTTTTAGGCCCTTCCCTTCGTTGTTTGATTCCAGTGTCTCCGGACCTTCTAAGTGAACTGATACTTCGCAAACTCTTGTTTCTGTGGAACCTAAACTCACACGTCCATATCACTGGCTGCTCTGAGCACGTGACCCAACAGTACCCAGGGCCACCTTGACTCTGCCTCCTAAAAACAAGAATAATCTAGTTAGGTGAGAGGAGGAGTATACAGTGGGCTTAACGTGAGCCCCATCAAAGCGCAGGCACGAAGCTTCGACTTAGCCACTCGCAGTCTCCTTCGTATTTATTTGTCTTGAATATTTGTGTGTTTTGTGGTAGTTTCGATCCTTCGTTCTTGAGTAGCACCTTCTAAATTCCATCTTACTAAGTATGAAGCTCAGCTGCACACTGAGGCTGCAAGGCTGCTGCTGACGAACCAGAAGGAAGACCGTGTCAGACCCCGAGCCCGTTTCCCTTGTGTTTGTCTCCTTGTCACTTGTCTTCCACACAGTTTTGCTGTCTAAGGCAACTGGCTACCTTCCCTCTCGTTATGCAGTGTCTAAATGCTGCTGGGTCCAGAGAATTGATGCAGAAGTTTCTGTGACATGTGGAAGCGTATTGGGCTGCTGTTAGAATCCTGGGCAGCACTTTCACTGTTTGGGGGGAATCCCTGGGTCCCTCCCCAGAGCAATGCAGGCAGCAGCATCCAGGTGGCTCTGTATGTACAGCTGGGATGAGGAACATGGGGGGAAGGAGGGGAAGGAGGGAAGGAAGGAGGGGGAAATCAAGCCATGAGTGCCGCTACTCTGGACAAGAAGGGAAAGCTACACCCGTTGTTGATGGCAGCCCAGGTGACAGTGCATGGCAAACAGTCACAGCATCTGGCCTGTTCCTCACTTCCTACCACATCGTCCTCATTCCTCAGTCCACGCACTGGAGCCAGGATACTTCAGGAATCCCTCAGCAACCACACAGTCATCTAACGCAGCCATGCTTTCTCCTCCCCAAGGACTATCAAATTTGTAGTTGCTCATTTGCAAGTTTGGGTAATGGAGCCTTGGCTAGTATCATTTTCCTGCATTTTAATTGCCCTGTCTCCAACCTGTGTGATTTCTGCTCCTTCAGTTACTAGTCAACCATGGTGAGTGTGGTTGCTTTAGTCCCTGGATATAATTCTGGGGTGTTCCTCATCCACAGAAAAAAAGGAAATCAAAATGGAGCCTGTGTGCCATGCCTGGTAGCTGTGGCTGGCCGTTACTTAACTACACACTGACCCTTGACAGGTTTAGGGCCCTGGAGAACTTCTTTAAGCCCGATAATCTTCCCTCACAAAACCTGGAGAAACCACAATAACCATTTGAGACTCTAAGCCACAGAGACATAGCTTATGTAAGTCTGTGAGAGCTGACATATTTGGATACTTGCTATGTACAAACATATTTCCCCGCTGAGTGAGGAGACAGTCTAGTTTGCAGCTTTTAAAAAATTCTTTCTTTTCTGTTCTCCCTCTCTCTTTCTTTCCTTTCGACAAGACAATATAGGTAGCTTAGGTAGCCCTGGAACCTGAGAACTGGCTCAGCCTCCTGATGCTGGGATTACATAAAAGGGTAGGTGATGTCTAAATGAGTAGCTTGGAATGGCCTCATTACTTAGTGGGTACAGTGCTTGCCTAGTATGCACGAAACTCTTGGTTTGACTCCCAGCACTACACGAAACCCACACCATGGAGGTAGATAATCGTTGGCTGCCTACAGATTAAATTTGAGGGCAGTTTTAGCTTTTAAAACGCTGTCAAAAAATTATAGGGTTATTTCTCCCCCTTCTCCAGAACCCCAAACACAGCTCTCTTGATCTGAGAATGTTGTAGGATGTTTTACCCCATTGTGAACCCTGAGACTGAGAACTGTAAAATCCTGTTTCTAATTGTGGTATGGCTCAGTCTTTGATTTTTCTGTTTACTAGAAAACAAGTACTTGTGATGTGGCTCAGCCCTAGCTCACACCTTTAATCCAAGAGATTTCTGTAAACAGGATTAAGTAAAGTTAACCTTAGGTCAAGAGGTGGAACAAGCAACTAAACAGGTAGGAAGGACATTGAATTGAAGGGTATTTAAGACAGTATAGAAAAGGAAAATATTTTTTTTTCCTTCTGGAATATGAGTTGTGAAAGGACTTTTTCCTTGTGAGATATGAGCTGAGTAGGAAGAGCTTTTTCCTTCCGGGACATGAGCTATGAAAGGGACTTCAGCTGAGTAGGAGGTCAGCAGGGCGCTTTCTCTGCCTCTCTGAGCTAGTAGGCTTTCACCCCAGCATCTGGCTCCTTCCTGAGTCTTCATTGGTAGAACCGAATAACTGGAATTTTCTTTTGTTTCTTTTTTATAACAACAGAGGGACCAATGTTGAACCTTGGGTTTCTTCTACTTCCTTGTCCATGTCCAGCCCCTTTCATTACTAGATGTCGGTTCCCGGCCATTAGAGAGGGTATCTACAGCTACAGGGAACCTGAAAGTCAAGGGCTTGGGAAACAACGTAGTCAGGCTCCTGGAGTTCAGCAATTCTCCAGAACAAAGACCTGGTGTGGGTTCTTGGGTGACCCACAAAACCCCACGCAAACGTCACCCAAGATAACGCTCCTGCAGACCAAGCTTGGTTAGCTAGGAAGACAGCCTGCCCTTTGTCTGCAAGTGAGTGTGATTCTTTTCTTCCCCTGAATTCTAAAAAAGGCAGAGAGGCGCTCATCTGTCTCTGTCAGGCTTCCCACTGCATCAATGCAGACAGTCTCGTCTCGAAGCTGAAGGAAAAGAATAAGATCCCATGGAGGGGGGCTGCACCCCCTGGAGCTCCTCGGCACCCCCGGAGGATAACACAGGACTCTGTGACTGCATTCTGGCAACAGAAGGGAGCTGTGACTGTGTATGGAGACACGCGGGAGGTCACAGAGAGAGGGGACCAGCACTGACTGACGGCTGGCCTGTGCCTGGCACATGTCAGATCCTTTGCCCGTGCTGAAAGCCTGGAGAACATCTGCAGGGCACCGTCACCCAAGGAAGCAACCACTACATGGAAGTTACCCTCCCAACTCCCAGAGACTCATGCGTAAGAGGAGGAATGGCTCTTTACATCACCAGTGACAATGACTGCCAGTTGTGTCCCAGTATTTCTTTTCTTTCTCTATAGCTGCACCAACCACCAGAGCCTTCTGTACTCATGAAATTCTTCTAAACCTACATTTCCAATATAGTGACCACAAATACTCAAAATGTGGTCAATCCGAATGAAGATCGAAACTTTGAATTTTATTATATCTATTTAAATTAAAACAGCCTCATTTAGCTAACACTATATTAGAAAGTGGGTTTTGTTGTTGTTTGCTTGCTTGCTTTTTGCTAGGTGCTCTTCCTCTGAGCCATTCCCCGGGAGACCCAGACAGCACGTTTCTACAGTGGTTTTTACTCTTCGCTAGACACACAGTCACATAAAGTGAAGACTACATTTTCAGTGGCTGTCTTGGGAATGCGAGAGTTTGAGCTCATGGGTGTAAGGGTTAGCAATGTGGGTGATTTCCAGGTTGTGCCCGAAGGGGAGTTTATGTCTTCTCCACGGCCTTCTTTCTAGCTGGACGAGGATGAGTCCATGAGTGTCTAGACCCAGGAGATAAAGACAACAAAGAGAGAGAGCAGAACCATAGGACTAAAGATACCCGGACCCCCAACATGACCTCACACAGCAGCCTCTGACTCTAATGCTAAAATCTGTATGAAAAACGGATACCCCATTTCATCAAAGGACCTGTTATTCTGCATGTCTGTGATCCTGGGTCACACTTATCTCCAACCCCTGCTAATATAGTGTCCTTCTGTCTCTTACAGAGATGGGAGGAAACAAATTTCCTACCATAATTTTAACTGTGACTTCAAAGCTCCTGTCTATGCAGCGTAAGGGCAGAGCTAGGGGCATCTGCTGAGCAAGTCACCTTGGAAGCCCAGGGCTTTAGTGGAAGATGAAGAGCAGGGAGCTAAGCTCCACAGGTGAGGAGACTTTAGTGGAAGATGAAGAGCAGGGAGCTAAGCTCCACAGGTGAGGAGACTTAGTGATGATGGCTGAGAAATGGTATTAAGATGGGACTAAAGAATGATATAGTCGGGGCTGGAAAGATGGCTCAGAGGTTAAGAACACTTGCTGTTCTTCCAAAGGTCCTGAGTTCAATTCCCAGCAACCATATGGTGGCTCATAACCATCTATAGTAAGATCTGGTATGCAGGCAGAATGTTGTATAAATAATAAAAAAATAAAATAAAATCTTTAAAAAAAAAAAATGGGCTGGAGAGATGACTCAGTGGTTAAGAGCACTGTCTGCTCTTCCAAAGTTCATGAGTTCAATTCCCAGCAACCACATGGTGGCTCATAACCATCTATAGTAAGATCTGGTATGCAGGCAGAATGTTGTATAAATAATAAAAAAATAAAATAAAATCTTTAAAAAAAAATGGGCTGGAGAGATGACTCAGTGGTTAAGAGCACTGTCTGCTCTTCCAAAGTTCATGAGTTCAATTCCCAGGGACCACATGGTGGCTCACAACCATCTATAATGTGAACTGATTCCCTCTTCTGGCAGATATAAATGCAGATAGAACACTCATATACATAAAATAAATAAATCTTTAAGATAAAAAAAAAGAATGACATGGTCTCTAGGAAACTTCGTATGGCAGTTATAACCGACAGGCTTGGGCTCTCAATAGAGACATCTGTGGTCCCCAGGCTGAGCTGTACTGTACAGACTCCTGTCCCCTGATGCTGCTGCGCATCTTAGCCTGGTGGGCACTGCCTGGAGAAAGTGAAAGAATCAGGGGTGTGGGGAGATGTCTCAGTGGTTAGAGCTTGCTGCACAAGCCTGAGGACCCCAGTTTGGAGCCACAGTATCCGCTTAAAAGCCAGCCATGGCCGTACATACCTGTAACCTCAGCAGGTGGGGGTGGGGTGGGGGCCATGTGTACCTGTAATCCCAGCGGGCAGCCAAAACCCCGTAAGCTCCAGGTCCAGCAGACCCTGTCTCAGGGGAATAAGGAAGACAGTGGTGGGTGAGGGCACCTGATATTGTTTTCTGGCCTCAGCACATATGTACACTACAGGCACATATACTCATAGGCGTACACACATGAGCACACACAAACACAATAAACAAATAATAAAGTTAAAAAAAGAAAAGAAGTTAGGACAGTTGGATGACAAAGCCAAGAAACAGGGTCAGCTCAAGTGTGCGCAGGAAGCAGGGTCCACCAAAGAAAAGGCCACTGGGAGACGAGTGAGTGCTTCGGAAGTCCCTCCGCACGTGGTGGGCGGGGTGTGCTGGCTTCCACCACGTGTGCCATGCAGATTCTTGAATCTTCCAGAGAGAAATCCTGGGAGCTAACACTGGGCTCTACAGCTCCTTCTTCTAGCCAAGCCGGGAGGAGAACTGCATATTCTTGCCAGGTTTGAAGCAGAAATGCTTCTCTTACATCGGAATGCCAGTCATCCAAAGAGTGAGAAAAATCTGTAATGGGTAGAGGGTCGACTGGGCCGCTGGGTGTTGAAGACAGAGCAGGGGCTGGGGCGTTCTGGAGTTGAAACAGTCACTCCAGATTCCGAAGGACTCCTGAGGTGGAATGTGGCCACTCGCTGGACGGCGGTTGCTATCGGAGCCTCTAAGAAATAGTAACACATGGACTCAATGTCTACCTGCTGGAGGGGCGAACCTTCAGGGGCTGCAGACCGGCATGGGGAACCCGCTCTCAGAGGGTCATCTCCAGTCGGGTTGAGTCGCGGACTGAGGGTCACGAGGCTCTCAGAACACTGTTGTTGGCAGGCATGGGGGGGGGGGGGGGGGGGCGGAGATAAGCAGCCAGAACAGTGGTTCTCGACAGTCCTAACGCAGTGAGCCTGTAGTACAGCTGCTCATGTGGTGACCCCAACCATACATTATTTGCTACTTCGTAACGATAGCTTTGCTACTGTTCTGAATCGCCACGTAAGTATCTGATGGGAAGGATATCTGATGTGCAACCCCTGGGAAAGGGTTGGCCAACCTCCAGAGGGGCTGTGGCCCGCAGGCTGAGAGCTGCTGAGCTGGAAGGACTGCCCAGAAGTCTCTGCCCTCAGCTGGCACACCTCCTTATCAACCAGTTACAAGACACACCTTGCTCCAGTCATAGATGTGAACTTTCCAAACACTTCACTTATTTGATATCTTTAGTGGCTTGTGTTCCAGGCAAACATGACTTTATTATAATTTGAGTAGAAATTGGCCATTTTGAACATTCGCTTTAGCCTTGCTGACTGGGTATCTCAGTAGCTTGGCCGCCACGGCCTGCCGTTTCTAAGGGGCGTGTTTGCATGAAGCCCTGAACTTTGTAGGAGAGCTTTGTTTCATTGAGGTGCACACAGACGGTAGCGGTGTTGCACACGTGCTCAGCAACACTCTGTGCAGGTCATAGGAGGCTACCCTGATTGAAGACTGTGTAAAACGGCTTTCTCTGTGTCCTTCTGGGGTCAATAGCCCTACAAACCCTGCCAAGTAAACACATACCCAGGGATTCTGAAAGAAGGAAATTCCTCCCATTTTAAGGTAATTAATCCCTCTCAGAATCTGAGAGTTATCTGATATTGGCTTCACGTGGCCCAAAGTGCTTCAGAAATGATGATGTCAACGGAAGATCCTTGTCTTAAATTCACAGCACAGCTTCAGTTCTGTATCTTAGTGTCTGTTGAAGCTATGTCACATCACTGTCGGGAAGCAAGGATGCAAGCATCGGACACAGGATTTGATGCAGGTAAAGCGTTCCAGAGACGAAAGAATCCAGGAACTTGTAAATTGCTGAATTTGCTTTCATATCCTAAGGCCTCTAGAGTTTTGTGAGCATTTAACCCTGTTCCTTACAAGGCTTCTGGGTGAGGAGTATGGGGGCTGTATGGACAAGGGCTTCCCCGGAGCACTTCCCTGCTGGATTCAGAGACTACAGCACCATCAGCCATGCTTAGCCTGCTGGCAAACACAGCTTCCCGGACACAATGGGATAGTGAGAGATGACATTTACAAAATGAGGATCTAGCCAGTTTGGAACAAGAATCGGTGCATTCACACTTCGCTTCGGCCCACTGCTGGTGGAGGCCAAGCTGAGGTTTTAGCAGGAGGAACTTGGAGCCTGCCCTCACCACAGTTCCTGCCTGCGGAAAACTAAGAGCTGCGCAGTTGGCTCTGCATAGCATTTTCTTTTAACATTATAGGATTTTGCACAGAATTACCCAGAGAGATTTAAAAAAAAAAAAAAATGTCTTTTACTTCTGTAAGCTACTCCTGTGAGTGAAAACCGCAGTGGTCATGAGGCAGATGGGAGCTTCCTTTTGCTGAGTTTTTGGACGGGACTCCGGGTTTCTTCTGTCTGAGGGAAAACTGTCGCAACACTCCAGAGGGATAATGAAAACGTGTTTGTTTTAAATGTGAGTCATGACGAGCCTGGGGATTAGAATCTTAGAAAGAGAAAAAGTATTCTGAGTAGGCAGAGCATCGGACATGCCTACCATTCTCCTTTTGGCAGAAGGCATCTCCCCACGAAGTTTCTGGTGAGATGAAGAGTTATCTGGATGTGGCAATCCAGTGGCTGATTTTCAAATGTCAGAGTCTGAGAAGTACTGAGAAGGTAAGTTTTGAACATAGAAGCTTAGTGAACAAAGGGGACACATTTAAGCACGTCTTAGGATGAGAGAGCAACGGGCCAGCGTGACAGGGGCCCGGAGCCGGGAAAGCCCGGGAGCCTAACATCTGGAGATAGTGTGGGGCAAACCACACTAATTCTTGGTTGCAGCTCTTCTTTTTAAAAATTGCTGTTGACATGAGTTAATGATACATAACGCATAATGGGTTTTAAGCTGACATTTTCGTGTTTGTGTATGATATAATTCAATTGCCCTCTTTTGTCCCCCTCCTATTCCCCTTGATACCTGTCCTCTTTGCAAAAAGTTCCAGCAAATGGGTTTCATGAGCACTGCTTTACGGGAGCATGAACGAGGAGTTATTTGGAGCGTGGGCACCTTACCAGCGGCTATTCCACTAAAGAGAGTATCTTGCCTTCTCCCAGCAACCACCAACTGCCTGTAGAGCCTCAGAGATGAGTCTCTTCCTCCTAACAGCCTTCTTGTATATTTACCTAAACCCCGGCGCAGGGGCCAGGAGGGATGGCAGGCAGGCCCGCCGTGTGCTAGCATTATGCACATCAGCCATGTCTTGCCCAGAAGACCATGTTCCCCATCATCCCACCTCTTCCCTGCAGCTCTTACACTCTTTCTTCTCTCTCTTTCAGGCCTGCCCTCTAAGAGGGTGGAAGAGGAGCAGGACGAGGTCAGTGAGCAGAACTGCCCTCACCCAGAATAATCAAGAACTGCAGGGACCGTGGAGGTCTGCTCAGCACCCTCTGGAGCTCGGCTGTGCCTCCGCTGTGCGCTCAGCCGCCCTGAGTCACGCATCATTTGCCAACTATTTTACCAATCACATTACTTCACAGTGGGTGGAAGCTTCCAATTGGCCCAGAGTCCTCCAAAGCTAAAATGAGCCTACTTTCTACCGTGTTGAGCTTTTAGGCCCTCGCCAGCACTTTAATATACCTGAGCCCCAAAGGACACCCTTAAAATAGGGACTGTAGACAGTAGCCATGACATGTGGACTCAGCTCTTGCTTGCCTAAAATGAAAATGTCCAAGTCTATTTTTCCCCTTTCTGGGAAGCTGACCTAAACAAGTGAGGATGTGCTATAAATGACTTTCAAGACTTGACTGGCAGGTTCTAATTATAAGATGGCAACGCTGTGATTTTTGAACTGTGCCTTTATTCCAGAGTCCCCTTGGCTATGAGAGGCAGGGATTGATCAAGGTACAGACTCTAATTTTGCTTTCTTTTGACTCTGGTTCTGAAGTCCCCTTGGGTCTCTGGCCCTGGGGTGCCAGGGCTCAGTTGACCTGACCTGTCTTGGTGTGTTCAGGTGTTATCAGAGGGAGGGGCTCTCCCGGTTTTTCTTTGGCAGTGTCTCTGTTGGCCTTGACCCACAGGCCTTTTCACCTGGTGCCTTCCTGCCGAAAGCCAGTCCACCATTGTCACCACTCCCAGACTCCCAGGTGCCAGAGAGTGAGCTCGGCTTCCTGCCAGTCGCCAAGGGAGTGCCCTCCCTGTAGGTGCCCTGTGCCTAAGCCTGCCCTCAGTAGACTCTCCACCCTCAGTGCTCCTACTGCAGGGCAGGGCAGGCTCAGACTTGCTCACCAGTCTGTTTTGCCAAGTCACAGAAGAGGCTCTGTGTGACCTCAGAATCCCTTTAAGATTAAATGTCTGGTTCTACAAAAAAGAAACACTGTAAACAGACCTTGAGTTTGAACCTAGGACGTTGTACCTGGAAGGCAGATGCTCTGCCACGAAGCAGCATCTCCCTAGCCTTTTGAGGGGAAAACAATTGAGACAGGATCTTGCTAAATCTCTGGTTTTAAAATTGCAATTCTTCTGCTCCAACCTCCCAGGTAGCTGGGCACTGGGCCCAACATCAACTGGATTTTAAGGTGAGGCCTTTCGTTGTTCCCAGCTCAGATGAACTGTGGAGAAAAGGGGACAGCATGAGGGCTCCCCTTTCCTGTTTCTCCCTTAATTAGCCCACTGACTCCGGTTTCTAACTCTCACACAGCTCCTTTCCCCAGAAGCAGGAGGAGGGAGGAGAACTGGAAGATGCAGCCTTCTGGGGACTTTGCCTTCTTCAGCATCTCCCTCCTCTCACTGTCACTAGGCTCTGTCACTCATGGGGCCGGATAGGAGTCAGTGCCTCTAGGTCACAGTGGGTGCCTGTGGGAATCTGGCAACATTTGCAACAGAGGTGACCCAAGAGGGACAGCACCCAAGTTCCCCATAGGACATACAAAGCCTGCTGCCTCATCGGTCCTTCGTGGCAGCCCAGCCCTCTCTCCTCACTGTGCCCTCAAGGCCACAAGGTCCTTTAGGTCACCCAGACTGAGCCTATTTACTGGGACCCAAACTGAAAGCCATCTACATTAAGCTCTTCACTATTATTAGAGGAAGGAATGACACTTTCATTCTTCACATCTGGGTGGAGGATGTTTTCATGCCTTTAGCTTTTTCCAAAAATCCTAACACACACTCATACACACAGACACTTATTAGAGTTTCATTCAGCCATAAAGAACAAAATTAAGTCATTTGCATAATTTTGGATGGAACTGGACATAATGTTAAGCAAAACAAGCCAAAGTTAGAAAAGTAAGTATTGAATATTTGTTCTCATGTATACGATAAAGATTTTTAAAATATGCATATGACATGAGAGTAGAAGAGGGACTACTTAAAAGAGAAGGGGATCGGTGGAGGGAGATGGGAGGAGGAAGGGGAGATTATGGGGTAAACATGAGTGAAGTACCTGATACATATTCATGAAAATGTCATAGTGAACGCCATTATTTTGTATGCTAATAAAAAATGTAATGACAAAGTGAGCACCTAAAATTTTCATGTTTAAGTTATTTCTTAGTATTTTGTTATTTATGACAATTCTGTATTCCATTGTCAAAAATATTCTATATTTTAAATAAAATTGTGTTTTTTTCCACTTTTCCTTTTGTTTTGTTTTTTGAGACAAGGTTTCTCTGTGTAGTCTGTTCTAGACTCATTCTGTAGAGCAGGCTGGCCTCAATCTCACAGAGATCTGCCTGCCTCTGCCTCCCAAGTCCTGGAATTAAAAGCATGTGCCACCGTGCCCAGCTTTTTTCCCATCTTTAACATTAAAACTGTAATTTACCTAGAATTGGGGGTTTGGGCTTGTATGTGACAGGAATCCAATTCATCTCCCCATCCCATGGTGTGATTAGCTAAGTTCCCCAGCTCCATCCTTTCCTTACAAACCTGTGCGAGTTCTTACGTGTAAACTTTTTCGTACTCTATGACTTTACTTCTAAACGCTTTTCCTTCCACATAGGGAACAGTGACAAGGAAAATGTTTCTGTACATGTTCAAAACAGACATAACCATCTTAGACCTACTACACAGTACATGTCAACAATCAAATTATTTTTTTTTTCAGGTATTTTCAATCCTCAGTTGATTTGAATCCATAGAAACAATGGCTATGGACTGACTGAGCTGACCGTAATTTCTCTTTACATCAAGTTTGAGGCAAGTACTCAACACTAGTATCACAGTTTGGGCATCAGCCTTTTACAGATAATGTGTGTTTAGATTTGATTTTTGAGATTGGGCCACTGGTCAGCCCAGGCTAGCCTGGATCTCACTCTTTCCCAGGCTCTTCCCTGAGGCGATTCCCTTGCCTCAGCATCCAAAATGCTGGGGTTACAGGCAGGAACCACCACACCCAACTCTTGTTTACACCTTCGCTTCAGCACAGCACGAAGAATTTTACTCACTTCCAAGCTTTCCCTTTTCTTCTGACATTCAGCAGTTCCTTTTGCTTGCTTTCATGCTTACTTATGTATTACAAACATCTGGTCATATTTTTTTCATATTCTAGGAGTTCTTAACTGGGATGACTGAAGGGCTCACACGAGTGTTTATTGTTTTTAACCAAAGATCTCCCTGGTTTCCTCAGAATCTAGTTTCCTCATTAATCAGAGCTTGAGGAAGTGACAGAAAGATGGTACTTGCCCCCCTATGGCTGACCATGGCTGCCTGGGAAGTCCTCGTCCTTGGGCTTGCTGTTTATCGAGGTTCAGCAAGGGCTGGCTCCCTCTACCTCGTGGGTGCATTATGACTCAGTTGTTTTTCAAATGTTTAACAACGTCATAAATAATGAACATATGAATGGATTAAGTTAAGTCTGAATAAATTTTTTCATTACTTCTTTCATGGATGATAAAATTTATACACATCTATGGCCATAGTCAACAGCAGAGTTTCTCTGGGCTGCAGACCACAGCTTGTCACCCCCATTTCTTCTTTTTCTTCATAAACAAAAAATATCCATAAGCTCTGGATGCTATCAGACAAATGCCCATTGTGCTGACCCTGTTTGACCCCTTTTAGAAAAATTGCATGCTTGTTAGAAATAATTTGCAAAGCTGTGATCCCAGCCAGCAACTGCACTCAGTGCTTAGCCAGCTCCCACTGAGTAAGAAAAGCGTAGAAAGTGAGAAAGTCAGACAATTTATATGCAGTCCACAGGGTTCTATCGTGGCTGCCTGCATAGAAAAACTCCAGGCAAACAACTTTCGTTCTTGGGGGGGGGGGGGAATCAAACTCTTACAGATTCGCTCTCCCCTCCATCCCGGGTGGACAAAATAATGTGTGAGTTAGGAAGGTTTTATAACAGAGAAGGGTCAGCAGAGGACAGTTCTCAGAGAACCGCAGTGAAATCAGACACCTTGACATCTTGAAGGAATCAGGAAACCAATAAATACATTAAGACAGAGGCAGAAGACTGGCCTCTGTCTCAGTGACCCTGAGCTAATTCTGTCCTGTGGCCTTAGATCTTCATTTGGTGTCAGACTGAATGGAAGTCTAAGGGTGATCATGACTCGCAAAATAAAGACATAACCAAAGACACCCTAGATTGTGACAAATGATGCATCCTAGCTAAAAATGATGCTGAAGAGAAAGGTGAAAGAAACAAAATGACCCCATTAAAGGAGCACAGTCAGCATTTGGAGGGATAGAGGCTAACACAGTCTCACTCAACTCCCAGACAAAGAAAATGGTCCCAGCCCAGGAAGAGAATGGTGGGTGGGCTTCAGAAGTTTCTGGAGCCTCCAAGTAGGATCATCCTGGCTACTTTGCAGATGTTTCCGAGGAGCTTGGATGCCAGCTTCTTACCGGGAGAAGCAGTTAAGAACTGGGTCTTCCACGGCACACACCAGGGGTCCCAGCAGAGAGCCCAATGGCAGCTTCCCAGTGTGGGACACGCAACACATAAGTGGGTGGCCTGCTGTGCTGATGGCTCGGGAGCCTCCGAGAAAGTTCTCTTCTGCTAAGATCCCTAAGACTTCCTCATGACCCAAGGGGCATGTACCATTCTAGTAATGAATAATGATTTTCAGAGTAGAGCCCCAAGGTAGAGGGCTATCTCTACAAAACTCACGCTGAGGTCTAACCCACACCACAAAGTACCAGAAGGGGTCTTCAAATTGAGTAAGACTCAAAGAGGCGACTTTCACAATAGCATTAGACGTCTCCATCCATTCACAAAGTGATTGTTCTCTCAGCAGTGAATCTGCTGCAAAAGCATCTGACCTGGCTTTCATGCACCGTTGTCAGAACCTTCCCTAGAGAAATAAGAACAAATATCTGCTTGTTCCGGAGAGGGCAACGACGACAGACCCAAGTAAAATTCTACCCCGATCTGGCTCGAAGCAATGAGTTTCCTAGACTGACTTACTCAGCGTGGGTGACCCAAAGCGGCCACACTACCTAAAAATCCCACCCCAGCACAGATATGACCTCTCTATAACTGCAGAGGTAGAGCCTCTTCTTCAGTTAGCATTCTAATTCCTCCAGAAACCATAGACCTCTGTGCAGCCGCAGGGAGTCCGCCGGGAGGGTGGGTTTAGGAGCAGGGTCTGGCCCTCCCCCCTTCTAGGATCACCACCTATAAGTGTGATTTTGAGGGGTGCTTGCAAGTAGACACAGCTGCTTCTAATGAAGATGGTGATGGCTATTATGCTCTGGGGAATGTACACACACACACACACACACACACACACACACACCTGTGATGGCCTGTGCTTTGCTGGGTTCTGCAGTTTCTGTCAGCAAGAAGATCTTCTCCAATTGTAAGTCTTGGACCTTGGACCCTCCTCATTTCCAGGACTATGAGCTGGATAAGCTTTATTCCTCATAAATTATCATCTTTGATACTCAGTTATAGCAACAGAAAGATTTCATTGGACATAGAAGGTAACTGGGCTGTCTTTGTATGAAGCACCCAAGCGTGGCGTTTGTAGACACAGCACCTTTTTCCTTAGCTTTTACAAGACAGGCGTTAAGCTATTGATTCGCGTGCCTCCTTGGTGCCCCCTCTTCCTCTTGCTCGGTGGGGTCGCCCATTCTCTAGGTGGGAGGAGGACAGGGGGAAGCCAGAAAAACAGAAGTAGGAAGTGGGAACAGTCACGGCCTCTTTCGCTGCCTGAGTAACCAGGACAACACAATACGCCCAAGCACACTGGTTGCCCGGTCTCTGCCAGACCAGGGTGGTACTGCTGTGCCCTGGCTAGGGAGTGGCGCCATGTAAGTTCAGAATGTCTACAAAGTCTCCCACGCCGCCCACTTCTACAGCCACCAAGCCCTTGGTCCCTACCATAGCTTGTCCTCCCCTGTAATGCAGGCCTTTCATTTCCCATGGTTTTTCCACAATCTACTCCCCCCCAGAATCCCCTCCAACTTGGGCTAGGTATCTCCCACCATACTTTGGACCTTAGCTTCCCTCCCTGGAAAGCTAATATTTGTCTGATAGATGCCAGGACTCTGCGCCCCTCTGGTTCCCAGGGCATCACATTGTAGCAATTGTACATCGATGGTTGCACCCTACATACAGGATTTTCCCATGCCCAGCGCCATGCCTGGCACCTTGGAGACACTCAGCAAATATTTTCAGAAGGTCTGCAAACTTGCTCTGGAACACTCTGGAACCTTGCCCTGGAGGACAGGGAAAGACTAAGTCAAGTCGGGGAAAATGCAGAGTCAAAGGTCAGGGTACAGGAAGATATAATCAGTCAGAACCCATAGGAAAGAGAGAGCCCCCAGGGAGCTCTGAGGGGTCAAACAAATGCTGCACACCAAGGTGATATAGGACAGCAGTAAAAGCAGACAAAGGCAGGCTGGGCAGGGAAGTGGCCACAGGCAGACCAGCCGTTAGTGGGTGAAGACTGAAGAGCAATCAGGTGGAGGGCGACGAGGGCTGCTAGGAGCAGTGGGTCTCAAGAGTGGCTGAGTGGGGCTGACTAAAATTCGAAGGTCCCTTTGCGGTGGTTGATCTGGAGCCACGTGTGTTCAGATGTTAATTCCTTGCCCCCAAGATTTTTACTGTTCTATGAGCAAACCATGTTTGTAAGCATCCCTCCAAATGATCCCTGAATGGCCAATAAAAAATGCCTACATCTGGGCAGGGCAAAGGCGGAGCTAAGGGTGGAGGACAGAGGATCATGGGAGGGAGGAGAGGAAGAGAGATGGCAGAGGAGAAAGAGGAACGAGGAACACCATGGACTACAGTAGAGAGGAGCCATGTGGCTGGGAGGAGCTTGCTCTGAGGATGGGGATACGGAGAGAAGAGGCCAGATGAAAAACATGTGCAAGTATTCAGGAGAATTTTGGAAGGGAAGTAGTCCAGATAGGAGTGGTTAAGGCAAATGACGTGGAGGTTTGGGCTGGGAAATAACAAGGTAGCTTAGGGGTTAAATCTGCCTTTTTCTGGTGGCTTAAGGCTGTTAAAAATCTAACAAGTGTCTGTTTATTTTTATTGATATGATAGTGGGTTAAATAATAACCATTGTAGTGATCCTCTGGAATAATAGTAAATATTAATAGCCCCCTTTCTACAACAACCTTACACCTCACTTCTAGAGATTCTGGCTTTTAAAGTCCTGCCTCACTTTCCTGTGCTATTGGCCATTCAGTTCTTTTTTAAACCAGTCAGAAGGTGACGGAAAACAATGTTTACAAAACACGAGACAGCTGATGCCGTCTGTACTCAGCTCTCTGTGGGTACAGAAATCAGCATTTGAATATACAAAGACAACCTTTTCACAGTGCACAAAACCGTCACTCCAACACACACACATGCATGCACACATACACGCATAACAGCAAAAGATTCAGAACCATAATGCCAGTAGAGAAAGTAATAATTTCATAATAAGACTCCATTAGGAAGCCAGCAGGCTCTTTCAGTGGCTCAGAGGTCAACTCATTTCCATAACCTATGTGTAACTCCAGCTTCTGGTACAAAAGACAGGGTGAATAAGTTTCTCTTCTGTGAGGCCCCTTACCTTCTTCCGTATTTCACCACTACCTATCTCTTTAGCCTCTACAGGACCCTGGAGTGAGGGCTTTTGCTCCCAAGCGCTGGTAACAGGAGGCTGGATTTAAGCCATGATAGTTCCAGCCTCGTCAGAGAGTATAGAGAAGCAGCTCTGACTCAAGTGACCAGGCTGGAGCAGTCCTAGGACTGCAGGTAATGACCAAGTGGAAAGGGACCACTGTGGGCTGAAAGGCCTCAGTGTCTGTGTTCTATGCAGTGGCCTGAGTAATAAACTTCTAAAACTGTAGTAAGCCCCCAACTAAGCGCTTTCTTTTGTAAGAGTTGCCCTGGTCATGGTGTCCCTTCACAGCAATAGAACAGTGACTAAGACATCCTACATAGGATACATTGGTCTTTCAGACCACCCTGAAGATGTTAAAAATCTTAACAATACCTGAGCTCCATTTTCCCACCTACTAGAACGTTAATTTGACCATAGCCCTGACAGTGGAATAAGATTCCACACGAAGTGGACGTGCTCAGGGTGCTGCAGTTGGAGAGATCTGAAAGATCCAACTGCACACGAACATGCACACACACACACACACACACACACACACACACACACACACACACCAGAGAGAGAGAGAGAAGCAGCACGTGTGCTTTGTCTCCCGGAAGTTCCTGATCAGCAGGCTCAAATCCGTCACCACTGCTGGACAAATAACTGCCAGCTCCCTGGGGAGCCACAGCTCGCCAGGAAGGGAGGACCAATCGATTTTACATGTGGTGGAGTAACTGGCACACCATTGTGAGGGAATGCTTGGTGGAGTCCCCTGGTTAGGAGCAACCAGCTTCGCTGTGGAACTCCCCTCCTTCACAGCTTCATCCTTTCAAGCCTCCCCACTTCCAACCTGCAATACGCAGATTCCCTAAGCCACGCCAATGTTTCTGTTTAAGGCTTCAGGTCCATTCAATGAGCTAACTGAGGCAGTATTGCCTGGGAGATCTTACACCCATTCCCAAGCCAACTGAATCGGGTCCCGAGGGAATCTCTGCCATCTGTGAAGTCCTTTAAGGTCTGAGATCCCCTGGGGTGGGTTAGGGATGAGGGATGGGATAACAACTTGATAAAAACGAAAATTAATTTAAAAATTAAAAATCCCCAAATCAACCAGACAATCAAACTTGTAATGGGTGTGTGGTCCTGGTGGCTTTTTGTGCATGTGTGACTCCCATCAGTGTGCAAGGTCGGTGCGTAGGAGCACACAAGTGTTTACCAGGAGAAAGTCTCTACATTGTTGAATCTTCCGCAACTTTGCTGCTCAGAGTGGGCGAGAAAGCCTGGAGCACCAGCCTCGTCTATTAGAGACAGGAAGCCAGCGCTGGCTGTCAGACCACCCCGACCTTCAAACCAGACTTCTAATTTTAACAATATGCCTCAGTGAATTCTTCGTCAGAGATGGGGTTGGGAAGGGGAAAGGGGAGAGGGGAAGGGAGGAAAGAAGGAACAACTTTCAGGAGGAAGTTCATGCTCTCCTTTCACCACGTGGGTGGGCCCTGGGGCTCTCAGGCCAGCCATCAGGTCCACGCACAGTCTCCTTCGCCTCTGAGCTATTTCACAAACCCTCATTTCCCGGCTATCGTTTGAAAGTACTGAGGAGAGGGGAAGGCTACGGTGGAAGATTGAAAGGAAGTACTCGAGGAGAAAGAGGTAACAAAAGATTCGTGTTCACCGAAGTTCAAGTTCACCAATTCTCGGGATGCTGAAGTGGGCGCGCACATGCACTCCCGGCACAGGCGTCCTGAGCTGCTCTTCCTCTGGCCTTGGCAGTTCCAGGCATGGACTCTGCTCCCTGTGTTGCTCTAGGGTCTAGCCTGGGCCTCCTACAAGGTTTTCCCAGCCGCCGGCTGCCCCCTTCTTTGGCACGCAGAGCTCCAGCGTGCCCTGTCCATCCATCCGCCCGCAGCAGAGCTGTGGACAGGGATGCAGGCTCGCCCAGGCGGAGCAGAGCTGTCGTTCAGAGCGGCAAAGCTGGGGAAAGCGGTAAGAGAAAATGAGTTACCTCACACCACACGCTCTGTTTGTGAGCCACCTTGTTGAGAGAGACAGTGGAAAGGAGGGCGGCATGTCTCTGCATTTTCTTCCCAGGCATCCCTGGATCCCTCCGTTCTGTGGTAGTTCCAGGCTTCCCTCCCACTGCTCACTCACACCACCCTTCCTTCCTCTCAAACAGCCAGGGGCTAGCTGCAGCCAGACAAGCCGCTTGGCTGGAGGCATGGCTTCGCTGCATGAGGAGCAACTAGCATTTCCTCTGTGTCCTGGGGTCTTCCAGCTTCACTGGATTCTGTACAGCTGGAGGCTGCACAGGCGGCCCTGGACGCTCTCCCCCACCCTGCGAACGCCGCACTCATCCACCCATTACCCTTTCTCACCCCTTTATACTTTTCATTAACTAATTAGTTAGCTTTGTAAGGCAGGGTCTCACTATGTGCGCTATGCAGTCCTATCTACAAATTCTCCCTCCCAGGTGCTGGGACCAACAGTGTGCCCTACCATGCTGGGTTCTGTGTAGCCTCTCATTGGAGGGCGACCTTGAACTTCTGTCCTTCCCTCCTCCACCTCCCAAGTGGTAGGATTACAGCCTTGTGACACTGCACTGGTCATTATGTGGCTCTGGGGATCAAATCCTGTGCTCCAGGTATGCCAGGCAGGTACTCTGAGCTACATTCCCAGCCTTCCTGGTTTCCCATATTCACCCCTGATTCTGCTTTCTCTTCCCAGTCTGTGCCTTCACTGCATTGCTCCCCCACACACAGAGACACATTAGAAGGTGTCACACAGTTCTAGGGACACCCACTTTAGCCCCGGGGACCCTGCCAGCTGCCGTCCTAGTTCTCCCTCCAGCAGCAAAGTGTCTTGAGACAATTTTCTTCACATCATTCCGCATTCCTACCTTGCAGTCTTTGTCAGTCATTGCAGCTGGCCCAACCTCTGCACTGCTCCACTTAAGCTGCTCGGGCAAAAGACCCCTTGCTTCCTGCTATAAATCCAGAAAGTCCAGTCTTCGTGCGCACAGGTGCGACATCGCCGCGACTCTGAGAGCGACACAGCTGGGGTGAAAGGCTCTTGCCTCCTGCGTCCCCTAGTGTCTTCAACACCCTGCTGAGCTCTGGGCTGTTCTCGGAAGCTCCTCTTCTATTTGCTGGGGGAAGTGTAGAAGTTTATCTGTAACAGCTATGGGTTTCCTTTTCTCCTTAAAATGCAGGGCCTGCATGATTTCACTATAAGAAAAAATAAGTCATTTCTTTTTCCTGTCACAGCCCAGTGTGGCTGAGATTAAGCACTAAAGAACAAGCAAGCATAAAGGTTTGCTGGTGTGTATGTGTGTGTGTACCCATGCATTTGGGGATACGTGTGGACACAGAGTTTGTGCGCACGTGTGTGTAGAGGCCAGAGGTTGGAATCAAGCGTCCTTCTCAGTTACTTCTTCGTCTACTTTTCAAGCAGTTTTTGTGCATGTGTGAGTATACATGTGTGCACAGACATTGAGAAGCCAGAGGTGAGTGTCCTTCTTTGATCTCCGCTTTATTTTTCAGGCAGCTCTCTCCCCAAACCCAGAGCTCATTAATTGCTTAGACTGGCAGGCCGATGAGTTCTTGGGACCTGCCATTCTGCAGGCTCTAGAGTTACAACAGGGCAGTAGGAATCTGAACCCAGGTGTTCCCGTTCTCCCAGCATGCATCTAACGGAGCCACCTCCTCAGCCCCCATCTCCTTTTTTAGAATTTAAGTTAATTTTTGTGTACACACAGGATGTGTGCCAGGCTGGGTGTGCACGAACCACAGTGCTTATGTGGGTTTCAGGGGGTAACTCCCCGGAATCGGGGCTCCCCTTCCACCTTCGGTTCTTGGAATCAGACTCAGGTTGCCAGGCGTACACAGAGAGCACTTTTAACCTGCTGAGTCATTTCAAGTCCCAACCCCTATTTTATTTCTCGAGACAAAGTTTCTCACTGAACTTGGAGCTTATGGACGCGCTAGACCGGGTGTCCAGTGAGCCTCAGTCTTTGCCTCCCCAGTGTTGGTATTTAAAGGCATGGGCTATTTGCTGTACCCAGCTTTTCATGTGGGCATTAGAGACTTAAGCTCAGGTCCGTATGCAACTGAACCACCTCTTGAGCCCAATAAATTGCTAAATATCACGCCATCAAAAGTACTCTGAGGAAAAAATCTGGACAGAGAGGCTGGAGGAGAATCTAAATCATGTCAGTTCACACTGGAGTGAGCAGGCCTTCCAGAGGAGGCAGGCAGTAAAGCTGAGGCCTAAATGCATTGTGGGAGTCGCCAGGAGAATCAAAAATGCAAACCACAGGCAGTGAAGACTGCTGCTGGAAACCCCGGTCCCACCTCCAGTCTAGCTCTGGTTACCTGCTGCTTTCCCAGCACTTCCCCTGGGGGCCCCTCCGTTACCCCGGGCATTGGGGTCTCCTCACCTGTGTTTGCAGTCTTCCAGACAGCGCTCCTCAGCAAACAGCCTCCTTTCTCCACCAGTTGCCCAGTCACAACCTAGAGAGGTTTCCAGCCCCTCCCTCCACCCGCCTCTCCTCAGGTAACAAAGGCAAGGCCTGTTCAGCACACCACCACCGAAACGTGCTAAGACTCCATTCACTGACATTCCCTAGTCTGGGTCACCACCTGTCCCTTGCAAACTTCAGTAGCATCTCAACTGCACCTTGGGCTACCTGTCCTTCTCTCAGCGGGATCCACCCTAATGGCCACCTGTCAGTTCCCAGAGCTGTTCCACCGCTGTGTGCTGTTTGTCCGTTCTGTGACAAAACTTTTCCTGGGGAGACACAACACACATCTGCTTAACCCAGATAGGGATCCCACAACCACCAAAGTCCAACGTTGTGAACCATCAGTTTTATTGGGGCAGGAATATTGCTTACAGGGGCAGGAATGACCCAAAGACGGCTGCATCACCATGGCCCAGCTCAGCCTGTGTGGCAACTCACAAAGCTGGGAACCTGGAGCACACTGCACAGCCTGTAGACAGTCCAGCATGTTAGAGAGCGTCCTTTCTGGGTGCCTCAGTTGGTCTAACTCTCTTCCAGGCAGCTCAGCTGGTTTCTGCTTCTTCCAGGCGGCTGGTCTGGTCTCAGACTCTTCTTTCCGGCACAGCTTCACTCTTCTGAGAACCACTCTCAGCTTTTATTGCTTGCTGTGGCAGGACAGAGCCTAGTGAATCCTGTCAGTTTCAGGGACTTCCTGAAGCTATTTTTAGTTGTCTACCTTCCTACCACATTTAGTTGTCCACCACATTCTACCAAGTGGTGGAATCTTCAGTTGTAGTATGCCCTGAACCACTGATCTCCACAGTCCATGGCAACATCCTCTGTCTTCTCTACGGCAGGTCACCAAATCAGGCAGATCACTGCTGAGATAAGCTTTGCTTCCAGGGGTTTTCATATCCTCTCGGCTGGGTATGAAGTTTGTTTTTGTTTTGTTTTTTTTCCCCAGAGTCGTGATGTAGCCATTTCCCACCCATTGCTTCCCTTCCTCTCGACCTCTGCCCTCTCCTCCCTGGATCTTCAGGACCGACAGCACATCTGTAGTCTCTTCATGTTCCCCCACCTCCCACTTCTACAGGCCTGGGATACTTGTTTCTAATCCAGGTAAAGCCCTGCTCTCCTCATTTCTCCACATTTCCCGACCAGTTTACAGAGCCTGTTACCAAATCCTAAGGCTTTTGAAAACCAAAGCCAAGAGAATTCTTTTCTTTCTGTAACAACTGCCTTAAAGGAGAGGGGACTAGGAACTGTCAGGAGACCCTACATACATAATGAGGGTTCCCCTCTGGATCCAGATTGGAGCAGGGAGGACAAGTTAAAGTGGCTGCTTTCTGACTCAGGCAGAAGAAGAGCAGGAAATGACCTTGCAGGTGTAACTTTTAAAAAGGAGAAGAAGGGAAAGGCTGTGTCAGAGCGGGTGAGGGTGTGATGGGATGTTTTGATTGGGCGTGTTAATTAGGTGAGCCAAAGGGGGCTTTTGATTGCTGGGCTTCAGTACTGTGATAGCTGGATGTTGGTAGTCATCTTCAGGAGGAAGTGGCCAAATAAGAGAACAGACCTTTGGTGACTAGTTTTAGGAATGTGACCTGACAGTTTTCAGCAAGGCAGAGGGCAAGGCCTGCCAGAGCCATGCTTGCCACGTTCAAGCTGGCCAGAGTCCCTTCAGATTTATCCTAAGTGATTGCCTTACTTGTGCAACTGTGGGGCTAGCCGCCCCAAATCTGCTTTCCAGGCAGTTTATGAAATGTTTCAGTCCTGACTTAGAAGCCGCCCGGCATCAAAACCCTTTCCATCTCAGGGGAAACCCAGACTTTTGACATCATGCCTTCTACTGATTGAATGAGGCCAACACGCCCCAGCTGAATGTGACATTACTCAAAGTCAACTTATTTAAATGTTCATCACACCCAGAAAAGTACACTCACCCAACAAGTACCTGTGTCTTTAACTAAAGAACTGGGCCGTAGCCAAGTCAGAGCGACATAAAATTAGCCATCACACGCACAGAAAGGTCAGCTTGTACGGGCTGTGGGGGTTTATCTCTGAGTGTTCCCAGCTGAACTTGGGTCTGGTCCATACCTGTTTGCATCCTCAGATTCCACGAGTCCCACTTATCTTGGTCTAACTTTTCCATGGTCACATTAACGAGGGTTTCTTCCCTGTTTGCTTTCATTCTGATAGTCCCAGACTCAAGATTACTTCTCATGCTTTGTGTGAGTTTATAAATAACCCACAGTTGCTAGCGAAGGACTTGGGAGCAGAGTTCCATGTCTAATCATGACGGCTATCGTGGGACTTTCAGAAAGTCAACTGATAATCTGCCAGTTGACTGCTCCTTTGATCCCTTTGTTTTCTACTTGTGGGGCCACATTATCCTCACCAGGGACCCTAAAACCTAATCAATTCCAGATAAAACAATCACTAAATCATGACATAATTTAAAGAAAACACAAGAAGTTAGTTTTCTCCAATGAAACGATTTCATGTTTTGTTTGAAACACTGAACTCTTTAACTGAGACAGTGGTGGCTAATGCCTGTGATCCCATCCTGGGGAAGACTGAAACTGGAGGGCTGTATTGAGATTGAGGCCAGCGTGGCTTATATCGTGAGACCCTATCTCATAAAACAAACAAACAAAAGAAAAGAGGAAGAAACAAAGGGGAAAACTTTTTTCTCAAGTTCCTTTCTTGCTGGGAGTGGTTGGAGCTGCCGTTCCTGGCCGATTACCACATGGCTCTTTGGCTTCCTGAGAGATCCATTATTGCCGCTGGAACAGGAATGGGAGCAGAAGCCCGGTC
This sequence comes from Rhombomys opimus, assembly GCA_010120015.1. Classification (NCBI taxonomy): domain Eukaryota; kingdom Metazoa; phylum Chordata; class Mammalia; order Rodentia; family Muridae; genus Rhombomys; species Rhombomys opimus. The sequence goes on along the minus strand of REGO01000081.1, from coordinate 5,411,883 downwards.
CTCGAAGGTATGGTAGCCCTGGAATCCAGGGCAATCCAGGGCAATCCAGGGCAATCCAGCCAGCCTGTCTCCTTGCTGCTCGTGCTCCCAAACAGCCCAGATGCCCAGTTACAGAGACATAAGTGGCAGCTTGTCCCAGATGCCTCTCCAGAAACAGAACTGTTCAGGCAGAACTCACAGCCTCAGATCAATTTACACACAGCAGAGCATTGCTTGTCTCCAGGCTGACATAGTCAAGAGATTGAGGGGATGGGTCTGGTAGGCACTGGGGACCAGTACTTCAGATCTAACATGGTCTAGAAGAAAAATATGCAAAATAAGTCTAAAGTAGCAGCAAATAGGGGCAAAAGAAATAGGTACAGGGATCCATTTACAATCACCATTGTTTTTCTTCTGTGCCCTCCCTGACCTGAGCATTTCAGCTCAACTCCTAGGGGCTCTACAGTCTGTTTACTTACATGAACTGTCTTGTAATTGAATGGCAAATGCCAAGGGCCCCACAGTTCTAGTTTTAGATTTAGTGTCTCCCTACCTTCCTTGCTGCACAGTGAGATGGACAGTTTAGTCTAATGCCCAGATTTTAGACCATAAACATGGTCTAAATATGGCAGGAGTGGGTATGTCAAAGATCCTTTGCCAGCTCTTAAGAAAACAGAAATTCTAGCCAGCTGTGAGGGCCCAGGCCTGATACCATCATCAGTGGGGAATGGTGAAAGGCCAGCCTGGGCTACATAGCAAGCTCTAGGCCAGCCAGAGGCTTTGTCTCAACAAACAAACAAACAATACAAAACACAGCAGCAACAGAAACACTGAATGCATGTGTTGTGTATGTGGTATATGTGTGTCTGTGGTGTGTGTGTGTGTGTTATATGTATGCATGTGTTGTGTGTGTGTGTGTGTTATATGTATGCATGTGTTGTGTGTGTGTGGTATATGTGTGTCTGTGGTGTGTGTTATATGTATGCATGTGTTGTGTATGTGTGTGTGTTATATGTATGCATGTGTTGTGTGTGTGTGTGTGTTATATGTATGCATGTGTTGTGTATGTGTGGTATGTGTGTCTGTGGTGTGTGTGTGTGTTATATATATGCATGTGTTGTGTATGTGTGGTATATGTGTGTCTGTGGTGTGTGTGTGTATGTGTCTCTGTGTGTGATATGCTCTGTTGTTGTTTTCTATTTTGCTTTTGTGAGCATCCAAGGAATTGGAAAGAATTGAGCATGTGGACTTTGAACACTCAGACTGGTCACACAGATGAGCATTCCGAAAACTATTGAGGGTTCCCGGGCACATGGGAGCATTTGCCCTTTTACTCCCCAACTCTGAGAGATGAAGACACAAATCTATATTCCATGTGACTTAAGATTCAGACGAAAACTGAGTCCAGTCTGAATTCCCGGGTGTAATAGAGGAGTTCAGAAGAAGGCACTGGAACTGGAGTTACCGATGGCCATGAGCCACCGTGTGAGAGCTGGGAACTGAGCCTGGGTCCTTTTCAAGAGCAACAAGCACTCTTAACTATTGAGCCATCGCTGCAACCTCTTAGACATTTTTGAAACATTTGCTTAATGTGTGTCTGTGTGGGTGTGTTTGTACACACAAGCCATGGGTATAGGTAGAGGACAACTTGTGGGCGTCCATTCTCTCCTTCTAGATGGGCCCTGGGGATGGAACTCAGGTTATCAGGCTTCCCAGCAAGCGCCCTTACCTGCTGAGGTATCTCGATGGCCCCATAAGGTGAATTCTTAAAAACATGCCTGTTACATTCCTTTTTTTAAAAATATTCATTTTTTAAAAAGATTTATTTATTTTATGTATGAGTGCTCAATCTGCACATACACCTTCATGCCAGAAGAGGGCATCAGATCCCAGCATAGATGGTTGTGAGCCACCGTGTGGTTGCTGAGAATTGAACGAGGGATCTCTGGAAGAGCAGAGGGTGCTTTTAACCGCTGAGCCATCTCTCCAGCCCACCCATTTGTTATATTCCTAATGGTTGGGATGCTACTAGGCCCAGGTAAAGTGTAAAATCCACAGTTTTCAGTGTTCGTCCGGTTGGGGGGGGTGGAGGCGGTCAGCCCCATTTCAAAGTGAGCAGACTGTGAGGGGGAGGGAGTGCAGCCTCCCCGCCCCCCCTTGTCTTTTCTTCTTTTAATAGTCTAAGTCCCCTGGGGCTTGAAATTCAGGAAAAGTTTTCTGCCCACAGGCTAAATACTAGAATAATGAATAATCTTTAGCACCGCAGGTGGAAAAGAAAACAACTCCCCGGGTTCACACACAGAAAACAGCTCCTCTGTCCCTGGTAGAGCCTCCCTGCCCCCTGCTTTAACTGCCACACCTGAGCTGGGTTAAAGCCAGGCAGTGTTCAGCAACCCTTTGCCCCCCCCCCCTGCTTTAACTGCCACACCTGAGCTTGGTTAAAGCCAGGCAGTGTTCAACCACCCTTTGCCCTTCAGTGACGACTCTCTGGGCTCACGCTGTGCCCCTGTACAGCTCAGGCCTTCGTGCTACAGGCGACCAAGCACTTGAGGAAGTTAGCACCCTGCCTTCCCAAACGGTGGCTCAGAGGGTGTTTTCGCATCTCGCCTCACTGTGGCTGGTGTTTTCAGACCCCTCCCCCTCCACACACACAGGGGCGGGGATGAATGGTTGTAGTCCCACAGTCCCAACAAAGGAATGCATTTGAAAAATCCAGGCATTTTTGCTCTCAAACTCACACGCTTTGGGACAGTGGTTCTCAAGCTCTGGGTCATGACCCCCTTGAGGGCTGCATATCAGATATCCTGCACATCACATATTTACACTATGATTCACAGCAGTCGAAAAACTAGAGTTATGAAGTAGCAATGAAATAATTTTATGGTTGGGGGTCACCACAACATGAAGAGCTGTATTAAAGGGTTGCAGAGACCCACTGCTCTAAGAGAAAGTGAAACTTATCCAGCAGCACGGGGAGCTGCTGGGCTGTTTATCTCTGGGCTTCTGTTTCAAGGGCAGCTCACTCCTGGGGCTCCCTGTTCACACAGTGACCAGTGGGGGTCCTACTCACAGAGCTGTATTTGCCGGTTCCCTAGGACCAGCTTTCCGAGCTGGAGTAGTTCTAAGTCTCCCTACAGCCCCTGGGAAGTGTCACTTGGCTAGCCTCTCACCGAAAGCTCCATCCCATGACTCCAGGGGTCATCATAACTAATCAAACTTGGAAGGCAGCCCCAGCTAATTCCTCTTTAGGGACGCCCAAGACAATTCTATCACTTAGTGTGAGGCTTATCTTCAAAGAGAGTGAGAGGGTAGGCTTCTCCTCTCAGACCTCAGGAGCAAAGCTATTGGATGCTCAGGTCCCAGGGATAGGGGGCAGGTTAGATTTCGGGGTCCCAGAGCAGCAACACAGGTGCCCATTTCGTGACAATACTTGCATTCTCATACCAACACCTTATTCAAACAGGAAATGGTACATTTTTCACATTCTCCAGCCAGAGCTAGAGGATTGAGGGGCGGTAAGTGGTACAGGTGGCATTTATGCAATGTTGGGTTCTTACTGTTTGCTCCATCGGCAGCAACACTCCATCCTTCAGTCCTCCCCGAGGAACAATGCCCACTTCCACAGCGTATGTCCACCTCTCCCCTGGTCCTGAAAGAACCGGAAGGTGTCTTGTGCTTAGGGTCAGTCTTTGGAAGGGAACAGGCTCAGTTTCAAAGAACAGAGTTTGAAGACTAATCACGGGAGAAAGAAGAGCATGGAGAAGGCCAGCTACCCAGAAAAACCAAGGAAAAGTAAAAGGGCTGAATACACAGCAGTAGCTGGCTTTGCTGCTCTGCGGGTTCTTCTTTTTCTTTTCCTTTATCCACCCCTACCTGGTTTTACCTCCTAACACTAGATAGGAGAGAAACAAGGATAGAGGGGAGAGAGAGATACAGATCCCTGAATCTAATTTCTTTCATTTGTTTCTTTTTGGGGCACGACTAGCTAACTAACTGAAACCAAACTCCCTAAATCACCATCAACCACCCACCCCACCTCTTGGGGCCCTCGAATTTATGTACCCTCTGAAAAGTTTCCAGAATTCCAAATGTCACACAATTAAAGAAATTATCTGCAGCTGGCAAAAACACGTTTCTGCAGAGCACGAGGCAAATCATAGTCAGCTGCTGGGAACAGTCTAAAGCAGCTCCACATCCCTCCTGGGATTACAACAAAAGCACGTTCTTACAATATTTCTGTGTTTTTAAAAGAACCCAAAATTCCAGGATTCTTAAGAATGTTGCTGCATTTTCCCCTCTTCTGTTTTAAACTATTAATTGTGCTGTGTGTGTTGGGAAATTATAAACAGAGACATTTTCAATGATATAAAAGCTTTTCACATCAGTGGCCAAGGTTTCCAAGAGCCCTCTCCTGCTCAATTCTAATCTTTGTCAGTTTTGATGATATCCACACCTTTTCATTTCCTGTGGAGGAACTTTCCACTGATATCTTTTTAAAGGTTGAGCATTATTTTTTTAAAAATCCTGTGAAAGCAATTTTTAAAAACCCTGCTCATGCAATGACATGGTAAAGAAGCAGTTTTAAAAAAATCAACTATCCTAGGCCACGCCTTAGGCAAAGGAATCCCAGGCTGTAATGAACCCGTTGCTTGGCTTACGCTGTTCACTGCTCTTAACTATGATTTCTTTTTTATAACAGATATTGAAGTATTCCAAGGGTTGGAAGGCTCTTCTACTTGCTGAGCCTCCAGCTACTCTTGTACCAGCTGCTTAAGTGTCTGTAACTTTTCCTTAGTTAAGGGCTGTTTTCTACCCATACAGGCTTGTCAGTCAACCATTTTAAGGGTAGGGTTGTTGATACTTCAGCAGTGACACACCCCCCCCTTATAAATCTGGAAACTCAATCCCTGCTATGTCCTGTGCTTGGACAATAGCCACAGCCTGGGGTTGTTTTTGATGATCTATAGCAATACTTTCCCCAGGAACAGCTACCATTTCATCCCTTATTTCATTATGGGCTGTTTCTGGGATTGCAGGAATATTAATTTGAGTACCTCACTGTTGTAAAAGATCCCTTCCCCATAAATTTATGGATATGTCTGCCACATAAGGTTAACTTTCCTATTTGACCTCTGGCCCCACACATTTAACCCATCACACGGTTTGTTTTATCTGAGATAAATTTCCAATTTCTAGAAATGGAGCTATAAGCCTTTTGAAGTGGTCATTCTAAATTCCAAAATTTTTGTGAAATGATAATTACGTTAGTGTCTGTTTCCACCAAACCTTCTATTACAACACCATTTATGTGCAATTTTAATTTTAGCCTCTGATCATTAAGCACTGTTTGCAGAACACACGTTTTCCAGTGCTCTCAAGCCCTCCTGTTCTTTCTACTGGAGCAGCTTTGCCTTTAATGTAAAGAAACAGTAGCAGCTGAGCAATCCTATCATCTGCCTTAAATTGCATCTCTCTTTTTGACATAAGCCATAATTTTAATTTCTTTTTTGAAATCCTCATTTATAATTTCTGGATGCACAATGAATCCTTGAGAAATCAATCCACTTCTTCCCAAGATCATCCCTACTGTCCCTGAGGCCAAAGGACCATAAATTCTAGTTTGGGAAATAGAGTAAGATATCTATGTGGTCAAGTGTAAAGCAGCATTGCCTGCAGAAACACACATTAAATCTCCAAGGCCGAGTGGAGGTTTTTCTAGTCTGCATGACCTTGACTGAAATGGCTCATAATGTTTGCTTTGGGGATAAGCCAGGTAGCCTAGGCTGTTTCCTGATGGCAAGAAATTACCTTGAATATATCTTTTGGATCTGCATTCCTGAACATGATGTTGGCCTTTGCTACATCACATGCATACCTTGAGAAGCCTAAGTGTTCTTTTTGTTTAAGATTTAGGAAAACCATTGTCCCTAGAAATGGCTCGCTCACTTTTCCAGTGCAAAAATACTGTATTTCTTGTGGGTAATGCACTGGACATTTTGAGATCTGAGGATTTTGGTTTGGTTACAGTCTCTTTGCAAATGACTATATTTCCCACAACTGAACACTTTGATATAGAGACCTCTGGCTGTAGCTTGAGGAACACATTAGAACGAGTATTCGTCATGTTTCTCATCCATTCATCCATAGGCACTGCTCACACCTTTATAAAAATCCTTTTTACATTCAGTTTTTGAATTCTCAAATGCCAAGGTCTCTATCAACAACTGCCTTGTATCAGGGTTTGACATGGCTTTATTCACAAGTGTGACTAATCTTTGTAAAAAAATAAACCAGTGAAGGCGTCTCCAGAGCCTTGTATAAACTTTCTAAACGAGGTGGACCTCTCCCCAGGCTTCCCAACGTAGGTCTAAGCTTTTAAAGCTCCTAAGTGACATAATTCTATAGTAACGCTATCAAGTTCAATCTGTTCCTGTGTATCAGAGCATGGTCTTTTACTATATTCATTCCCCTCGCTCTTTTGGCTGTTCAATATTTGACAGTTCTTCCCTCCACCATGACAGTCTGAAGCAGCCCCACATCCGTGGGATTAAAACAAAAGCACATTCTTTTTTTTTAAGATTTATTTTATGCATATTAGTGCTCTATATGCATGTGCACCTGCATGCCAGAAGAGGGCAGTAGAGGGTACAGATGGTTGTGAGCCACCATGCGGCTGCTGGAATTGAACTCAAGACCTCTGGAAGAGCAGATAGTGCTCTTAATCGCTGAGCCCTCTCTGCAGCCCAAAAGCACATTCTTAAAATATTTCTTTGTTTCTTAAAGAAACCAAAATTCCAGGTTTTTTTTTTTTAAAGATATATTTACTTATTATTTATACACTGTTTTGCCTGCATATATGCCTGCAGGCCAGAAGGGGGCACCAGATCTCATTTTAGATAGTTATGAGCCACTATGTGGTTGCTGGGAATTGAACTTTGGACCTTTGGAAGAATAGCCAGTGCTCGTAACCTCTGAGCCATCTCTCCAGCCCCCAAAATCCTAATTCTCAAGTATGTCACAAGAAGGTGAGATAGGCCAGCAGAGTTGTGTGGGAACAGACTGTTTGCAGGAGCCTGGCTGTTAAAGACAGGAGCAGGCAGGAACGCTGGGGACAGTTCTTTATTTAAGATGATTGTGTGTTTCCATGTAGAGAAGGGAACAGAAGTAGGGAGAACCAGAAAGGATAGCAGAGAAAACAACCACCAAGAGTTATGAGACTCTGTAACCCAGAGGCAGGAAAGGAGGGGCTGGAAGGTTAGCGTGGTCACGGCCTGCAGTCCTGACAGGGGCTGCAGGAGCCTGAAGTGGGGCTGCATGGATCACACTTCTGTTTCCCAAATTTACAAGCTGATGTCTTGATCCACAATATGGTCATCTCTAGAGATGAAGCTTTGGGGAGTTATTTAGGTTTTACAAGGCTATAAAGATGGGACCCCATGATGAGATGTGTGCTCTTATCTGGAGAGGAAGAAGCGACCGGAGCCCTCTCCACTCTGCTGTCTGAAGACTCGGTGCTAAGGTAGAAGTCTGCCGTCTTTGATCTGGAGGGCTGTTAGGCTCAACAGTCCGTGCTGCTGTGTTATGAATGCTGATTGAGACCAAAGCCTTGGGTGTGCTAATAGGAGGTGGCCATAGGTGGACTGGGCACAGGGAACACTGGGAAGGCTTAGGAAGACAGCAGGGAGCCACGGGGGAAATAGAAAGGCTGCCAATCAAGGGCTAGTGAAATGGCTGCTGAGCTCAAAGCTGAGTGAGGTCGGAGGACACCAACTGTTTGGAATCCAAACCTCACAAATACAGGTCTCTCCAACTGCCTTCAAGAGCTCACAGAAGGAGGAGGAAGACAAATGGTTGGACTGACCCACAGTCAGTTACTAGACCAACAGCCGATGGAGAGAACAGGGAGGCTAAGGTTACAGGGAAAGGAGAGAAGAAAACATGCAAACATAACCATGCATATTATATGCATATATGATCACGTGTTCTTGTATGGGAAACACAATAGGTACATGGATAGATAGGTAGATGATGGATGGACACTTAATGGATGGATGGATAGATAGATGGATCGATAGATGATGGATGGATGGATAGATAGATACGGCAGAACAGACATGACTTACTAAAATGGAATGGGGGTAGAATAATATTATGTATGTGTGTGTGTGTATGTGTGCCTGTGTGCTATAAAGAATGGTTATGGTAAATTAATCTTTTTTAGGAAAAAAATCAGAAGAGATGAGCACACTGCTTGGGAAGATGATATAATACTCTCGGTCAGAACTAGCAACACACAGACTGCAAGCTGCACTCTCCATCCTGTGCCCAGGGCGCTCACCTTTACTGGGCTCACCTCAGAATTTTTCTTTGCACAGGGCTCAGGGACCCACTCTCAGGGAACCACTGGCCCCTGACGAGAAACCTGCTTCTAACTTGGGAGCAGGTAAGTCTGAGCTTTCTTTGTAAGGTCGTTAAAGAAGACTTAGCACCATGGAGCCTGCTGTGGAAAAGGTAATCTCACAGCCAGCCACAGTTACTGCTTCCTGGAAAACTGAGGGAGCGAAGGTGGGGGCAGGGATAAAGTCAGAATTTCCCTGGGGTGCACACATAAGGCCAGTCTACCGCAGACCTACAGTGTACTTCAGTGGCCCATCTTGGAGAACCAGCCAGACGTCTCAGGCCGGCTTTCAGAAGGGGGCAGTAGGGCAGACTTCGGCCCTCATGATTCAGTGACTTTCCCCATGGCCTAGAAGAGAGCCTGGGCTCTGCCTGAGGAGCCTTCTGCCTCTCCAGGCCCAGCCTGAGGCGATGAGGAAACAGCAGCTTTGGGCCGTCTCTGAGAAGCACCTTTCACTTCATTCAATTCCCATTTCTCCTGGGTAGGCAGCGTCAAACTTCAGGAAGCTTCATTTCCTTCCCCTCTCCTGGAGCTCTATGGTTTTAAAACCTTTGTTTACATTAGCCATGGCAAAACCAGTCTCTGGTTACACAACATGGGTGACAGGAATCGAGAAATGATGAAAGCTGGGGCGTTCACGTAGGGGGTCAGCAGTGTTTGCACCGCCTGGCTCCTCACCCCGGCTTCTTCCACACTAAGATGGCCGGCTGGCCGCTCCGTCCTCCAGGCCTGCCGGGGCAGAGGGCTTTTTGTTCTTGTTACGTAATGAAGCAGGTTCAGTGTGAAGGGCTCCTGAATAGGTTTTGGTCTTTGTCTTTCTGTTGTTCTCGTTGTTGTTCAGGTTTGTTTGTTTCTCCCTTCGAGTTTTATCCGAAGAATCAAGAAATGGACCAAAAGTTAAATGGACTGAAAAGAGACCGGAATTTAACTGAAACATATTGATCTATAAAACCAAAGGCTTGTGTGGGAGGAGTTAACAAAGGAAAACACAGCTGGGGAGGTGGTGACGAGGGCGGAGAGCAAGAGAGAGAGAGAGAGCAGCGTGGCGTGCGTGGGAAGGCGTGCTGCGCAACACCTGTGGGTCCTGTGTCTGGCAGGTTCGGCTCCCAGGTGTAATGCCCGGCATGAGTTACCCGTCACCTTGGCATTTCCTCCAGTTTGACCTGTGTTAACATCCAGCCGCCCACACTGTTTTTCTATCTTATTCTAATTAGTAAAAGATGAAATTCTCGTGGCTAAGTGGCAGCCTTCTGAGGTGCTGTGTCTTTGGAAAGGATCTCAAACCTATTATCTGTGTCTGGAAAAAAAAAAAAAAAAACAATGTGAAAATTTGAAAATTCGGTAAATAGATTTTTACGTCAACATTCAAGATACAGGGAAAAGTTCCCAAAGCTACCAGACACATTACGAAAGTTCCTGGTAAGGTTCCAGTTCTACTTGTTTCTAGTGTCCTCAGTTCATAGGCATGAACTGAGCATCTGCTTCTGAACAGGAAGAACACGGATAAGTGAAGCAATGGCTTCTGTCGGTTCACGGGGCACTAGGGAGGCAACACAAATGCCTCTCAAAGTAGTTGCCTCTGTGGATGGAGTCACACCTGTGGATGGAGCGTGAAGTGTCCTCCCAGGCCTTTGGTAGTCACCTGCTGGGCTTTGGGGAAGTGACTGGATTCTGAAAGCTCTGATCAGTCAATAGGTTCGTCCCTTGATGAACTTGATAGCATCACCAGACGATGGCGATGAGGAGATGAGGCCTAGGTGGCACCCTCTCAGGGTTTAGATCTTGCCCTGGCTGCTTCCTGGATGCCAGCTCTCTGCTGTTCGTCCTCCAGGAGATGAGTAGCCTCTGGCACAGGCCCCTGCCATCGTGACATTGGGCCTCATCAGAGGTCCCGAGTCAGTGGAACGAGGAGCTTCAGGTGACATTCCTCAGACTGTGAGCCTAGAGAAGCAGCAGTTTCCTCTTAATTGAAACCTTTTCTCCTTAGAGGGAGTAAGGGTGTCCCCCCCCCAAAATAATCCTGGAAGTTACAGCATTGCCAAGGTCTCTCTATGAGGAGAGACTCTCCCTGGCTGCCTACAGGTTGTACAGGCACCCAAAGGATACAGTTTTAGTGAGCTGTTGACTACACTAGGATGGGTTTGGGGGTAATGCAGCTGCCTCTGTGTCACCCACGCCCTTTCCTGTAAGTAACCCTCCACTCACACTCCTGTACACCATCGCTCATGCACATGCCTCTAAGCCCAGTAAATTCATTGGTCCACCACTCTAGCCTTGGGGGCAGCCTTCCTTCATCCTGTCCCTGCCGCCTGGCTGGGGGTGAAGATGTCTGTCCACATTGCTCTTGGAAAATTGCACAGGAAACGATAAGGAAATCCTCTGTGGTTCTCCTCTTCCCTGGGGGCTGTCTCCCACCAGCCCATGAAGTCAGGAGGGGCACGAGACGAGGAATGTTCCTGAAATGGCTGAAGAGCACTGTTCAGGGATCACACACCCCAGAAACCACTTCAGGGAGCCAGATCAACTTTAATTCCAGAGAACAAAGTCTATGTACCCCTTGGGGAGTGGATGGGGGCTCCAAGGATAGGTGTACATAATTGGTTGGAACTAGGCACTTCAAGGATGCTTGACTTGCATTAAACAGCACGCTCCTATCATGTGAACGGAAACACAGTACCTAATTGTCCTATAGCCACAGGGAGGGGAGAGCTGGCAGGGAGCTGTGTCAAAGGCCATGTATCAAATGTGGTTAGGGGCGTCTGTGTCTAGAGACACTCTCCAGTGAAGTCTGGCAGAGAGCAGGAGGCCCTGCTGGGGAGGGGAGCCCTGCACCTTAGCTGAGCTCAGAATGGCTATCCGGACTGGGAGGACCGCAAGCCCACAGGCAGGGTCCCTCGAAGGCCCTCCCTCTAACATTCTCTTTTGAGTGTTTTGGTCACAGCCCTGGAAAGTTAAGTAACACAGAGAAACACTGTAGAATAAGCAGGTTCTGCTAGAAGGAAATCTATAGGGCTCGAAGTAAGAGAAAAAGCTTTCCTCAGTATAGGCTATGGTTGACTCTAGAAGCAAGGCAGTGAGCTTGGTTTGCAAGTACCTTTGCATTTTAAACCACACAAGTAGTACATGTTTATTACAGAAAACATTTAAAAATACATATTAGGGGAAAAGTTTATCCTCACTAGTTGTCCCTCTACAAGGAAGTGACTCTTGGGGCTTCATTCTGTAACCCAGACTCATGGGCTTCTGCTCCTGTCTCCTCCCATTTTACCATTCTGATCTAACTTATTTTGTACCTATAAAGCACTGTCACCCTGGTTCTGTTCACGGAATGCTTCTGCTCCTCTAGTAAGTGGCCGGTGCTGCTGGACTCACCTGTCCAGGTAGCTCTCCCTCAGTCCACTTCCTTTTCACTGGCCCCATTCTTATCATCCCACAACCGCACGTTCTCAGCTTGACCATGTGGGCTGCCTCCATCAGGTCAGCCTACTGCGAGAAGACTGAGTGCTCTGGAACAGCAGAAACTGACTCTTCACAGTTCTTGAGCCTGGGGAGTCAAAGATCAAGGTAGGGTTACATCCTGCTGAGAATCGTCTTCTTGGGGTAGCCTGACCTGGTGAAGGGAGCAAATGAACTCCGTTGGGCTTCCTTTACAGGGGCACTAACTATCATTCAGCACACCCATAGCGCCCCCTTCCCAATGGCATCACCTTGGGGGGTAGGGTTAAATGTGAATGTGGACGGACACAGGGGTGATAAGGGCCAGAGCCAGGCTTCTGCCCTGGTTTCCTATCGCTCCCTCTTAAGACCTCATCTCTGTAATGTGTTACTCACCTTCTCACTGTCACTTGTTTCTTGGCATCTTTTCCTACATTGTGGGCCCAATTCTCCTCTTCAAATATCTCTATTTCAACTCAGTGACCTGGGTCTTTCTTGCTCCATTGATCACCTCTCCAGCTGAATGATGGAGGTCCTGTGGGCCTGGGTGTGCATGGCGTGTATTCACAAGACACCCCAACTCCACACCCCTTACTCTGTTCTCTCTCCTGCTCCAGCCACCCTTTCAGGGACTCGGTGCCACCCTTCAAGAAATCTTGCCTAGCTCAGCCGAAAATTGACAAGCTTCTGAGGCAGTCATGGTCTATAATTAATTCAGTAATTAGTCCCGCATTTCTGTGGCAGCTCTTTTATGCTTTCTACAAAATGGTGCGTGTGTGACATTTTACATATATATAATGTATGTATATATAGAAAGAGAGTACATACAGCTGCATGCTGTTATATATGTGCGTATACAACTTAAAGGAGTAGCATCTTGATTTTGAGCACATTAAGCAAAGAATGGAAAAATAAAGACACTCTCTCTCCTTTTAAGAACACAGTATAGGGGCTGGAGAGATGGCTCAGCAGTTAAGACTGCTCACCGCTTCTGCAGAGGATCTCAGTTCAATTCCCAGAATCCACATGGGGTGGAGGTGTGACTCCCATTCCCTGTTCACTCCATCTCCAGGAGAGCTGATGCTCTTTTCTGGTCTAGGGGGCACCTGCATAACTATGACAAACATTCACATTCAAACAAACAAACAGTGAATGAATGAAGAAAGAAAGAAAGAAAGAAAGAAAGAAAGAAAGAAAGAAAGAAAGAAAGAAAGAAAGAGAACAGGGGGCCTGAATAATTTTGAATCGTTGAAAGTCTGTTTGCCTTAGGTTGTCACTGATGAGAGGAACATGGCTTTTATACTCACACAGTGTCTGAGGTTTGCTGGACATGCAGATGCCAGTGGGTTCTTCTCTGGGAGGTTTAAGGTATTGTTGTACCTAAATCAAGATGTCGGGGGGGGGGTGTTAAAAATAATATGGAACAGATTTGAAGGAAAAAAGAACCAAAAAAATTTCAAAAAGAATGTTGCTATGGTTTGGAGGTGTCCCTTAAATTTCACCTGAAGGAACTTTAAGCCCTATTATGTTAACACTATGTGGATGTAGAGCCTTTGAGAAGGAAGCTTTCATGAGGTGGATCGGTCACCTCTGGACCACTGGGCTCCCGAGGGCTTGCTTTGCCTCGATGCGTGATGGTCCGCTTTGAGATGATGCAGTGAGCTCTCACCTTCCCAAGAAGCTAAGAAGACCCTGGGGCCATGCTCATAGATCTCCAGAACCAAAAGAAACCTCTTTGTTTTAGAAGTTACCCAGTCTCTGGCATTCTGTTACGGCATTAGAAAACAGACTGAAGTAAACACTCATGAGAGAAAGTTCACTTTAACATTTTGGTGACAGAATAAAAGGTTCCTAAAGTAAACATCCATTTTATAGGAATTGTTTCAAATGCCCACAATGAGTATCTAATTCACCTACTTTAACAAATATATATGAACTACCTACTGTGTGTCAGATAAGCTTCTAATAAGACAGACAACATCTCAGCTCAGAAGCCCTGTTTGATATAAAGATGTGGAAAGCGATCCAGATCATTTCAGACTGTAAATACTATGCAAAAAATAAGTTAGATGACTGGACAGTAAGAATGAGGCTTCTTTGGATGAAATGGTCCAGCAGACCTTCTTGAGACAATGACAGTCGGGCCTGATGGGATGGATGAGGAGATGTTAACTGCACAGAAGCAGGAGCACGAGTCCCAGAACTGAGCCACACGGGCTATGAGCCACACAGGAGCTCCATTTACAAAGCCAACGGCAGTGCTCTCTAGAGCTGGGTGGCATGCTAGCTAAGAGCATTCTGCATTCGCAAGCCAGTTCTCTTGGATAATTGATTTACTCTGTGTAAGTTGATTTGCCACCTATTGAACTGTGCGCCAGTCCAGCTGGATACAATGGCAGAGTATTGAAGTGGTGATTCAGACCAGAGAAAAGGAGCCTCCCTCAGCCAATTTCAGGAGAGAGTCAATTGTGTAGGTTGTGGTTATACGGTTCCCACTTATGAAGACATCGATAACAAGCCAAGAAATTGCCATAGTGTGAGAAGAGCCTGAAATCATTTTTGGAATGAATCCATTGTCTGCTTCTATGGTCCTAATACCAGGAAAAGAAAATATGAGTAATTGCTGCCCAAGACTGAAGCTGGTTTTCACAGTGAGAAATCCTCCTTCTCTGGGAATGCTAGTCTGCGGGATTTGGTAAATGACTTTTATAATTACAGACTATACTATTAAAGACAGGCCATTCAATTAGCCATTTGACTCCATGGAATGGGTAGATCCCATAATGACAGGTTAATGGATTCCATGCTTAATAAAAGTAAAAGGGAGCATTAGACTTCTCATAAAGTCAACAGAATAACTCTTTGCTGGCCACTAGTTCCTTGTTAAACTGGCCTCAAAAGCAAATGCACGTAGATCCCCAAGATTCCAAACCGGTTTAATGGCTTTCACAGATGTTCCCAGCAATCTGCAATTGGGGCGTTGGAAGCTTAAGTGAAGGCCCTGTGCGACCTCAAGTTGCTTTGGACACAGGATACCCAGAGCCCGGTTCCCTGCTTCCTCAACTGGTCCTGCTTCCTCTGTGCTCACCAGCATCTAGGCCCTACATCAGAGAAGCCCCAGAGAGGTTCAGGGAGAAGTGGGGGCTGGCAGGGGCGCAGGGCGATGTGGTGCTTCCGCAGTATTCCTGGCGAGAGCTGGGACTAGAATCACACCCACACAGGGGAGATGCACTCTTAGCAGGGGCCATATTCAAGAACTCGGCTTGCTGGGATCGAGACCAAGGTGTTCATCCATTTGTGCCCAAGGAAGCAAGGTTATTCTGGGATGTCCAGCTCAAAATAGGTAAAAAGGTGGGTTGAGGATTGGGGTCTAAAGGTCGAAGAACAAGCGGGCACCAGATGGCTACCTGCGGCATGCTTTTCCAACTTCCCTACACATGGAAATCTACCGGCACTTTGCCAA
This sequence comes from Rhombomys opimus, assembly GCA_010120015.1. Taxonomy (NCBI): domain Eukaryota; kingdom Metazoa; phylum Chordata; class Mammalia; order Rodentia; family Muridae; genus Rhombomys; species Rhombomys opimus. Next base: position 5,396,608 of record REGO01000081.1, on the reverse strand, counting down.
AAATGAAGCAGGGCCAAGCAGCTTGTGGCTGGGTAAGGCTCACAACGCAAAGATTCTAAGTCAATGAGCATAAGAAAATTATTGAACAGAAATAAAGATTCGTATCTGCTGGTCAAAGGGAAAACCTCTTTTTAAGTGCAAAAAGAAAAAACAATCCCTCATTAGCCTCACTAGTGCGCTGAGTGAACTTGCCCCGCACAGAGAGACTTGAACAAACCCTTGATCCAGGCCAGCTAACAGTAGGAGTTAAACTCTCCCATTCCAGCCCCTGGGAAAGTGGGAAAGGGCTGATGTGGCTTTTGCTACTTTGTGAGTTTTTCTCCTCCCTCCCCCTTCTCCCCCAGCACCGAGCACCGGTTTGACCCCTTATCACTAGATAGGAGAGAAAGAAAGATAGAGGGGAGAGAGAGAGAGAGAGAGAGAGAGAGAGAGAGAGAGAGAAGGAGAGAGAGAGAGAGAGAAAGAGAGATCCCTGAATCTAATTTCTTTCTTGTTTCTTCTTTGAGCACGGCTACTAACTACAACCACCTTCCCTGGACAACCACCCACCCTATCCCTCAGGGTCCTAGCATTTACAGAACTTTTGAAAAGTTCCCAGAATTCCAAATGTCACGCGATCGCAGAAACTCTCTGCAGCTGACAAGGCCAGGCTAGAGAGCAAGGTAACTCATAGTCAGCTGCTGCAGACAGTCCAAAGCAGCTCCATAGCTGCACAGCTGGGATTAAAATGAAAACATATCCTTATACTGTATGCGTTTCTAAAGAAACCAAAATTCCACAATTGTCACTACAAGATGACCCCCCACCCCACCCCCATCCCAGGCAGCTTTCCTGGGCCTCTATATCCTTTCTCATCACCTGATCATTGTGACAAAATACAGGAAAGAAACAACTTAAGAAAGGAAAGGCTTGCTGAGGCTCCGAGTTTCAGACCACACAGCAGAGTTTGTGGCAACAGGAGACAGAGGCTCCTCACTTCTTGGTGCACCAGGACACAGAGGACAGACCTGAAGCAGGACCAGGCTGTGACTCTCAAAGCCTGGGCCCCTGTCTTCCAAATAGTAGAAGCTGGGGCCTGAGTATTCAGAGACCTGTGGGGGACGTTTTGCATCCGAATCTTAACTAGCTGCTGTGGCAGTTTATGTGCTACCTAACTGGGCCGTCATTGCTTTATACACAGCCACGCCCTGGGGTGGGTACGAAGAAGGCGCTTTGTAGCTGCAGATGGTGTCTAACATCCTCAGCCTTACGGACAGGTCTGAGGAGAAAACCCCAGGTTTCTCTAAAGAGCGTCAGCTGCGGCACCGCTGGAGCGTCCCCGGCCTGCGGAGTTCAGGCTTGCTCGTCTGCACAGCCACGCGGGCCAATTCCTGAAAATAAATCTTCTTAGTATACAGAATCCACCCTCATTATTCATGGCTCTGTATTTATGAATCAGAGCACTTAAATTCGTCTGTAAGTCCCAAACCAATGCGTGCAGCCTTCCTGTAACCCTTGCCCATAGTGGCAGCACACCGCAGCCACCGCTGAGGCTGAATGATTTCTGCTTTCATTTCTCAAGCTGTAAAAAAGTATTCTTTTGGTGGTCCATTTAGCAGCACAATTTTCACATTTTTCTGGATGGTATCACTGTTTGAAATAACCCATAAGTAGTGATGACATGCTGTCCAATGCTCTTAAGCACTGGAAGACAGTGATATGCCTTATGGGGAACATATGTGTGGGATAGTCTTCATTCAAGCATGAGATGCAGGGCTGGCTGTGGATTCAAAGTCACTGAGCTAATAGTATATATACATCAAGTAAGGCATCTGTAAAAAGAAACACACACAAAACACGGTTGTTGGAAATGTTGCGACCAGGAATTCCCAGGAATCTTCGTTTCCCTCAGGAATGACTAATTCGATGTTTATAGAGCGTAACTACCATGGCCATCGAGAGTCAGTTCTCTGTGCATGTGTGCACATCCTACTGATGAGATACCGTGCCGTCCGTTCCTCGGGAGTGCAGAGCACAGACGGCGAGCCTCCTCTGCCTTCATATCCCTGACGAAGCTCTGCAGAAGGACAGGCATCTGTGGAGCAGGGAAGCCCATGTTCTCCCTCTAATGCGTGTGAATAGCTCCTTTCCCTTACTAGCTCATTTTTCAGAAGATGAAATCATTTGGATGTTATTCCATCTCCCCGACACTCTCAGGAGTAGGCTAGATTAGGTAATAAGTGGGCTGCCTTTCGGCATTTGTAATGCAATTTGGGTGACTGCTTTGCCAATGTAAACCAATCATGTAGATTCTAATTTGAGCATCTTTACCAAAAATAAACTTCTGTATGAATGTATAAGAAGATAATCAGACTGTCTGTAAGGCATTAGGCCTGTCCCCCGAGGTACAAAGAGGCTAGCTTGCCTCAGAATGTTTTAAAAAGGCCCCGATTCAAAGATGCTAGCTCCATCCTGTCTCTCATCCCAATGGTCAGTTTCAGTATTTCCAGAGGCTGAGGTGTAACTCCAGCTTGTCACGAGTGATGCTTTAGTTCAAAGCCTACCCTGTGCCCAGGGTACCCAAGGCTCACACACCCTTCATGGAGCCATAGCCCATCTCTGCAGAGATGGTCTTTGCATGGCCCAGGGGCTTGGGCTTGACCAGGATAATGAGGGAATGGGAAAAAAAAGAGATGAACATACAGACGGACACACGTTCGAGCTGAGTTCAGGTAGACTGGTCTCTCTGATGGAGAAACTGAAGTTCACTGTGTTTATTATCACAGGTGAACAGAGAGGTGGCCGGAAGCAGGGTTTATGGTGTACGGCTGGATCAAGGAGACAAGTTTAGCTAATCTTGATAGGACCGGCCTCTGTAGAAGAGTGTCGACACAAAAAAACCACAGCTTATGTCTCAAAGGGAATAGGCGGGAATTTATTCTGGAGCCATTTTGAGTGGCTATGGCCGGGAGATACAGACTTAACTTACCCCAAATCCCATATTCCAACGTGGAAGCAGTTTCACAAAGTTTTAATAGTTTTAGAAAACAAAGAGAGCCATAAATCAAGACAAGTTTAAGATGCATTAATGGGTGCATCAGAGCAGCAGATCCACGGAAGTGGGCAAGCCTTCAAGAGGCTGAAGATGCTGTCTGGTGACAGTCTTAGCTTTGAATTGATCAAAGCTAAGTCAGTAGAGTCAGGCTTTTATTTTGTTACAAGATGTTAGTTCCAACAGAGGTGTGTGTGTGTGTGTGTGTGTGTGTGTGTGTGTGTGTGTGTGTTGGAGGGCCAGAATTTAGCCCAAGACAAGGTAATTAGCCTCTGGACCTGCAACATTCCAACCCCTCCACAGTACTGAAATTCTATCAGTCTTTGCAGACAGATTCCTTCAGGAGTTTTTGTACAAGGCCAGAAGTCGCTTTTTAGAAATTCCAGTTCACAGGATCAGTCTTCAGGCTGAGAATAACCAGGGAGAGAAAGCTATGGCAGACATTTCCTGCACACGCTATCAACAGCCACACATGAACCCTTGAGGAAGGCCTTGCCATTTTCTCGTGGGTCTGAGGCTACAGTTCTTGACACAGCCACGCCCACGTCAACAACACGAAGTCTTCACACACTAAGGCTTCTGTCACTCCCACACCTACCTGCCTGTTGACCCCAAAGGCCTACAAATAATTCTCTTTTTGCTTCAAGAACTTGCCATGGCTAAGAATTAGAACCACACACAAGCCACCCTTAATCCTGAAATAAAATGCTGTTTGGACAAAAAGGGAAAACAATTTTTTTTGCACACGCTTTCCGGGGAATCAGAACACCATTCACTTCTCAGTCGCTCACAGCATACCTCAAGTGTCAAAAGTGTTTAACGTAAACAGCAGGAAATGGAGAACCAGCTATGCATTTGAATATGTATTCTAAAGTCTTCATTAGAGTTATGATTTTTGCAAGCCATGCAACCAAATGAGAGGAAAAAAAGAATACAGTTTGATGTCAATTGTTGAATCTAGGTTGAAGTTATACAAATATGTTCATTCTAAAGTATTGTGAGTTTCTGAAGCTTTTTCATAATAGAAGGGCTCATACTTATTTTCAGAAACTCTTTGACTATGGATGCTTAGCCATCCCCATGACATCAATGGAACTCTAGTCTATTATAATGGTACCATCGCAGCTGCTTGGCCTGTGACTAGGTTGGTATGCTCAATGAGAGTCATACTACACAGAATGCACTAGAGGAAGTGCAGAATGTGATAGACATCTGTCACAGGCCAGCTGTTTGAGACAACCTCAGCTTCCCCAAAGGATTGACTGACTAGCTTAGCAGGACGTGCTCCTGTGACGCCTGGCTGAGGATCCAGGGTGGCTCTCTCCCGAGGACTGTGACCCTGCCTTTGCTGCCTTCCCTTGTCCTTAGCTGCTGGCTGCCTCTCAGAGGAAGCTGTTGAGTCGGAGGTTGGGAAACTATGGCCCAGAGGCCCAAAGCAGCCTACACTCTAATTTAAAAATAGATTTTTACTGAAATCATCCATGCCCACTTGCTTGTGCACCATCTCTCTATCGATGCCTTTCACTATGCAGTGACCTATTCAGATGGTCTCACAGACTTTATGGTGCTTCACACAGCAAATTCTTACCCCATCTGACTCTTGCAGAGAGTTTCCCAGCCCCCAACCCATCAGTCCTATTGAAGTATGACAGCTTTAACATGCGCCCCCTCCAGGGATTGCTCGAATTTTAATAGGGAGGTAATTTCTTCATCTAAAGAAATTAATGGCTAATAACAAGATTTTGATCATTAGCAACGGTATACACTCAGGGGGATGCTGTGGAGTGGGGAAATTCCTTAAGCTCAATTGCGACCCACTCTGCTTACCCATCAATGAAGTTGAGGGTTCACCTCTGAAGGATTTTAATAAAGGTCAGGGGAAGGTAGTGACTGGGACAAAGGCCCTGAGGAATTAGCCTGAGAACACTGGAAGGCACCAAACACAAAGCTGCAATGTACCCTAGTCTCACCAAGTTGGCTGGGTTTTCTCCCTTCCTCCCTCTTACCTTCTTTTCGTTCTTCCATCCCTCCCTTCTTTTGTGGTATTGGGAATAGAATTCAGGGCTTTGCACATACCAGGAATGTATTATAGCACTGAGCTACACCCTCAGTCCCTGGATGTTTGTTGTGAATCCTAATAAACAATCTGAAACATTTTGAGTTCATGTAAAGGGAACTGTATTTGTGATTTGTTCCCTCATGTTTTGGATTTTTGGTTTGGCCAGGTATATTACCTCACAGAGATTTCTCTTTATATGGCACACAATTTTTTCTCTCTGATGGTCCACGAGCAGTTGTGTTTATCTCTAAAAAACATTTCCTGCAACAAAACACGGGAGGGAGCGTGTGGCACAGCCTTGCTTGGGCACTCTGGGCTCTCTATGGCAACCTGGCAGTGCTGAGGTCCCCGGGGAGACTCGAACACCTGGCCTCCCACCCTGGGGTGAGTCAGGGAACTCAGCCTGGGAGGTTCCACTCCTCACACTTGCATTTCTTCAGGCCACTGCAAATCATAAGCCAGATTACCCTTTCATTTAGCCCTCGGACAATGTGAAAACTGCCACTTCCATTTCACAGATAAGGCAACCAGGGACCTACAGGGCAAATGCCTTCTTTAGGTCAGGCAACTACTGTGCTCCAGTCAGACCAGAATTCTAAGGCTTTTGAGCTGTTACCGTGTAGAGGGTTTCCTCTCTGCACCCACACTCCGTGCTGGAAGGATTCCTGGACTTCACTGGGGAAAACTAGACCAGCAGTCACCGGTCTTTCACCTAATCTTCATTCGTATTCCTCTGCCCTACTCCTTTCTCCAGGCAGTCTTGCTGAATACCCAGGCCAGCCTCCCACGTGTTTGAAGGACATATGTTTACCCCTGAAAGGCCACACCTAACGTTCGCCCAGTCTTGAAAGCCGAGGTTTTGTTGTTCTTCATGTACCAGGGTGGTAAAGGGATGCCTAAAGAGATTCCAAGAGACTCTCTGGTCACAGTGGATCAGGCACATAATCCCACCTCCCAGAAGGCTGTGACTAGAGCAGTGGTTCTTGACTTTCTTTTTTTTTTTTTTTCATTATATTTTATTTTTTTTGTATTATTAGTTACATTTTATTAACTCTGTATCCCAGCTGTATCCCGCTCCCTTATTCCCTCCCAATCCCACCCTCCCTCCCTCATCTCCTCCCTGCCTCTTTCCAAGTCCACTGATTGGGGAGGACCTCTTCCCCTTTCATCTGACCCTGTTTTATCAGGTATCTTCAGGACTGGCTGCAAAGTCCTCCTCTGGCCTAGCAGGACCGCTCTTCCCTTGGGGGGTGGGGAGGTCAAAGAGCCTGCCATTGAGTTCCTGTCAGAAATAGTCCCTGTTCCCCTTCCTATGGGAAACCAATTGGTTACTGAGCTACCACGGGCTACATCTGAGCAGAAGTTCTAGGTTATATCCATACATGGTCCTTGGTGGAGTGTCAGTCTCAGTAAAGACCCCTGTGCCCAGATATATTTGGTCCTTGTGGAGCTCCTATCCTTTCTACGTCATACTAACTCCCCTTCTTTCGTATGATTCCCTGCAGTCTGCCGAAGGTTTGTTTATGAGTCTTAGTATCTGCTTTGAAACACTGCTAGGTAGAGTCTTTCAGATGCCTTCTGCGGTAGACTCCTGTCATACGTCCAATGCACATCCCATTTGTCTTTCTAAGTGAGGACTGATCATCTTACCCCATGGGTTCTCGACCTTCTCAACGCTGCAACCCTTCAATACAGTCCCTCTTGCTCTGGTGACCACCAACCATAACATTATTTCATTGCTACTTCATAATGTTGTTACTGTTATGAATAATAATCTGATATGCAAGATGTATGCTATACAACTCCTAAAGAGATGATGACCCACAGGTTGAGAACCATTGGACAAGAGAGTTGCTAAGAGTTGGAGGCTAGCCTTGGTTACAATAAAGGACCTTGTTTCAAAACAAACAAACAAACAAAAATTCTCAACAACTAAGTTTCCACCAAGGAGCACACATGAGCAGCCCATGCCCAAGCTCAGGGTGCCCTGAACCTGACTCCTGGGCCCTCCTGTAATGAGAGGTCTTTCCTATCTGATAGAAAAGGAAGACCAGTTCCCCAGTGGTGCTCCTTCCCTAGCTGACTTAGTACTGGGCTGGGGCATGCTAGATCCAGCTCACACCTTTCAGACAGGATGCCACATCCAGGCAAGGACAGCACAGGCATCCTGTGAGCACTAGTCTGGGGCCTTGCTTGATCTAAAGCAACATTTCTCAAAAAAAAAGAAGAAATGTTGACAGAGAAAACAGAATCTCTGTATTATAACCAACTCTATCCAGCTTATCAAGAAGACAACCACATTCTAAGCTTAGCCTGCCTTGACCGGTGATTCGGCTCTTCCGGGCTGAGGTTGTTTGTAATACCTCCTGCTGTTTCTCCCTCTTGGCCAGGTTCCTTTTTGCATTCCACTCAAGCCATTTCCCGTATTAATTCAGGCACATCCGACTAGAGCCTTGGGTCAAAGGAGACCCATAGCTAGCAGGGAGGTGGAGCTGGAGAGAAGACAGTCCCTTGCCCAGGTCTTGCCTCACCATGACAGGGACCCGGCTGGAAGAAAGAGCCTCCTCAAGCCTGCCCGTGGCTAGGGAGCCAACTGCCACAGAACGCCCTGTTTTCTTCCCAGTCCTCTAAACATTCTGGGGAGCCCACGTCATCCCTTAGCTCAGTGGACAAGGTCCAGCTGAGCCCGTTAATCATATTTAGGATCACCTTTCCTGCTCCGAGATCAAAGACAGCAAAAGTCTGTTTTGCCATGGGATTTGAAGGAAGACTCAATGCAAGAGGGAAAAAAAAAACAAAAGGCTCTACTAATCCTATCAGCCCTGAATAAAAATATCCACTGGATGTACAGCTTCTGAGAATGTAGAGTCGAGTCAGCTAGCGCGAAACTTGTGCCACTGCCAAGCAGCATTGTAAACAAGACTTGTGGGGTAGAGAGGTAGAAATGGACCCTCAGACTGAAAGGATCAAATGATGCTTAATGCACTCCTTTCCGAGGTCCCCCGCCTTCCGCGTCACACCGTGTGCAATGTGTTTTTCCAGTCTTGTTGGCTAACTTAAGGAGGCCTTCAATAACTTCCTGTCACCCCTTCCACTTTGTTTTTAAAGTTCCACGTCTGTCCATTTTCAGGCTTATGTTTTAATCATCTTGTCATAGGGCTTGAAGCTTAGTTACCATTTTTAATATTGTATAATTTACACAGTGGCTGAACATCAACATTTGTGTTCTTTGCTTAGACAGTCTCTTACTAGCCTTGAACTCCTGACCCTCCAGCTTTAGCCTCCAGAGCTGGGATCACAGCTCTGCACTACCACACCTGGCTAAGCATCAACTTTTGATAGATAAAAAGATGCCACCAGAAGTTGGCCATTCGATGGCAATTTCAGGATAATGTCTGCTTTAAGTTAGTTTGTACCTTAGTTGCTATTTAACTTGTACAAATTCAGCCAGAGTTGCAAGTAAAATGTATTTAATGTGTAATGAAATATAAGAATTTGTTGATACAAAAAAAAAAAAAAAGGTTATAGCTTGTGAAAGTCATAGTTTAAAGAATTGTCTTGGGGAGGGGAGTCTGGGTATAAGCAGACTAGCCCATGAGTAACCAGCGCTCTCTTTCCATTAATAAGGAATAGCAGCTGCCATGCAATCATCTAAGACTGTAGGCAGCCAGAGGTGTTCAAAGCATCTGGCGCTGTGCTGTGAGTCGTAATAAAACAATCGGTGACACGGCCCACAGGCAGCACAGGCGACCTCTGTACTCGCTGGGAGAAGAGAGACTGGAACCCATCAGTGCGCACAGTCCTCATCAGAGAGAGTGCTGTGTGCGGCGTCCTACACCACAGAACACAGCTTCCCTAGAACACGGCTGACACGGACGCAGCCGGCTCCGGGGAAAGTGTGGCGAACTGAAACAAGTCACTTTGGGAGAGATGGAGTCACAGCCACAGCCTGAGCAATTTGTGTGGCTTGGGGCGCAGGCATGGGGGTGGGGCGGAATTGGGGGCTGTGGAGCGCACACAGGACTCATTCATGGAACTTTCTGGTTTGGGGGAAATCAGGAGGCAAAGACAGAAGAGCCCTGCCCTTTGGATTCTCTTCCTGTGACTGAACAAGGCGGACAACAGCTTGCAGAGGTCGGGGCAGGGTTCCCGGCCTCTGGGCTTTGCCCGGTGCCTGGACATCTGAGGCTGACCAGGCAGGGCACGGAGTTGTCAGTGGACACGGGAGGAGGCTCCCTTCTGCTTTCCAAGACGGGAGCTGCCTGCAGAAATGTGCTGTGGCTGGCTGCCTCCCTATCTCTAGCTAGCTTGTTGAAGATCTGTTTGTGCTTTTGTAACCCCATCACCTAGGCCTAGCTCCTCCTCACCCCAGAAGAAAAAGGAAAGAAAGAAAGAGACAAGCCAGTGTCTAACCTGACAAAGTCCTTAGGGCAGCCCAGCAGAAGCCCCACATTCTAAAAGCCTTCAACATCCTGGAAAGTGATTGTTCATGCTACAGCACAGGTCCTCAAGCCTGGACGAGGCTTCAAATAAAAACCTTTCATTGTGCTTTCCCTCTGCTTTGATATGTGAAAGCACTGAGCTCATTGAGGGGAAGGGGGACCTCCAATTCATTCCTATGACCAGCCTTTGTAAACTAAGTTCTTCACAGGAATTTTTTTTTTTTTAAAGTTAGAGCAATCAACATGTGAGTAAAACTCAGAGGCTGTGGAGGCGGATGGACAGGTAAGGACACTGGCTGCTCTTCCAGAGGACCCAGATTTGGTTCCAAGCACCCAGGTGGCAGCTCACAACCGTCTGTACCTCCAGGTCCAGGTTATCCAACACCCTCTCTGTCCTCTGTGCACTAGACACGCATGTGGTGTGGGTACCTACATGCAGGCCAGACACTAGTACACAAAAACTAAAAATAAGGAACATTTAACTTAGGGACACGTTCCTAGGAAAGCACTTTTATGTGCAGCAAAGGGCAACGGTCATGAAGTGTGAACTGGACTACTCACTAATGTGTGCACTATAGTCCAGGGTCAGAGAACCTAGTTCACATCCCAGCCAGCTTTAGAGAGCAGCTAATTATATGCACACACACACACACACACACACACACACACACACACACACTCACACTTGCTCCTCGAAATAAATGTTCTCAACAAAAAGAAATTATTTTCTGCTTTTACAACCTGGGTGTGAGTGCCTGTTTAGGAATCTACTGTCAGTCTGTGCCTTTGTCCTGGTTGGTTCCTGGTTTCTTAATGCATGCTTCAGTCACCGCTCCTGCACAGGCAGGTCATGTGGGCCACTTCGGCTCAATGGCACCTGCCCTTGTTATATTCAGAAGTGTGGATCCGCTGTTATTATGGAGCCTGAAGCAGAGCCAAGAAGATGTCTCAGAGGGCCTCTCTCCCCAGACATGTGAGGAGAAGAAAAAAGCGAAGCCCAAGTGACGCGAGAAGCTGAGAAGCTGAGAAGCTTCCGGCACGGGAGGAGCAAAGTTGGGGCCAGGTCGTAGGCTAAGAGGAAGTCCTAGTTCTTGGGAAGAAAACTAAAGCATTATTATAGTTTACAGGTCAAGCTCTTTCAAAACTGTCACCGACAGAATGGGTCGTTTTCTCTTGTTTTTCCTGGAGTAGGCATTGAAATTCCTTAACATTAAGGTGTACAGTCAAGGCTGGGCAGGGTTGAGTTGAGAGGGTCTTCACTGCTAAGTACCCAGGCTTCCCATCCTGATGGTCTAATAACAGGCAGCAGCCTCCAGATGCTCCTTTATCTTAAAGAACTAGAGACAAGTATGTTATCTCCTCCCAGCGGCATCCGCACTCCTGTGGTCGGTATCCGTGGATTAATATAACTAAAAGGAATATACAGAAACACTAGTAAAACGTCAGAGTTTTAAATCACCTTACCTGGGAGAGCACCCACCCTTTCAAAGATGGCTCTAAATATAGCTGTCTGATGAGGTAATAGGGGAAAAAAGGGAGTGTCAAACCTAGCCAGCCTTGGAGGGTAGGTCACAACTTCTGTATTTTTCCCCTTCTTCCTCCTTCCTGTACTTAGTGCCTCCTAAGAGTTCCAGCAACTTCCTGCCTCTCATGCCCCCGCCCAACTAGACCAGCGGTGACGATTCGGGAAAGCATGTTTTGCATGTTTTATCAGTAAAGATAAACCCAGGGCTGAGTTCAGCACAACTTGAACTGAAAGGTTAGAACGAGCAACAGAATGAATCGGCAGACGCTGAGGTGGAATGCTGGGCCACACAGGAGCAAATACAAACAGCATGCAAAGCTGCAGGAATCAGTGAAGTTTTTATGAGACACTGTCATTATTTCCCTCCTCCTCCTAGTATGACGGGGACAAAAGAAAAACAAAGCAACTTGGTGTGTCTGGACAGAGAACTTACTAGATATTTGCTGACCAGTGCACAGCTGCCTTAATTCCCCTCCCAACTCCAGCATAGCACGGTCCCAGGGTCCCTCTACAGCAGTGCCTGAGGGCAGAGCAGGAGGCTCCCCCTGAGATCAAGAGGTCGGTCTGAAAAGGACTTCAAAAGCCACATTAAACCCACTGAAAGCCGGTTGGTCACTTGTAGTCACTAGGGCAAATGATTCTAAAACATGTCAGCGATAAATGGCTCTCCTCAGCCAAAAATAAAATTTTAACAATCTCGTTTGTCTGTGTGGTGAACAACTGCTACAGTTGGGTTTTAACCGTGTACATGTGAGATTTCATTTAGTGCACTTTTGGTGTCTCTTTTAGAACAAACATCTCTGTCCACATGGAAGTTGATGAAAAGAACTAACTCTGCGCTTGTTTGGAGAGCAAACGCACAACAGAGCTTGCTCTGGGCATAATCCGTGTCTCAGCCTCCCTGGCACTGCGTACTCCACTCCGGTGGAGCCGAACAATGATGGCACAGTGACCGTGACTGTAGAGACAACAGCAGCTTGACTCACTGAGATCTGCTGTTTGTGTGACTGCTTGGAGGTTTTAGCTGCGCTTAAGCTTCCCAGAGTTCGTGATGCAATTGGGCTTTGTTTTATTTATTTATTTATTGCATTAATAACAAACATATTCTTCTGTTTAAGATGTTTTCTTTCTTTCTTCAAATACCTTTTATTATTAATTTATTAAATTAATAATAACAATTCTATTATTAATTTTATAATAAATAAGATTTATTTTTTTACAACTATATGAATGTTTACGTGTTGTGCTAATAATGTGTTGTTCTATTTAAGATGTTTTCTTATTTAATGTGTCACTTTTCAAAATAAAAAATAATTTAAAATGTTTTTTGCAACATAGATGGATTGACACTTCACGAATCTGGGAAGAAAAAGAACTCTGACAAAACCTTTGACAAATCTCTCGAACTTTTTCACAAACACAGAGATTGTAAAACCAGTTCGTCACTGAAGGAAGACCGGTGTGTGCTGTGGCTCATCCTTTTCTTCAAAAGGCACGTCGACTGCACTCGATGGGAGTGAAGGAGGGGGCAGGGAAGCTGCCTTGCTGGTGAGGGCACGTGCTGGGCGAGCACGAGGACCCCAGTTCTGAGCTCCGGCCCCCATGGACACACGCACACTCAATAAACAAGTCAACACATAACACAGTAATGACTTTCTCACATTAGGGAGTACAGCAGTAAGTTCAGTTTTGTTTTTTATGGTTATGATACAAAAGTTAATCAGCGAGCATTTCCTTTCTGGCTGTTACTGCTTGCTTCCTTTTCTGATTCTTTTCAGAAGGACTTCCTCACGTAGAGGAAGGGGCTGTTAAAAACGGTCAACCCTGTATCAAACATCAGACTCTCCCTCCCAGGCTGCCTGGTCCTTCTCCACCCTCCATCCTCCACCTCAAGTTTGGCACTAGAGGTAGGTCCTTGGCCCCCCTCCCCAGGTTCATCTTCCGTCTGCCTCCCGAATTTATTTGTGGAGAAGAGGGCTGAGCTGTGAAGCCAGAAGCGTTAGTGTCCCATTGAGCGAGAGGCCTGATAGCCAGGACCTATACCTCTCCCCCTCTGGCACCTGAGCCATAGGGCCAGCATGGAGGATGGGGAGCCAAAGGCACAGACCCGACTTGGCTCTGACTGCCACCAGCCGTTTCCCCCAAGGAGCACGGCAGCCTGTCGAACAGAGCCATCCAAGAACACGTTTTCTGAGATGCAAAATTAATCAGCCCTGCCTGGAACTCACATGCCTCCCACCCTCCACACCCGGGCCCGAGCCTAACCCTTACTCTCCCAGCGGGAAGGGCATCTTCTTTTCAATCTGTGTCCCGTGTCCCCCTCCAGAAGCTCAGGCTTCTAGGCCTGTTCAACTTAACACCCTTAACTCTGAACAAGCAAGCGAGAACGTATTTCCCACCCAAATTTGGTATAGCGTGCTCATCACTGCTCACTCTGTGAGGAGTCTGTGTCACCTGACGGTGAGTCATTATGTCATTAATGCTATATTCTCCTCACACTGATGACGCGGGAAAGTTATTATATTTCTTTTCTTTTTTTTCTTTTTTTTTTTTTTTTTACTTTGCTGAATAATTTTTAATTCCTTTTTTTGTTTATTTCCGCAATCCACCAATCAAAGGAAACTGCAAAGTTCACCATAGTAACAGCTCAGTGTCGGCGGCCCATGTGAGACCCACACTACATAAGCGGCGCTGGCCAATCCCAGGGCACGGTTATATTTCCGTCTCATAGCAACCGGGAGATCTGCATGGCAACATCAGTTGCTATATGAAAGAAAAATTCGGGACCGTATTCTGTTAGCAAGAAATAAAGGCATTAACTGTTAAGTCATGGCCGAGTCACGGTTGGGAGGTCCCACTCTAAAACAGCCGCCCAACAGCTCGTTCAGGCCCTCGGGGTCCTCAGGAACGGGCCCCGCCCACCCGCAGGGACCACCTGTGGCGCGAAGGAGCGCACCAACAGCTTGCGGACGCAAGGCGCGAAAGGGTCCTGAGTACTCACCACAGGAACGCACACCTGCTGATGAATTTCGCGGGAATCTTCACACCGAACCCCGTGTGGGAGGCGGGGCGGGGACCGGTCGCCGGCTCCCTCCTCCTCCACCGGTCTTCCCTCACCTTTCCCTTCTCGGCTAAGGCAACGCAATTCCCGCCCTTGCGTTGGACAGACCTTGCCTGTTTTCTCCACAAACGCTGCTGCTCCTATCCTCAGCATAATCCTGAATCCAACCACGTCACCTTCATCGGCCGCTCCTCCCTGGGTCCGCCACCACCCGGCACCCCGAGGCGGCGGCCTCCTGCGCTGTTTCTCTGCTTCTGTGCTCCCCTGCAGTCGATGCTCAGCACGCTAACCACTGAGCACACAGCGCTTGCTGCCCGGTGCTCATGGAAAAACCCGTCTGCAGTGCCCCTCGCAACATCCTACACCCCTCTTCCTGGCTGCTGCTGTGGTGCTGGCTCTGACCTCTGACATTTGCCTCTGTTGTAACATACCAGGCTTCTTTCACCTCAGGGCGGGTGCCCTGGCTCTCTCTTCTAGCACATTTTTCCCCGGAGATTTCCATGGCTCACCCTCTTAACTTCTTTCTATTCTTCACAGGAATATAACTTTCCCCGTGAATCCTTCTTTGGTCTATTTCAAAACTGTACTCTCTATGTCTCAATCTCTTCCCTGGCACGAGTGGGCACATAGAGCATTACCTAGCTACTAGTTCATAGTGATAAACACCTGAAGATTCATAAAGGGAGCCATTTTACAGATAGAGACAGCAGATGTAAGAAGCTGGCCACGCTAAGACTCCCAGTTAGAACATACCAGAGCCTGAGCTTGAACCCTGGCCCACATGTGGGTCCCCTGACTGTGTTCTACTGCCTCTTCCAGTATGTGGCATGTCAGCACTGACTCCCTAGGAAGAGAGAAGAAACCATTGGGCTAACAGGCCACCAAAAAAGAGAGGTGAGTGGGAGGAGCTAGTCCTACATGGTGGTGGCCTCTGCTCTCCACTTTTCTTGAGTGTAGAAACAGTCCTCTGTTTGACTATTGTCATTCCCATCTCTCTCTCTCTCTCTCTCTCTCTCTCTCTCTCTCTCTCTCTCTTTGTTTGACTCAAAGCAAGGATTTAAATGGAATTTTTAGTCCGCAGCATTTTTTCAAAATTGTTCTCACATGTTTGTTCTCACTGCCACACTGTTGTATTAAGTACATGCTGCATGACTAGTTGGGGGGAAGATAGAAAAATGAATCAGTCTTCAAACACGGTTTTTAGCCTCTACACTGAACTGTCCTTATGTTTCCAGAAGCTTCCTACCATTACAAGACTGTGAAATGGTGGCTTTCAATTCAAATTATACTGAAAACTCTTAGTGGCATTCCGACACCTTCCACTCTGAGCAGTGGAGGGTAAAAGGGAGGTGGAGATGGAGGGACTGGGAGAGGAATGAGACCACCCAGGCACAGGGCAGGCGGAAGACAGGGCTCTGCTGCACGGCTGCCCTCACTGTTTGGGAAACGTGTCTGCACACCCCCAAAAGCGCCAGGAAAGTGCAAACACAGAGGTCAGAAGCAGTAATAAGGGTGGCCACAACCTGCACACGAGTGTCCAGTGTGATGGGCGTTTTGCTAAGTGTTTTATACAGACTTACATTTAAGCCCTTCCTCAACCCTGGGGGTGGGGAGGGAGGAATTGCCTTAACCAGTGAAACCGGTGCCGCCTAACCAGAGAGAGTGGCAGGGGTGCCATGCTTGCCCATGACCCTCATTCCTCCCTCCTCCCCTCAATAATGGCTCCCGTGGCCTAAACACACACGTACACACACACACACAAAATACACAAAAGGAGCTGACCTAGAAAACAGGTTTATAAAAAATGAGTCTGGGGAGATAGCTCAACCACACACACGTGAAGACCTGAGCTCAATCCGCAGAACCTTAGAGAAAAAGCTGGTCATGGTGAGATACATGTGATCCCAGCCCTGGGGAGGCAAGCCAACCAGGTTTACACACGCACACACACACACACACACACACACACACACACACGGGCCCGAGTACATACAGATCCACATGTGAGAGCAAGACTCGGACATGGAAGCCCTGGAGGAGGCCAGCCCACAGTTCTGCTCTTCAGCTCAGAAGGTGACAGACACTACCTCCCCCTCATTCCACACTACAGAGCAAGTTCCACGTTCCCAGAAATGCTAAGGCCCTGCCCCAAAGTGTTCTCCAGAGGTTGGAATAGATTGTTCTGTACTCTCTTCCCTTTTGACATAAAGCTCCCAAGGGAGACTGCTCACTCGGCAGGGAATCTGGGAGGCGGGCCCCCTCCACTTGAGGGACCAGAGCCAGGGGAAGGCACCGAAAGCAAATGGAATGGGGACCGAAGTGTTGTGAACTTCTGACCCAGCTGGCAGGAGCAGGCTCAGTTATGCAACTATCCTCCTCTCCCTTCGGTGCTTTGACTCAGCACGGGGTAGGAAGGATGAAAGACCTTTTATGGATTCTTGAATTATTGCAAAAACATCCTCGCAGGGGCAATATGAGCAAAGCACACCACAATATGTGTATGGAAAGATCATGATGAGGTAATAGTAATACTAAAAAGAAAACGTGGGGGAAAACCCAGCTTAACTAGAAGATGAACGTGAAGCCAGCCTGCCTGTCACTCTGACACTGTCCTAGGCAGATTCTCCCTAGAATAAGCGCTCAGGCTATCTGGGCGTGGGAAGATGGCGCTCCACACACAAAGGTAGTTAGGGCTCCATCTCACAACATCAGCCCCATCTCAGCTCATCTGTACGAGCATCAGGTACCAGCAGCCTCCACCTACCATTCTCAGCTTGAGAGAACTGCCCCTGACCACCCAAGACCTCAATCCCCTCAGGAATTTTTGTGCTTGAGACACACATGAACCACTGGTATGTTTGTCAATGCTATAAAAGATGGTTCTGGTTACCTCAAAGGGTCTGGTGTGGACTGAGTTCCAGTCCCAAGGCTGGTCAGTGGTCAGCTCTTCGGCAAGCTGCCTCTCTTGCTTTCAGCTCTGCCATGTATGAAATAGATACAAAGACACCTATTTTACAGACATTCTTCTGCAGAGGAAAGCATTACACCGGGAAAGGACCTCGCACAATGTCTGGAAAGTGGAAATTCAATTAGTCTCTTGTTCAATTATATAAAGGAAAACTACAAAAACAAATGAACCTAGAGATTGGCCAATGTAACCTTCTACTCAGATCTTGGTCCTTCCTGAAACATCCTAATTCGCAGCCTGAGTGTGAATGTCTCAGGAAAACCCAAACTCCATTTTCAAAACAGAGACACCCTAGATCCCCAAGTCTGAGACAAGTTTTTCCCCTTTCTTTTAAAAATCTTTTTAAAATATCAGTTTTGTCCACCACATACTCAGGGACAAAGCCTCTTTCTCTAATGACAAGAAATATTAGATTTAAGCATCTATGGCCTTCCGATTGCCGCAGTGCTCTGCCTCATCCTAATAAAGCCATGGCTAAGAACAGCTTTGTCTTTAATAAGTCCATAAACAAAAGTAATTTCTAAAACCATAGTATGGATTTTACGCTCTAAAGAAATGTGCCAGGCTTTCGATAGATGAAACCCTAATGTTAAATGATAGTCGGGAGAAGTTATATTAACTCCTCCCTTCTTTTAAGTATCTGCATAAATTATCTGGTACAGCTACGGGTTAAGTTAGAGAGATGGCTGGGAGTAGAAAGACAAGGTCTTCCATGGGACTTTGGACAGCTTTGTCAGGCAGTTATACCTGCTAGATGGGTCCTGCCAGGCAGTATGGTCAAGTTATACACTGAGGGAAAACACTGAGGAAGAAGCTATGGCTGTCCAGAGGTCCAGCCCAAGCTTTGGGTACCAGGATGGGGAACTAGGGGACTCTGTGAGCTCAAGAGTAAGGAATAAGAAGGGGGAAGATTAGGGCTGAGGGGAGCCTGGGTGATGCCTGGGTGCCCTGGCTGATTGAGATACAGTGGGTGTACAGAACAGTGATGCCCAGGAAACCCCTGGGGCAACTCTGGGGCATTTGTCCCAGAACCCTAGGAAGTACCATGAGGGAACAGAAAAGACAAGTCCTTTCTTGGTGCTAGTGAAAAGACTGTAAGCTTAATCTCAGAGCTTTGGAGTGAGTCTACAGTCAGCAGTAAGGGAAGGGGGCTCCACCTAGAACTGCAAAAATGCCTTCAAGGAGACCTCCAAGGAGACATCGCCTGTGCCCGGACGCAGGCGAGAGGGGGATGTGCTCTGGGTGGCTCCACGTGGGTAAAAAATAAAGTCCCTCAAAGAACACTTGGGTGACCTCATCACTTAGGATCTGGGTCTCACTTCTAGCACACTGACAATTTTTTTTTCTTCGAATTTACTCCATTCAGACCCAGGAGAGCTTTCCCAGCATCCTTTGCCTGGCATCCACATGCCATCAGAGACTTGGACTTTTGCTTCTGTGGACTTCGGAGACAGACATCTTCCCGAGCAAGGAGGCAGTTAGGTTGCAGAAGATGGTAACCAGCTTGCCCCGTGTTTCTCCTAGGCAGAATGCACGAGAGAAACAGCTATGTGAAAAGTGCTGCTTGCCAGTGGTCTCAGAGGCCATTCTAATATACCCAAGCTGTAGTTCAAAAGCATGTCTGATCATCTGTTAGTTTGATTCAAAGCATTTAAATAGCTGCACTGATATTTTTGCTGCAGACCCCCAGCTGTCGGATTAACCTTCTCTGCCTACCCTAGGAAGGAGGGCATGTGGCTGTGTTATGCCGCTTTGAAATTCATTACTTCTGTATCTGCTATGCAACTCCCTCACCTGGGCTCTCAGGGCACGCTGTTTGAAAGGCCAGTGTCAGCGAACAGACACTGAACTGGAAGGGGCCTCGTTGCCATACCCAACAGCTTGACTCTGAGAGCACAGTCTATCGACTGTTTGACTCAGGAGACATTTTCCCTGCCTGCACCCACCCCTCACCACAACACACACCCCTACCCAGACCACCTCCACGGTGCTTCTTCTGCCTCAGCACACTTCCTGGGAGTGATGAAGAATCTCCAGTTTCTCCTGTCAAACTTCTGTTGCTCTTTAAGGGAGCAACAGCTCTCATAGGGGTCAGAGCTTGACACGCCTAGATCCCTATTCTTACGGATGGTGAATTACATGGAGCATGATGGCAGTCCTATCATGTCCAAAACACAATCCTCCATAGCACTCATCCTCCAGCTGTTAAATTCCTTCTGCACTGCCCCACCCCTAGGATGTTCGCTGAGCCTTGCAGGAGTGATATAGATGACCTGTTTAAGATGAGAATTTCCTATCAATTTGACTCACTGCTCTCTGCATTAACTGCTAACCGAGGCAAAAAGAAACTTCTCTGACAAAAACTGAAAGCAGAACATTTGGCATATAAATACTTAAGACCCATCTTGAGGGCTTTGATCAAGCTGTAGCTGATTTTCATCTACAGAGTCAAAGACAAGGATCTAGTTTCATTATTCTCCATGTTTTCCTATCACAGTTTTGTTGACGGGTCCCTCTTTTCTCCAATGTGTTTTTGTGGTCTTTATTTTTAAAAATTGGCTGGTATATTTGGATCCTCAATTCTAATCACATGCCAGTTTTGTGCTGCTACCCTGCTGGTTTTATTTCTATGGTTTTGTAATATAACTTGAAACCAGATAAGTACGGTAAAGCCTTCAGCAGTATTCTTTTCCCCCAGGGTTTCTTTGGCAATCTGGGTCTTCTGTGATTCCATATGAATTTTAAGTTGTGTTTTCTACTTCACTGAAGAACCGCCCTGGAATTTTCATTGAATCTATAGATTGTTTTTGGTAAGATGGCCGTTTTCCTATCAGCCCATGAGCATGGAAGATCTCTCCATCTTCCAATGTCTTCTTCATTTTCTTTCTTCAGTGATTTAAAGCTTTCATTGTAGAGGCCTTTTACTTCCTTGGTTGGGTTTATTCCACAGTAGTTTTTGAGACCATTATAAATGAGGCTATTTCCCTGCCTTCTTTCTCAGTATATTTTTCACTGGTATGTAGAAAGCCTGCTGATTTTTTGTATGTTGATTTTATATGTGTCACTTTGCTGAAAATGTTTATCAGGTCTAAGGCTTGTTTGATAGAATCTTTGGAGACCCTTATGTGTTGTGAATGTTTTGGTTTATGATATATAAACATGTTTTTGTTAAAATTCCAAGTTGGGGATTTTAGTTTGTCCATACACGTTAAGTGTCTCAAATAGAGCATGGTCTTTGCCAGGTGGAATTAGCTGAATTCTGAGGACTTTGAGGGGTATAAATATGACAGCCCAGAGGAAGAAGGCGCGGCTGCTTGGAGGAGGACTGCTGACTGCTGGTTCATCCTGCTGCTGCATTTGCTGTTTGCTGATTTGTTGGTTACCTGCACTTCTGGATTTCTGGGCTGATACTGGCATTGTCTCCAAAAGAATCTTACAACCCTACCCAGCAGGAAGTAACAGAGAGAACTCTGCTCATCCCCACTAACCTTCTTTCCCTCCTACCTGGTATTGGGGGATTGGAAGGAAGGTAGAAGCATTTAATAACTCTAAATAGAGGTGTTAAAAATAAAACTCAAAAAATAAATAAATAAAATTCAACACTTATGTATGGAATCATAACACCTACAAATAAAGGTATTTTGCTTTCTTCTTTCTTATTTGTATCCCTTTCTATTTGCTTCTCTTATCTTACTGCTTTGGCGAATACTTCCAGCACTACACTGAGGGCAAAGAAGAAGGGCACCCATGCCTTGTTTCTGACTGTGGAAATGCTTTGAGTTTTTCTTCATTTCATACAATATTGCTAATGATTTGATGTAAGGCCTTTGTTGCAGTGAGATGTGTTTGTTCTATCCTGAGTTTCTGCAGGACTCTCATCGTAAGAAGATGTTGGGTTTTGTCAGAAGCCTTCTCCCTGACGGGAGATGGTTATCCCTGCACCTCTGAAATGCAGCCAGTTTGGTCATGGCAGATAGTATTTTTGACATGTTCTTAAATTTGGATTGCAAGTATTTTATTGAGAATTTTTGCATTTATATTTATCAAGGAAATTGGTCTATAATTTTCTGTTTCTTACTATGTCTATCTTATTTTGCTATCAGGATAATACTGGCTTTATTAAAAAAAGAGTTCAGCCGTGTTAGTTCTGCTTTGAAGGTCTAATGGAATTCTGCAGTGAACTATCTGATCCTGGGCTCTTTTAGACTGAAATATTTGTGTTACTGTTTAAAACCATGGATTGTTATAAACCCATTTAAATGATCTCATCTTGTTTCAACTCTGGTAAGCCAAACACAGAGAGAGAAATTCATACATTCTTTTTAGATCTTCCAACTTAATAAAATATAAAATTTTACGGGCTTTCCTCATTTTCTTTTAAATTTCATGTGGGAGATTGTCTTAAGTTGGTCTGGGAAGATCCAGCCCACTGTGGGAAGTACCACTCACCAGCCCGTGGGTCCTGAAGCATTTAAAGCCGGGCACCAGAAGCAAGCAAGCGGACATGCGTGTGTCCATCCCTCTCTGCTCTGGGCCTTGAGTATGCTGTGACCAGCTCAAGCTCCTGCTTCTGTGACTTCTGCACATGATAGGTTATAACCTGGAACTGTAAGCTGTACAGACCCTTTTCCATCTAACTTGCTTTTTGCCAGGATATTTTATCATAGCAACAGAAATAAAACTAGAAAAATACGTTATTTTAATTTTTCTTTATTTGTTGAAACTTGCTTTGTTTGCTAGCATGTAATTTATTTTAGAGAAAGTACCACGGGCTACTGAGAAAAATGTGTATATTGCAGCATTTGGAAGAAATATCCTATAGATGGACGTGAAGTCTATTTGACCTGTGATCTCATTTACACTGGTGCTTCTCTGTTTATTCTGTGTACGGGCCATCTGCCTGATGGTGAAGGTTGGGATACTGAAGTCACCCACTAGTCCTGTGCTGAGTGATCTTTGAATGTGTGTCCAATCATTGCGTTATGAAATTGGGGACACCTGTGCTCGGCACACACCTTTAGGGGCCTCTGGGCGGATTGCTGCCTTGATCAGCTTGAGTGATTCTTTGATATTTCTGACTAGATGTTCGTTTAAGTTTATTTGGTCAGGTATAAGAGTAGTGATGCCTGCTTGTTTTGTTTTCTTTCTCTCTCTCTCTCTCTCTCTCTCTCTCTCTCTCTCTTTTGTTCTGTTTGCTGAGACACATTTGTGCATCCTAAGAGTATCTATCTTTGATGGTGAGATGAGTTCCTTGGAGTTAGTAAAAAGATGGATCTTGTTTTCTAACTCAGTCTTCTAGCCTGTCTCTTTTGATAGGGGATTTGAGACATCAATATTCAGAGTTATTGTTGAAAGATGAGTGTTGATTCCTATCATTTGAATAATTTTATAGTGTCTGATGTTTTCCTTGTCTTCTTTCCCTTAGCAAGTGTCTTAGCATTATTTGTTTTTTCCCTGTAGCATCTTGGATGTATTTATCATTCTCTTCAGTTCAAAGTATTCCCTTTAGTCTCCTCTGTAGGGCTATTTTAGTGGTTATAAATTCCTTTAGCCTGCTTTTGTCATGGAAAGTTTTTCTTTCTCCTTTGATCCTGTCAGTTTTGCTGAGTAAATGAGTCTGGGTTGGAAGCTGTGGTCTTTCAGAACTTGAAATATAGTTTTCCAAATCTGTCTTTTTATGTTTCTACTGAAAAATTAACCATTTTTCTAATGTCCCTGACTTTGTATGTAATTTGGTCCTTTTCTCTTAACAATTTTCAATACCTTTTCTTTGTTCTGTATCTTCAGTGTTTTAACTATAATATGATGTGGGGAGTTTATTTTCTCATCTTATTTGCTGTGTAGCACTTGTACCTGAATCAGCATCTCTTTTCCTAGATTTGGGAAGTTTTTTTCTGTGATTTTTACTGAACACAATTTCTATGCCTTTAACATAAAATTCTTCTTCTTTCCTCTATGCCCTTAATTCATAGATTTGGTATGTCCAATATCATGCATGTTCCATTCATATGTTTTATTTTCAAATATTATTGCAAAAAATAATTTGTTATTCACCTTGACTTAGTATTTCAATGCCTTTATCTTGTCTTTAAGCCCTGATAGCCTGTCCTCCACATGATCTAGTCTATAGGTGAGGCTTTCCACTGAGCCTTTTGACTTATAAGTTTTATTTCCTTTATCATTTCAGTTTTGTTTTTCTTCAGTGTGTCTGGCTGTTGGTTAATTTATGTTTTCATATCCCAAGTGGACCTCCTTATTTTATTCAGCTGTTTCTTTGTGTTATGGAATTCATTCAGGAATTTGTGTCCTCTCTGAATCCTCTGACCATATTAGTAATAGTTACTTGGAATTCTTTGTCTAGAATGTCATGTAAATTCGTCTCATTGGGGGATAAGGTGGGATTGGTAATTTCTGGATGAGATGTGTCTTGTTACTTGTGTTTTTGCATTGGAAGGTTACACGTTATTAGATCATCTTCTTCCATGGGAGATACTTGCAGTATTCAGGAGAGATAAGGTTGTAGTAAGGTTGAAGTGATGTTTTCTTCTTTCAGACTGGGATCAAGGGCAACAGTCTCCATCTGACATAGACTGGGATCAAGGGCAACAGCCTCCATCTGACATAGACTGGGATCAAGGGCAACAGTCTCTACCTGACATTCTCCTGAGAGTTGAGTAGTGTCTTCAACAACACAATTTAGCACTAACCCCAAAGAAAGTGGAGCTGCAGTTGGCTACAGTCACTCCTTACGTAGCAATTGTTCTGTACAGTAAAGGGACGCCAGAGATACCATATATATACTAATGCACTATTTATTTTGGGCATGAGTGGGAACAAAAAATAAAAAGAAAAAAGCAATTATAGCGGGACTAATGACTCCTGTTAGGTTGCTAGGCAGGAAGCAGGGAGAAGGGTACACAGAGAAAAGGGAAAGGTCAAAGCAAGAAAACAAAAGAAGATGTACAATCCAATACCGTAGAAAGACCCTCTCTTGGGAGACTGAGCTACAGAGACCTTGCCAACTAAGCCTGCCTGTGTTTGGGGAGAAGAAATATGAAAACAAAAGGGCAAAGAGAAAAGTGAAGAGAAACAACTTAGATGGAGGCCATGCTGGACTACCACACTGACCTTGTGTACTATGTAAATAAGAAATAGCAGGAGAGAGGCTAGAGGCGTGAAGGCTAGATACAGGGTATGAAAAATGGCTGAATGTGTTGGATTTCATCCCATCGTTGGTGATCCTTTGTCTTGCTTTCCTCCCCAAGTCCTCTCCCGACTATCTCCATATTGATATTCTCTGCAGGATTTTTCCCTTGGAGAATCCTAGAGACATTCCTGTGTGTTGTCCTCTTTTGGAGACAACGTTTCTGTTCCTGGCGCAGAGGACAGCAGAGACAGTCTCTGGCTGGCTGCACGGCTGGGATGGGCAGGCACCTCAGTGTGAAGCGCTGGAGCACTGTCTGGAGCTAGTGTGTCATTCCTAATGGATCCATTATGGTGCTGATGGCCCTCCCTCCCACTAAGTTCTCTACTAGTGTCCTTCTGCTTATTCTGAACACACTGCATGTAACCCAGCTTATTCCAATAAAAATAAAGTGTCCTAGTTGATAATCATTTTTAAGAAATTTGATTACTAGATACTTGGAAAATGCTATTCAGGTTTTGTGTATGATTTTCTTAATAAAAAGGGAAAAAAAGTAGAGATGTTAGTTTTCCAAAGTAAAAAGAAAAACTCAGACCCCTGAATGGGATGTTGGGTTACATAAATGTAAATCACCAGTTCTGTGTCTGGTGAGGCTCTGAAGCATCCTTAAGTAAACTCATGTACCCTAAGGATGCCAGCTATAGGAAGCTAAGTGTTCAGGGTTCAGTTTCATAGAGCTGTGCTTACTGACCTCGGTGCTTTGGGCTGGAGTGAAGGGTGTGACTGGGAGACAGTTTCCTTAAAGTAAGTGAGCAGCCACATCCTGGGAAAAGACATCCCTTAGGACAGGAAATGGGAAATCTTAGGATTCAGTGTATGAGTGGCCCCCCACCCCCACCGCCCCTGTGGTGAAATCCTGGTGACAAGGATTCCCAACAGTGGGGATGAGCTGACCTTTGCCCTATGTAAGCAGATTAAGCTCCCTGCCTCTGAGCACAGTCTCTCCACAAACCCAGCATTAGCCTCCTGTTGAGTGTACTTCCACACCAAGCTTTGGCTGGACTTTCTTTCTTTCTTTCTTTCCTTCTTTCTTTCTTTCTTTCTTTCTTTCTTTCTTTCTTTCTTTCTTTCTTTCTTTTCTCTCTTTCTTTTCTGTCTTTTCTGTCTTCTGTCTTTCTTTCTCTTGCTTCCTTCCTTCCTTTCATTTACTTATTCACTGTATATCCCAATCATAGCACCCTCCTTTCTCCCCTCCTAGCCCCCTTCCTCTCCCTTTCACTATCCCCCTCCTGGTCCCCTGCCCTAGCACATCCGGTTCCATCAGGACTGAGTGCACCCTCTTCTACAGTGGCCTCGAAAGGCAGCCCCACCAAGGGGAAGTGATAAAAAAGTAGGGAACAAAGTCCATGTTAGAGACAGACCCCCACTCCCCTTCTTAGGGGCCCCACATGAAGTCTGAGCGACCCATCAGGTATGTATGCTTAGGGGACCTAGGTCCAGTTCATGCGTGGTCCTTGGTTAGTGCTTCAGTCTCCACAAGCCCCACTGGGCCCAGGTTAGTTGGCTCTGTTGGTCTTCTTATGAAGTTCCTGTGCCCTCCCTGTCCTTTTATTCTTCCCCTCACTCTTTCACAGGCCTCCATGCTCTCCACCTAACGTCAGGCTGTGAGTCTCAACATCTGTTTCAATCTGCTGCGTGGGGCCTCTCAGAGGACAGCTATGCTAGGCTCCTGTCTGCAAGCATAGCAGATTGTCATTAATAGTGTCAGGGGTTAGCTCTCTCCCATGAGGTGGGTCTCAGGTTGGGCCACTCATTGATTGGACATTCCCTCTATCTCTGCTCTATCTTTATCTCTGCACATCTTGTAAGCAGGGTAAATGTTGGGCTGAAGATTTTGTGGGTGTGTTGGTGTTCCCCTCCCTCCATTAGGAGTCCTGTTTTTAAAGGGTGGCCTCTTCAGTCTCCACGACCCCCATTACTAGGAATCTCAGCTCGGTCACCCCCATATCCTTCCAGGAGCCCACTCTGTCATAGGTCTCCAGCTTGTCTCAGAGATGCCCTCACCCATGGGTCCTCTTCTCTCTGCAGGCCCTCTGTCCTCCCATCCCCACTCTCCCTCATCTGTTCCCTGCCTTCATTTCCCTCCAAACTCCCTCTCCTATCTATTCCCTCTCTTCAACCACTTCCTCTGTCTAATCTATTTCCCCTTCTGAGAGAGATTCAAGCATTCTCTCTTGGGCCCTCCTTGTTACTTAGCTTCTTTGGGTCTGTGAATTACAGTACAGTAGAGTTATCCTGTACTTTATGGCTAATTATCCACTTATAAGTGAGTACATACCATGTGTGTCTTTCTGGGTCTGAGTTACCTCACCCAGGATGATATTTTCTAGTTCCATCCATTTGCCTGCAAATCTCATGATTTCCTTGTTTTTAGTAGCTGAGTAGTATTCCATTGTATAGATGTACCACAGTTTCTTTACCCATTCTTCGGATAAGGGACATCTGGGTTGTTTCCAGTTTCTGGCTATTACGAACAAAGTTTCTATGAACATGGTTGAGCAGATGTCCTTGTTGTATGGTGGAGCATCTTTTGGGTATATGCCCAGGAGTGGTACAGCTGGGTGTTGAGGTAGAGCTATTCCCAATTTTCTGGGAAAGCCCCAGATTGATTTCCAAAGTGGTTGTACAAGTTTACTTTCCCACCAGCAAAGGAGAAGTGTTCCCTTTGCTCCATATCCTCACCAGCATGTGTTGTCATTTGAGTTTTTGATCTTAGCCATTCTGACAGGTGTAAGATTTTTTTCTCAGAGTCGTTTATTTTGCTTTTCCTTGACGACTAAAGGACTCTATTTCTTTAAGTGTTTCTCAGCCTTTCGAGATTCCTTTGTTGAGAATTCTCGTTTTAGCTCTGTATCCCACTTTTTAATTGGATTATTTGGTTTGTCTGGTCTTTCATCCATGGGTTGCAGCTGAACCTGCTCTACTGTGGGAAATTAGGGAGGCCTGTGCCAGGCCTGGGGCACAGTGCTCAGGAGGAAGGCAGCATCCTCCCTCCCAGTGACACAGACAAGGTCTGACCACAGTGGAGTGGGGAGGAATGGTGGCCCACAGCAGCAGTCAGCATTACAGCTCAGTGCCACAGCAGGAGGAGCACCTGGTGATGGACACTCTGAGGTCTTCCAAGGAACAGCCAGGGGCAGCTAGTTGGGGTTCGCTTCCTATAGAGCCAGGGGATCCCCCAAAAATCATAATAAAGAGATACTAAATATGGTTTAAGCCATAGTCCCAATTCATTCCACGTGTATAGATTTTGTTTGATTCTCCACTTGTTGAGCTGTTTAAATTTATTTAGCCATTTGCTCATAGGCACAGAAGAGGAGGAGAGAGGAGAGAGTCTGAAGTTTACCTGCATGAAGAAGTTCCTGCTTTGACTTTCCTGCTGCAAGCCCAGAGCAAGGTGTGTGGTACACCTTCTAATACTTTATCAGGAATGAGCACACTTGCCTGTAGTTTGGTTTAGAAGGTATAACTTAATTTAAATATGGTTTTGCTCAATAAGGAAATCAAAGGATTTCTAAATCCCTGCAAAGTGGAGGGATTTGTCCAAGTGATTCATCTGGAAGGGTTAGAAAGCATGTCGCACAGAACCACAGAATCATTTTCTGAAAAGAGATAGGCTCCTCTGCAGAGTTTTAGCCCTTCTGTACCACGAGCCAAGTGAGAGCCCTAGGGATTTCCTGTTGGTGCAGATCCACTAAGATCCGAATAACAAACAGGGCAATCAAGTCCTGAGCAGCAGACTTCAGACAACTCTTTTGGAAAGAGCCCTAGAAGAGAGCTTCTAAATCTTCCAGTTGCCACCGATGACGCAGCCTGCTGTAAAAATAGTGACTCGGCAAGTGACGGGGGGGGGGGGGTTCCTAATTGTCAAGCCTCAGAGAGGTACTATAAATCTCTCTCTCTTTTTTTTTTTTTTTTCTTAACCAAACATGGCTGTCAGAGCATGAGATCTTGGTTTTGAAAGCATTGGTGACTAAATAATACTGGCTGTAGAAATTGCTGGAAAGTTATAAATAAAATGTTAAATAATACAGCGCCGCTAATTCCCCAGGTGTCGTTTCTCTTCTCAGGGATCTCCACGAGCAACATGACGGCACACAGCTTTCCTGTGGGTGGCAGTCGCTAGAGCTGTTGCTCACTCACATTTGCTTATGTCCCTTTGGTCCGTCAGTCTCAATAACATTATTTTTTCTTTCTTCCTTCTGTCCGATCCACATCAGTAAGCTGGTCTTATAGATAATTCAGCATCCGTCCTCTGACCACTTGTTTGCAATCCTATCTTACTATCTTCTGGGATGCTATGGAGGAAGAGGGAGCAAGATACAGAGTGTTCTTGAAAGGCTGGTGATGCTTCAGTGTGTGGAAATGATGCCGATTTCCAGGTCTGCCCCTGCCTCTGGACTCACACTGAACTTTCCTTTCAGAAAGTCTGGTTTTCAGAGACTCGAGTCTGCTGCAGAATTTGATCTAACTGAAACTTGATAAGAGGGTCCAGACCAATGACAGGCACCTGCAAGTGTGTCTGGCATACCTGTAAATCTAGTGCACCTGTAATGCCCGGACTGGAATTACAACTTCAAAGTCCTCCGTGCATGCCACTCGAGAGTAGGCTGAAGTTTTTATAAAGGTACTTTTGAGATAACAGTATATCAGTTCCCAGCAACAGTTAGGACTCAGAGCCAAGGATTGAAGGTGAAGGCTTGCAGTTGAAACCTTGCCAGCTCATTCCTATGCCTGGAGTTGTTAGGAAGCAGTTCCAGAAGACATTCATGTCTCCAGTGTTTAAACAGAGTTAAAGATAAAAACAGAATGCAGTCCATTTTGAAGGAGGCATACATATGCCTCTAGTAATTGCCAGTAACTTTTCTGCTTTATGAAAGCCTTGGTCAGCCTACTGCTGACCAAGGGTTCTTCTCTCGTGCTGTTACCTGCTTAGAATGCTGTTCCCACGTCTCTAAGTTTCAGTGTGCTTTCAGTTCATGCTTAGGGGCTCAGCTTGTCTAAGAGAGTTCAGAAGAGGCCTAGCATATGCTCCCAAGGGGCCCTCCATCCCTACTTTGTGGTGACATCTCTGCTTCTTGCAGTAATGTCTGCCTTCTTCAATAAACAACGACTGCAGAAGAGGAGAATAAACATCTGCCTTAACCACTATTGGCTAGCCAGGTTCAAGGCAGCTGCTCAGAAAAGAATAAAGAAACCAATGCCTGTGGGCGAGCACAACAGCTCGCATGTATGTGCCTTCTACGTAGCAGCGTGTGTGCGATGTGTTGCACATGAGAGCGAGTGGAAGGGTCATGCAAATGACCAGCATGTCTTCAATCTAAATCTAAGTCTCGCCTTAGTTGTGCACTAAGCTTTTTTGTTTACATAAAATTTAGGGGACCATTTCCAAATTCAGACTCATATTATTTACCTAACTTACAGACCAGAGGAAAACTCAAGCTCTATTGGCAAACTAGCAAGAGCAAAGACTATCCTGGGTAGAATAGCTATGTGCCTATCTCTTACCTGCTAACAGTAGCCAGAGACAGGAGAAGGAAGTAGACAGAAGGCTCGAGTAAATGTTTACTTTTGTTCAGCTTCTCAGAGCTCTGGGATACACAGAGGGTTAAAAAATAATGCTGTCTGTTATTATACTATTGTGCAAAATCTCGTCATCATTAAGTACTTTTCTACAACATGCTTTGTAGCAGCTCTAAGAACTCCATTGAATTTATGTGCCTCTATTAACAATATTCCTAACATTGGACCTTTAGGTGTTTCCATTTGGGGACATTATCAATCTGTAGCTAAATCTTTGCACAAACATCCAGCTCTCTCTCTATTGAACAATAGGATAAATGTTTCCAACTAAATTCAAGGAAAGCATCATGAAGTCATGGCTGGATTTTAAGCTAATTTCAAAATTAAAATTAAAATTAGCTTCTATTCTATTTTTCCAGTCAAGTCATCAAATGGCCTGCTTTGTCTCACCGGAGGTAAGAAACCAAAGCACTTAGAACCAACCTTTTAAAATTCCTACTAATGAGAAAGCTTGAAACCTTTCTTAGAAACATACCTGCATAATGTCTTTCCAGGCCTGAGATCAAGGCCTCTAACTCAAAGGCCACCTTCAAAGTCAGTACAGAACTGCATTCTTATTCATTTGCACATTGTTGCTTCAGTATTTCTCCAGTTTGCTTCAACCAACACTGAAAGAAGTTTTGGGAGGAGCCATCTGGGAGTGTACGCATCTTGTTCAGTAGAGACAAATGTTCTTCACTATTTAAAGTCCCTAAGAGACCCCTTCCAATTCTGCGGAGTTTTCATGTAGATGTAAGACTCCTGTAAATTGGCTGTGGCCCTTCTCTGTTATATTTCCAAGAAACAGCTCAAGCTTTCTGCATTACTAAACATTTTTAAAGGTTCTGTTCTTGTGATCCCCTCCCTCTGTTGTGTAACACTATTCTGGGAAGATGTGAACAGATATCTACTCACACCAGTCTAGATACTATCACGGTCCAGCTTGGTGAAGCAATGAGTTTTATTGGGGTTATTGGCAGAAATATGGGTGAGGGGTGTCTTATAAGTGCAGACATGATTCCATGACAGCTGCATCACCAAAACCCAACCCGGTGCGAGTGACATCTCTCGGAAGCTGGAAACCTGGAGGGCACAGCACAGCCTGAAGGCACTCCACAGGCTGGAACATGTCATTGCTGGCCTGGGCCTCTTCCAGGCAGCTTAGCTTAGGTGAGATTATCTCCCAGGGGTCCTAGCTGCTGACATATGCATGGGGAAGGAGACTGAGTGAATCTGGTCTTTTCAAGGATTTCCTGAAGACATGAACTGTTTAATCGCAGAGCTTAGGGCGAGTCCTTGCAGGTTGGAATCTTTTGCCTCTCTCATTCTAAAAGTGACCCAATATCTTGGGAAATGCTAATCAATGCCCACCCTGCCAGGCCTTTCCTACTGGCTTTTGACTTTGCGATGTGGATGTCGTCGGATGATGTTATTACTGCAGGTGGGCAGGCGTGTGTGTGGTCTGTGCTTGTGAGCCTGTGCCTGTACGTGTGGAGGCCAGAGGAGGATGTCAAGAGTCTTTCTTTATTGCTCTCCTTGAGACAAGGTCCTCACTAAATTGGAAGCTCACCTTTTCTGCTAGGCTGCCTGCCCAGAGAGCTCCCGGGACCCACTTGTCTTCATCTCCTCACGCTGAGGTTACAGGCACACACAGTCATGCCCAGCTTTTTATATGGGCGCTGGGGATTCAAAGTGGGGTTCTCATGCTTGTGAATCAAGCACGACTACTCAATAAGCTACATCTCCCCAGCTTCCTGGTAAGTTAATTTAATGGCTATGACAAAGGTCTTAAGATTGTATAATAGAACCCTAAGCCAAGGGATCCTGAAAAATAAAAATAAAAAAATAATAATAATTAAAAAAAGCATTGTGGGGACTGGAGAGTTGGCCGAGCAGTTCAGAGCCCTGCTACTCTTCCGGAGATTCTAGGTTCGATTCCCAGCACCCAGGGAGCAGCTCACAGTCACCTGTAAATCCAGTCCCATGGGGATTTGAAGCTCTGTCGTGCCTTTCATGAGCACTGGTAGCCACTGGGAACACAGGCATACGTGCAGGCAAAACACCCATACTCATAAAAATAAAATACAAAAAATAGGTGTTAAAAAGCACAACAAACAAGAATTTGTCTCGGAAATGTATTCCGTGAACTCTGGTTTCCAGAAATGATACCTGAAGTACTGAAGCGATTTTAATACCCTCCCAACACAGTGGGAGAATCACTGTCGTCTACTGGAGGAAGACTTGCTGGACCTAATGCTCAAAGCAGGCTCGCCAGATGCCCTGCTGTCTCCATGACCCGCTCTTCTGCCTCCGCCTGCACCCTTGGCATCCTGCTGTCGCCTAGAGCTCAGCGCTGTAACACTCTGGGTTGGCATCCCAGCGTCACTAGCAAGTTCAGACTTCGTATTTTTCTATCATTCTCTTGTGTAGTGAATTAAAGTCGCCTCATTTGTTCTCCCTTCGCTGTGAGGGAACCTCATTCTTGGAGGAAAGGCAAGGTAAGACTCTGAAGGGACTGGCAGATTCACTAAGACACTGACAAATGCAGCTCAAGCGGCGAGCAGACTGTCTCAGGCTTGCAGTCACATAAGGGTTCTTTCCTCTTGGTCAGTCACAAGACAATGACAGCATCCAGGGTTAAAAA
Organism: Rhombomys opimus; assembly: GCA_010120015.1. Lineage (NCBI taxonomy): Eukaryota > Metazoa > Chordata > Mammalia > Rodentia > Muridae > Rhombomys > Rhombomys opimus. The sequence goes on along the minus strand of REGO01000081.1, from coordinate 5,364,112 downwards.
AGCAAAGACAGAAAAGTTACGAACAACAAAAAAACTAAAAATTAAAAAAATATATAGAATGAGAAAGCTGAGGGAGGGAGGGAAGGAAAGATGGAAGGAGGAGAGAAGGAGGGAGGGAGGGAAGGAGAGAGAGAGAACATAAGAAAACTGGCTCAATAGAATGTAATAAAATTTCACCTCTCGAGGAACTGGTCCAGTAAACTGGCTCTTGGATTTATTCCCAGCATGGATTTATCTCATGGATCAGACCAAGGAAGATCAGACTTGGGAACCAGAGAAATGCTGTCTCTCAGGCTCCTGCAAACATTGGGAGAATGTTGTGGTCACAATTGCTTAGAAGACATACTTTAAGTTGGGCATTGTATTTGAAATAAAAAAAAAAATTAAAAGCCTGCTCCTCAAAGTTAACCACATGGTTCCTTGTGTGATCAAAGTCAGTGTCAGCCTACTGAGTGAAATGCTAGCAGCTTAGTTAAGACAGCAGAAGGTACTTTTCAGTATGGGATAAATTCTTGCAGCTTTTCCTAGAGGAGGAGTGCAGAGTGAGCCATGCTTGACTGTGCGCATAGACGGACAGGGAACTTGTTGAGGTTGTCTCAAGGGAGAGAACATAAACAGACATTTAAGCACGGATACAGGAGCTCTGAAAATAGGTGGGGCTGTGGAGAGGTACGGAAGCGAAGAAAAAGTGTAGACTGTGCAACCACAGCTCGGAAACCCATGCCTGCCCCCTGACCCAGGGCTCGGTTCACTGCAGCCACTTACCAAGTGTTAACTGCTGGCTTACTGTGCTTCATAACTCTGGGTCCTCTTGCTGTTCCTCCAGATTGAGACATTCATTCCCGGAGGGAAGAGATGGACTTACTGGGCTCAGAGGGCTTAGGAATGAATCTAAAAAGTTCAGGAAAACGCTCAGTATTTTCAAAATTAACAAGATCCTTCCCTAATGGTATAGAAGTAATAAGCAATTGCTAGAAAGAAGATTCCCTCCCAGCCCCCAGCCCTAAGCTGCCGGCCAGTTGAGCAGGGCTGTGGCCTTCACGGGTTACCTGTGCTGGGGCGGGCTTTTGATGATGTGGTTGCCTTTGAGTCACCCATGCTCTTTAAGTAACCCCAATAAAGCCAGTGCTTCATTAAGCCGGGCTTGAGTGTAATCATTTGTTTGTTCTGTTGGTGCCCTATCTGGGGTAAATGGATGGAGTCTCTTCCCAGAGAAAGTTACACAACATTTCCCGGTGAAACTCAGCATCTAATTAGCCAAGGCCATGCATGCCCTCCGGAAAGCACGCCATCCTTTCTACCCCTCCTTCACGCTCGGAGAGCCAGAGACGCAGAAGCCGGGCAAGTAACATTATCCAGCCCGGTGAGTACAGTCACAGCAAAGACAAGAGTCCAGACAACAGCCAGGCGCTACCACTGTGATTTGGGTCACCACTGATGAGGCCAGAAACTGAGAAGCAAAACTCCAAGATAAACGGAATTGGAAGTCTGGACCCAGAGCATTTTCCCTTGCTTGGCTTTACAGTTGAATAAACTCGAGAGGGACTTCTCGGTCTCTAGGGGGTTGGCTCAGGAAGTAGAAAGTTCCAAGTTCAAGGGAGCCCCTGAGGAGGAAGTACTGGAAATGGCGGAAGGAAGACTGAGAAGAGACAAGTTCTCATGAAGAGGGCATGAGCTCGGGGGTGGGAGCGGGGCCAGCAGTCTTGGCTACAGCTCCAACCTTAACACTCACTGTCTAGACCTTCAGCAATAGAACTGCTCCCTTACTCATTTTCCTCATCTATAAAACGAAAATGATAATGATCATTTTGTGGCGTCTGTGGAAATGGAAGATGTGATTTCAGCTGGTCACTAATTGCCATTTGGGAATGAAGCAACGAGCAAAATGTTGGCTGCGACTATTTCTCTGAGAAAAGCAGAGCCTCAAAGGTGGCAGGAAGGTAAACCTAAGCAGGGCATTCAGTAGGCGGGTCACAAGGACGTGTTGATCAGAATGAGAAAATGCTGTCCAGCCACTGCAAACAGGTGTCACCCTGGAGTGCTGTCCGAGACCAAAACAGGCTGCCACCTCCACTCTTCTTCCCACGTATGCTGTGTTCTGCCTGATGGTATAGCATTTTTATAATGAGTTCCCAAGACTTAGAGCAGATGTAATCGATTCTTAATTTTTCTGAAAGATTTTTTTTTTAAGAGAGAAATAAGTTATTTGATGATTCTCCTATCCAAAGGTATGATTTGCAATTAGGGCCTGTGCTCTTCCAACCCCAACCCACAGTACGCCAGCACTGTGAGCTGCACTGGGATTTTGTTTGAGAACTTAAGCGTTAATAATGCCTGTATCTGTGGGGGTCCCTTGGTTTGGGGGGTGGAGAGGGAGCCATTCCCTCTCACACTGATCCCATTGCACATTTCTAAATGAGAGACTGGGCACACTGGGTCTCTGGCTCAAAAGACTGCGGGTTTCAGGTAGAGCCAGGATTGAAAACACCTCTGTGATCTTCCGACAGCCTGAAATACAGACCAACTACTTCTCAACCCACCCAGGCTGCAGAAGTGCTATTTGAATAGTGGCAACAAGCAACCATTCAGAAAACATAAGAATTACCCGTAAAGGGGGGACATATTTGAAAAGAAAGTCAGCAGAATGAGTATAGATAAAAAAAGAGAACCGAGCCCCTGATATTCTTGTAACTTCTTTCTCCTTTAGGTTGCTGTAATTCAGAAGACTCCAGTTTGAGAAAAGCCAAGGTAGACTTATAAATGAGCTTTCTAACTTGCGGTTTCCTTTAACATGATCAAAGCTAAATGTTTTGCAAGGAAGTTTTCTCAACGACAAAGGCAAGAAAATCCAGCCTCAAAGGTATTTTTCAGTGTATAGAAACAACTTCGATTGCACAGTATCCTGGTTTTTTTCTAAATTAAATTTCACATTTGCAAATGTTGATCAACAAACCAGTGCTGCCATTGTCCTCAGATTTCAGGTGAAATGGCTGTTCTGGGAGGACGCTGCGAAGCTGTTTGACCTGAAGGGGCTCAGCTGCCTTCTCTTCGGTGATGCTCTGAGAGCCATTCTCTCATCTTCCTTTCTTTTCTTCTCTTGCTCCACGTACTTTTCCCACTGCCCTTGATGCTGACAGACCTCTGCCTCCTTCCCACTCTGTCTTTCCTCCTGAGTTTTCCTTCTGTATAGTCAGCTGCCTTCTGGACCTCTATGCTTGGATGTCCCATTCTCAAACTGTCGTTCTTGTCTCTTGCCTCGCCCTCTTGAAATGCTTTCCCCAACTAGTGCTGAGCTCCATCTAGCACTGAGAAACAGTTTTACAAGAGCACAGAAGTGACTCCGGAGAATAACAATTTGCTTCAAAGGAGGAAGGGGGAAGTGATGCCTGGAGACTTAAGCAATCGATCAAGAGGCAGCAAAGCGGAAGGAACATAGCACGTGTATCATTAGTTAGGGCAGGGCAGACCACACAGAGGTAACAAAGAAGAAGAATCTTTAAAAATATGAACAACAATCACAGCAAAAACCATGCCAATTGGTCAGGTTTCCTGAAAGAGAAAGTAGGGGTCTAGTCAGCCCCTTCCTGCATCTCAGTGTCAGAGCTCTGCGTGTCCTAGAATTGGGACAAGAGAGAATGAGCATAACCCTGGACCTCTCCTTAGGTCCCTTAAACCAGCAGCATTAGATCCCAGAACAGATTGTCACTATTCTGCTGTTGAGAATTTGGTTCACTGTGTTGAAGGCTGTCCCAAGAGGCCTGCCGATAGTCTCACATTGTTGGGAAGCCCTCGTGTAGTAACTGTTGATTTTCTTCAACCACAGGACTATTTCTTAGGTCCGTGGGAAGGACCTGTAAGGCAGCTAACACCAGAAGGAAGACATGTATTCCACCCTAAGTTTTAGTGTGTCCCATGGGTTAGAGAATGACTGGTGGCTTAGGGATGAATGTGGTCTGAGCTCACTCACGTCTGGAGAGATGGCGTGCCTGCCAGTGAGAACCTCACAGAGAGATGGTCTGCACAAAAAACAAGCAAGCAAAAGCCTAAAGGAAACCCTAGAGAACTTAGATCCGCACAACCTCAGACGGACTTTGGCGTTGTCATCAGCATGGCCACGATTCAGGTGGGGATGAAAGAACTGTGGGCAGCAAGAAGAGGCATGTGTTCTTCTGAAAGGGGCTGTCTTGAGAAACTCTGAGCCTCAGCTTCAGAGGACCCACAGCCCGATCTTGATGAACAGTAACGGAATCGCATGTGAACTTCCTTAAAAAAACATCGATTTTCAGTAACTGCCTAGCGTCACATATTAAACAGCAACAGCAGCAAAACTCCTTATACCACTTGTAGAAAGTCAGCATTTACTTTTGGCTCAACGTTTCTCTAGTGTTTTCTGTGGAGCGAATAAAGAATAAGTTTAGCTGTTAAAAACAGAATAGTGTTTGGTCGTTGTCCCAAGCTAACTGCAAAAGAAACACGTCTTCTCAGCTGGTCAGGAAGTCCATGGTGTGCTCCTGTGCAGCAAGCTTGCTTAGGCAGCTGTAAGGAGATAGACCTGCACACCAGTGGCCATCCAGGGCTTGAAGCGTGCAGGGGAAGAGGCGTGCATGGACAGCGTCGGGGGAGACAGGAGAGTAAAGGTGAGGCCAGCTGAGCGCCTAGAAGGCCTGAGGTCATGGTGACTGCTAACACGCCAGATCAGGGGAGAGCGGAGATGAAAGCAAGAAGGGAAGGGAGCAAAGCTTAGGGCTCGAGCAAGCAACGTGTTCTTGTTTTCAGAACCAGCCTGAGTTGAGGTTCTCAGTGTTTCCAGAATCAGAGTGCAGGCTGGGATCTTGGATGTGCCTCAAAGCGAACGGAAGCAAACTGAAAAGCTCATCTTGGACTGAGATCTGTCCCCAAGGCCTCAGGTCCCATGCTTCCTCACTGCAACTGCATCCCAGCTCCACGCTGGCCCTCCTCTGCCTCTCTCTGGGTCCAGCCTTTCTCCTTGATTTGGTGGATACCATTCATTGGCCCGTTGGCTTCTGACGGGACTCCACCTTCAGCAGAATGTGATCACCTCCAGCTGATTTCCACTGTGACACTGTTTGGGGTCAGGTTTGTCCAGTCAAAAGATGAATTAATCAGAAGGAAGCTGAGAGCATAGGTTGGTAGTAGACCGCTGGCTTGGCCCGTGCCTAGGCCCTGGGTTCAATCCCCAAGGCTGTAGTAAGTGCTTTGCAGCCTTCAGGGCAGAGTTAAGCATCTCCGTGGAGCCCCATTTCCGTTTCAGACCAAATCCGTGTGGTGGTGGTAGAGCGGATGAAGAAACAAAGAGGGTAATTGTGCCACGCTCACAGAGCTCCCAAAGCGGGCAAGCAGAACTCTGAATTCAAATGTCTGACTTTTAATTACTGTGCTATACTAAATAAGAGACAGGGTGTGGGGCAGGGATGGAGACAACAGAGTTCCGTGACCTAAAATAAAAAGAAAGAAAATGTGCGGAGCAGTTGTAATCACAGGGAAGAGAGAAGCGCAAAGCTGGAGGTGCCACCTGAGGAGAGGAGGCCTCCGATTATGCATGCAGGCACATTTCTTGTTTTAATGGACAAACTCAGGGAGAAGAGATGCCTGAACATCTGGGTAGAATTTGCCTCTCGCTCGCTGGTTGGTGGAAACGAGATTTGAGGCCCCTTGACTTGCAGGTTCTAGACCCTAAGTCAGGAAGGTCCAAGCGCTTGGTCAGTGAGAGCCCTGCCACCCGGCAACAGGGAGGGTAGGATATCTGCAATATCGAAGTTCTGCAAAACAAGAACTGTGGAGAGCTTTGGCCCATCCTTTCAGCTGCTGCAGCTGCCAGAAACTGATGAATATTCATGACCGCCCCAAAGCCCTTGGCTGGGCAGTCTCCTGCAGCCTACCACCTGGCCAGTGCTGCGAAGGCTATGAATGAGGCCTGACACAAAAGCATAAACACTTTTAGGGTTTTTTTTAATGATTTTTTTTCTTGTGGGTTCTGTTTTGTTTAGTTTTGGCTTTGTGTTTCTGCCCGAACTTTGTAAAGGACAAGATGGTGCGTCAGTGTCATAAAGTTGGACACCCATGCTAGGGGCTCAGAGCCCTAGGGCCTTCTGACAGGAAGTTAGAAGGAAGGAGGGAGCTTGCCTTTGGAGACTAGAAAAAGAGGGACCACTTAGTGTGGACCAAGAATGAAGTCCCAGCTTAGGAAGGGCACTCCCTGCCCCTCACACGCAGAACCATGAAAACAGCAGACTGGAGGCCTCCGGCGCTGTCTTTTTAACTCAGACATGTTGCTGGACATGTATTTCAATTTCTGCAGGCTCCAATCGGCCTAATACACGATTGACACATTGATGTCGTCTGTTTTTGTCCGGCTCAGAGCATCAATTTTTAAAATGGTTAAAGATACACTGGTTTAGAAGCAGTCAGATGGACCATACATTAATACTTGTATTGGATTTTCTCGATTTTGATTGATGGAGAGATTTCCCAGCCCTGATAATATTAATGCAGAGTAAATGCACTTTGCTGGTCTGTGGTACAGGTGGGGGCAGAGCCACTATTCCAATGTTATCGTCGCCTTAAGAGTTCACTCAGAATTCACTTAGCAGAAATTACTGGAAACTTTCTTCAGTACATCTATTCCATTAGTTCCTCCATTAAGAGAGAGGCTCTGCTTGTTGCCTACAAACTGGAAATGGGAGAAATTACATTATTAAAGGAAAACCAGAGAATAGTGAAGGCTACAGTATGAAAGCATTTAGCTTCCCCACCCACAGCCATCCCGGAGAACTGAACAAACAGACACCACTGTGCGAATTCTAAGGGGATGTCATGGCAAGTGGGTCCAGGGTCAGACAAGGGGCAGAGACAAATGTGCTAAGAATGTGCGTTCTAGAAGTCACAGCCACGTTCACCATTAACCCCTAGCAGAATTCCAGACGGGACAGTTAAACAAGAAACTAGTACACAACCTTAAAAGAGGAGCCAATAAGAGTTTACAGAGGTGGAGTGAGGACAGGATGAGGCTGGAGCTAGGGCTCAGCAGTTAAGAGCACTTGCTGCTCTTGCAGAGGCCTCTATGTCCAGCACCCACATGGTGGCTCACCGCCATCTTTAGGTCAGCTCCAGGGTATCTGATGCCCTCTTCTGATTTTAGAGGGCACTAGGTCCACACGTGATACAGATACATACATGAAGGCAAAACACTCACATACACAAAATAAATAAATCTCTTGTTTTTGTTTTTGTTTCTGTGTAGCCTTGGTTGTCCTGGACTGGCTTTGTGGACCAGGCTGGCCTCAAACTCAGAGAGATCCACCTGCCTCTGCCTCTCCTAGTGCTGGGATTACAGGTGTGTGGCCCCATGCCCAGCAAATGAATAAATCTTAAAAAATTTACTAGGGACTGGTCAAGCAGACTCTAGTCATTTAAAAATCTTTAATGAAAACCTGAGCTTTGTCACAATCCAAAAATAAAATAAAATAAAGTCTCTCTATCTCCCTATTCTCTCTTTTTTTTTCCTGTGACAGATTTGATATTCAAAATCTTCTTGCTGAGCTTATAAAAGCCAAAGAGACTAGATAAGCATAATAAGGAATTGAAGTTAAGTACAAAGGTATTTCCAGTTATCCATGAGTGTGTATCTTTGCATACACCATACATGAGGACCAGGCATGCATGCCTCGGGGAATTTCATGCCTTTGGTTCCGGGTACCACCACTCATTAGCTGTGTGAGTACACTGGACATTTCTGAGTTTCAGTTTCCACAACTGCAACATGGAAATAGACTAAGTACTTCACACATACTGAAGGAAAGACATACGGCATAGCTATCCAACAGAAGGCCATCATTAGTAATACTGTAATTTAAAAGATTAATTTCAAATATAAAGGGCTGGAGAGATGGCTCACTGGTTAAGAGCACTGGATGCACTTCTGAAGGACCTGGGTTCAATTCCCAGCACCCACATGGTAGCTCACAACTGTAAGCTCCAGGGGGTCCAATGCCTTCTTCTGGCCCCCACAAGCACCAGGCATGCACATGGCATGCAGATGTCAATGCAGGCAAAACACCCAAACACAGAAAATGTTTTTTAATTCAAATATAAATCAGAAAAAAAGAAGAAGAACTAAAATTTTAATTTACTGAAAGATTAACATCTAATAACCAAATAACATATTTCAGGTGCAAACGGAAGGTTCTTAATATGATGATTGATATGGATAAGCCCAAATAAACCATCTCAACTAACTCTAGTTGGTCAGATCCTATTCGAAATTCCCCATCCCTTTATCATACTTGAGTGCAAGCAAGGGGAAAGTTACATAACACCTACAATGGTTCAAAGCCCCAAACAACAATATCTAAGAAATACTTGAAAGAAATGTTGCTTTTACCAAGGAGAATTTACATGATGGCTATCTTCTGATGTTGAAGACATTTGGTGTGGAGTATGACATAAACTTGATCTACACAGCTCCAAACAGGAAGATTAGAGCAAGCGCTAGCCGTTATTATGAGATAATTTGTGAGTCAACACATACGAGAGGTGTTCAACAGTGCAATGGGCATTCTTGGAAAACAGTAAATTCACAATTGCTCTAGTCTCCACAGGGGGGAGAATCCAGCTGTCAAGGACAGTGCAGAGGATGTTGTTGCACTGGAAAAGGAAGTAGCCAGTCTTAGAGTTCACCATGCTCCCAGCTGCTCAGGCATGACTAATCAGCGGCCACTCTCTTTCCTGCAAAGCTAAACCCAGCCTGGCAATCCCTTCAATATAGGGCTTCAAGTCATGATGATTAATTCACTGAAGCTGACAACCCGCCCAACCCAGACGATTCCTTGATGTCCTAAGATGCCACCATTTAGAATTTCCCTCCTTGCACAACTCTAAGTCTATAATTTAATTAGATCACAAGTCATAGTTAAGCGCAAATGTATTGCCAACTCTCCGTGGGTGCATTTGTTTGTGTCTATATGTATGTCGTGTACACCTCTCTACACGTGGGCCTGTACAAGCACGCCTTGATTCTAACTCCAAATGGAGATCACATGAAAAAAACAGTATGTTGACCATGGGAACCCCTAAGCAGTGGATCCCAGTGTCGGTGGGGCCACCTCGTTCGTACTTACTGGCATTGTTTTATGGGTACCCATTCATTTTTGCCTCTAAAATATTCTACTTTGCCCCAAACTGTATAAAGTTTCAAATCTGCTGCTTATGGTGTCATACATCTCCATTCTAGGACTCTGGCTGAGGCAGAAGAATTACAATTTTAAGGCCAGCCTGTGCCTGGTGAGTCTGAGGCCAACCCAGACTGGACAGTGAGACACTGCCTCACATTAGAAGAAAAACAGTCCGTGCAGGGAAAACCCTAGGGGAGAGTGGGTAGAGGCAGGTTGCAGATATAGTGGGGTAAGGCCCACTCCGTCGATAGGCACCGCTGTCCTTTCTATATTGCCTCCAAGGGTGAGAGACAGTGTCACGGGCTCATCTAGGCAGGATGGTTTTTCATATAGAACTCTGGTCACGGAGGAAGTGTGTCACGTGGGAGTGGGAAGAAACGAGAGGAAGTCTGCTGCGAGCACTCCCCTAGATTCCCCAGGATCTAGAGCTTGGGAGACAAGTTAGAAATCCTAGTTGTCCTTGGCCACTTCCCCGTGCTTGCTGTTCTCAGCAGCCTGATCTGGACAGAGGGGGCTCTGCTGGACAGGCCGAATCCTGACAGGCGGATGTCAGCCTGTGGCTAAGAGCGCTGAGTAAGGGGGGTGGAAGGGTACACTGCATGTCTCATGTCTAAAACCCCTGGATATTAACCATCTACAGCATCTTCCTCTATCAGGATCAAATGCCATATGGCAAGATTTGAAAAAGAAATCAGGCAACATTCTCTTTGAGGACCATTCCCACCAAATGATTGACAAAGAAATAAGGTATCTTTTGGGAGGCTGGAGAGATGGCTCAGAGGTTAAGAGCACTGACTGCTCTTCCGAAAAGTCCTGAGTTCAATTCCCAGCAACCACATGGTGGCTCACAGCCATCTATAATGAGCTCTGGTGCATGATACGATATGGTGTATACATAATACATTTTTTTAAAAATCTTAAAAAAAAGATACCTTTTTGGAGCCATGAAAGTCTGAGCAACATAAAGGCAATGTGTATGGTGTCAGAGTGTCCATGCTTAACTCTATCTCCGCTCCTACATTAGCTGTATACACTTCAGTGTTTGCTGCTATAACACAGGGCTGGTTTACACTAAGCAAAGTCTACATTTAACACACAGCGAGCTAGACGACAGAACATGGAGACAGCAAGTCAGGGCTCAAAGGCCCTGGCAAACTATGAAATATGTTATATCTAGATCTGAGCCAGAATTGAAGACTGCCACTTTTTATTTCCATTTCCTTTCTTCTTATGATGGTTTAGATTTTTTTTTTTTTCTGGTACCTCCCCTTCATCTGCCAAAATGACAGCAGCTTGTCCTGTGATTCTTCGTGGCTCCACAGTGACTCCACATTCTCGTTAGCACTCCTACATCATGAGAGCCAAGCACATCCGTCACTTGATCAATGTACAGTCATCGTGTGAGAGATTAGTAAATGCCTTTGCTATGAAGCGCCCTTCCCTTCTAAGCATAGTGTAGGGTTATTATTTGATTTTCAAGAAGCACTCAGGGTGGAAGGAATGATTAGACAGGCCCATACATAAACATTCCCCCCCTTTCAGGGCAGCTTGACTATAAATATACAAGATGTGTGCTGGAGCCAGCAAGAAATCACCTAATGATTTTCCACTTCTAAGCTCTCAAGAGCCCTTTCTGAGAAAGCAAAGCTAATGTGTTGGTTTCTGCTCCGTTCTTGAATAATGGGCAGAGGCTATTATCCTCAAAAGAAAAACGTCATCTAGTAGCAAAGTAATCCAAGTGGAAATCTCTTTTGCCTTTCCAATTATTTCCCCACAGTCTATAGGATTCTATAGGTTTAAATCATAAAACACAGCAAGTTTTAAGAATCCTAGCTCCCCAGAAGGACAAGCTACTTAGAAATTAGGTCACATCTTAGGGCTCTCTGCCAGACTCCTGAACAGGAATAGGAACATCAATGCCAGAAGTATCTTTGAACACAAAGAACAATGACGGATAATGTTGTTCTGTTGGGAACAGCTATATCCCTCATGTGTGGCATCACTTGGAGTAAAACTTCCCTGACAAAAATAAAGGGACTCAGTGGAATGCTTTCAATATCTGCCTTTATAAAACAGACTATTTCTGTATTGGTTTTGCTACTGTAATTTATATTTCCTATGCTTTGAACTCCATAGCATGGAATTAAAAATATAGGAAAAATAGATGAAACTCTGCTGTTTTCTTCTCCCCCTCTATGATCCCATCCCTACCCTGCCTCTAACATACACAGAAATAATTAAGGATGATTGTTGAAGAGTTCTGACTCCTTCAGTTCTTGAAGCATCCTTTCCCCTTAAAACACGATGTATTTTCATGATTTAACTTTCAAAATTCACTCAGAAGTGATGAAGACACAGCTCCAGGCATCCAGTCAGGACTTTACGTCATCAAGTGGCCTTTGCCCATGCAATTGCCTGCTCTTATCAGGGAAAAGAACAAATCCAAACTCCTACAGCAAGTAACAGCTGGGACCTGTTGGCCTCAGTTCAGAACCAGAACCTGCTGGTAATGGAGTTCCCAGGGCATTTTCACAAACATCCAAGCTTGGATGGCCAGTTGACAGTGGTTTTCAGACAGGAGAGAGAGAAGGAGCCCTCCAGACACCCAAAACTTGCAAAGTGGCATTACTCCTCAGTTTCTTGACAAGGGACAGAGGGTCTGCTTCTGGGCACAGAGATGCACTGTGGGTACAGTTAGGTAAGTGCAATCTCTTGTACATTTCAGTGAGAGTCTGAAATGTATTTGTTATTTTTGTTATTTTTTGTTATTTTTCGTGAGAACTGCTGCCAAAGCGTTTCAAGACTCTGTTGTCTAGTTGTCTCTTAAAAGAAGAAAGCTCCTTGAGATACAAAGTCCTGTTCCAGGGGAAATCAGTAGAAAATGTTAATCTGCCTGTGATAAATTACTGTGTGTATTGATTTCCATGGCTTTTAGGGCTCTTAGTAACAACCGGGAGGAGACTAATCGTTCTGGAATGTGTGTGCTCTTAGAGCATCGCTTCAGGGAGTGCGGAGCATGCTGGTTAGTCAAGAATTATGTTATAGGAGAAATTTTCCTTTAATGTAATGGAATCCTCCATTTTCAACTCCTCTTTAGCATTTATAAGACAAACAATACCAGGAAGGGAACATTAAGCTACCATCTGCTTTGCATGCAGAACTGGACAGAACAATTCACATGCAGCGTGCTACTTTAATCTTTTCTTTAAAACTCTCCAGAGCGTTGTTCAGTGAAAGTCTCTCTTTGGGGCAGATACCAGCTAAAATACATGCCAAGCCACAATTCCACCATCACAATCCCTATAAGCAGTGCTGGTCATGAAGTTCTGTTTTCAGAGACTACATATGCAATGTTTTAAGAGACAGACCTGTGATAAAAAGTGCAAGAAAATTCCAGAAGCATCTACCACCCTGTTCCTTAGTAGGCTGGATTTGTCCACTTGGTAATGCTCCCCTCACTTAAGTCCACTCATTCTTCACAGGGTTCCTCTGTGGAATGTTCTCTGAGCCCATGCAATAGTTGGGTGGCCTTCCAGCACACCATAAACTTTGTACCTTACCTACTTGATATTTTTCACTCCAACCAGTCATCTCTAGTGCTGGAGTGGACATGTCTTTGGAGGCATGTCTGATCCGTCCGGCAGCTGTCATCTCTCACAGCGCACTCTGTGCAGTCCAGAGGTAGTCATTGACGTGAAACTTCATTACCAATCATCTCATATCCCAGCTTGATCAAAGAACAGCCAGTGCAGCAAAGCAAGCATCGGTGGGGAGAAGAGCGAGGCTCCACCAAGGGGCAATTCCCTGCCAACCAATACTTAGTTTATTGTATACTTAGAGCTGATGAAACTCGGAGGAAGCCGCAGGGACAAAGTCCAGAGGGCAAGTAAAGACCAACATCATAGAAGGCAGAATTGTATTGATCTTGCTCTTTTCTTCCTGATATCATCTGTCTCTCTCTGTTTCTTTTTGTCTCTCTCTCTCTCTCTCTCTGTCTCTGTCTCTCTCTGGTTTCCTACTTCCTTCTACTTCTTTGCTCCCTTGCACTGTCCTGCCTGTGTATGCAGCTCTTACCACTAAATGGGTCCAGGAAATGAAGTTTGAGTCTGGGCTATAGTTGGACTTCAAGGATGTCTGCTTCCCAGAGATGGATTACAAGGCCTCCCTTAAGTTCTTAGAGAACACATTTTAAACATGGCGTTGACTCAGTGTGTGGCTGTGTGCACAGGTCAGAGGACAACTCTCAGGAGTTGGTTTTCTCCATCCTGCCGTGTGGGTCCTGGGGATTGAATTCAGGCCCTCAGGCTCGGTAACGAGCTCTTCTACTCACTGAGCCACCTTGATGGACCCTAAGCTTTTAGACAAAGGAAACTGAAGAGGATTTTGAAAGATGGCAATTATCAAGGACTTGGGAATGAGGGGGCCCAGATATCCCTACAGTTGGACTCAGAAAACAAAGTGTGGCCTTGAACAAAGTGGGGAGTCACATTATCCCCACTTGTATGTAGGCGTTATATAACTTTTTCCTTACTTGCACTCAAGTATACTAACCAGAAAGGAACAGGGACTTTCGAATAGGATCTGACCAACTAGAGTTAGTTGAGATGGTTTATTTGGGCTTATCCATATCAATCATCATATTAAGAACCTTCCGTTTGCACCTGAAATATGTTATTTGGTTATTAGATGTTAATCTTTCAGTAAATTAAAATTTTAGTTCTTCTTCTTTTTTTCTGATTTATATTTGAATTAAAAAACATTTTCTGTGTTTGGGTGTTTTGCCTGCATTGACATCTGCATGCCATGTGCATGCCTGGTGCTTGTGGGGGCCAGAAGAAGGCATTGGACCCCCTGGAGCTTACAGTTGTGAGCTACCATGTGGGTGCTGGGAATTGAACCCAGGTCCTTCAGAAGTGCATCCAGTGCTCTTAACCAGTGAGCCATCTCTCCAGCCCTTTATATTTGAAATTAATCTTTTAAATTACAGTATTACTAATGATGGCCTTCTGTTGGATAGCTATGCCGTATGTCTTTCCTTCAGTATGTGTGAAGTACTTAGTCTATTTCCATGTTGCAGTTGTGGAAACTGAAACTCAGAAATGTCCAGTGTACTCACACAGCTAATGAGTGGTGGTACCCGGAACCAAAGGCATGAAATTCCCCGAGGTATGCATGGTGTATGCATGGTGTATGGTGTATGCAAAGATCCATGGAGCTGGGTCACGGAGAGATGCAGAGTCGAGTTCTAACTCTGCTCCCGTGAGTCTTTTGCTGCTGTGATGCAAAAGTGTTGAGCATGTTCTTTCAGAAACTACTGGAAGGCCAGAAGAAAGGAAAGGAAAAGGGAAGCAACTGGCGGCATCTGTGGCTCCTCCTGTGAGCCTGACAAGCCTGACCACCTGGGAGGAGAGGGTCCAGTGAGGGACTGTCTGCAGCAGACTGGCCTGTGGGGAAGATTAGCTTAATTAAGTTAGTTGATGTGGGAAGGCCCAGCCCTCTGTAGGCAGCACCATTCGGGAAGCCCTGAACTATCAGAGTGGAAAAAATCAGATGAGCGCAAGCAAGCAAGTCAGTAAATACGTGCGTGTTCACCTCTCTGCTCGTGACTGTGGATGCTATGACCAACCATCTCAGGCTCCTCCTGCCGTCACCTCCCACCTCCCTGCAGTGATGGGCTGTAGCTTTGAACTGTGAGATAAACTAAGCCTTTCCCTGACAAGTTGCTCCTTCTCAGGCAAAAGGGACGTGTGGAGGAAATGGTTTATTTCGTCATACAACTCTCAGGTGCTACTCTATCACTGAAGGAAGTCAGGGCAGGAACCCAGTTCAGGAACCAGGAGGCAGGAACTGAAGCAGAAGCCATGGAAGGGTGCCATCTTGCTCCTCATGGATTGTTCAGTCTGCTTTCCTAGTCCACTCAGGACCACCTGCCCAGGGAGAGCACTGGCCTCCTCCACACCCTCTTCCATGGACTGGGCCCATACACACCAGTCATTGGTCAAGAAAATGTACGGTCAAGAAAACTTGACCAAGATACACACCATACACACCAATCATTGATCAAGAAAACTTGCCTAAAGGTCAATCTGATTGATGGAGGCTTTTTCTCAACTGAGGTTCTTCTTCCCAGCTAATTCTAGCTTGTGTCAAGTTTACAAAATACCAACCTAGCCATCAGCAACAGAAGCCGTCAGGATATTGTATCACAGCACCAGAAATGAAGTAGGACACTGAGCTTGGGAAGGACACTTGGCCTTGCTGTTTGCTGTTCTTTAGCTCTGCATGCTCAATGAGACACGTAGACCCTTGCTTTTTGGAGCAGGTCACTTTGGAAAACAATACAGATTTCCCACTGCGAGCCCTTCTGGAGACACTACAAGTCAAGCTGCCTATTACAGAGCTTCCTACCTTATTAAAATGTCTTCTAGAATCTTGAGGAAATCATATGGGAAGCCTAAAGTAGCACAAAGTAAAAAGTTCCAGATCTCTGGCATTCTGGCGGCTTGAAAACAACAGATTGCGATAGGGGAGAGCTGAGGTGGAAAGTCAAGTGGTCCTTGAAGGACTCCATGTGAAAGGCCTAAGTGCCCACACGTGTAAGCATGGCAAGGCCTATAGCATCAGGCATTTCTATGAGGGTTAGATTTGCATGCACAGACTGGTAAAGCCTGGTCAAATTGGAGCTACACCATAGCTTGCTTATTTATTTTCTTCCCTGTTCAATTATGAACACACTGATGATGGAGACTTTAATCTCACAGCCGCTGCAAGAGTGGCTTCCCAGCTAAGTGCCTCATGTCTGTGGGAGGAAAGAAGGAATGAAAGGGAAGAGAAAAAATACTCAGTAATTACAAATATTAAAGGGATCCACTTGTTTTTGGCAAACGGTAGGACTTCATCCCAAGCCGAGACTGTTGACAATGTGATATATCCCCATCAATATTTAGCTGTTAAAGCAGAGTGAGGATATTGGAGGAGTTTCAAAGATGCTTGAAGACACAGCAGTGTTCCTGGATTCTCACTCCTGGTTGTGAGTGTGTTTGGCACACACATTGGCTGTCTGAGCTTTGGCATCTGTGCTAGCATCTTTGTGAAACATTACAGTCACACCTCATATGTCAAGCACTAGATTGTGTTACTGATCATCAGGCCTGAAGGAAATGAAAACGAGCTTGTTATCAGGGACAATGTCAATCTATCCAATTCTTAAAAGGAGTGTCAAAGTTCTGGCACAGAAATGCAAAATTATTTTTAAAAGGAGAATCAAAAACGGATTATATTTTAAAAAATGATCAGTATGTTACCCAAAGAAATAGGAGGTAAAAATCATCAAAGAAGCATTCCAAAAGAAAAATGCAGAAAGAATGGTGAGGGCTAGTTTAAGTAAGAAAGAGGGCCCCAGGGGAGACCACAGCACAGTGGTATGAGCCAGCTCATACCACATAGCTATCACATGTGTGCGGTAGTCTAGGCTGGACCTTTTCTTAAATACTTGCTTGTCATCTATAGACACTGGACTTCTTTAGAGACGCAAAGGGCAAGATGCAGCAAGTCCTCCATAGATTATATATGGTAGCTTTGGCAACAAGTACCAGAAAATAGATTCAACTGGCTTACACAGGGGTTGGCAAACAACAGCCTGTAGGTTGGCCACCTGTTTCACTGGAACATGTTGACATGCTCCCGTCTGCCAAGAGAAAGAGTGATTTCTCCCCTGGGTGCGGAACATAAATTTTCAATGAGATTGTGCCAACTTAGGACATGTGTCCGTCACTGGGCCAGCTGAGTTGTCAGAGAAGTGTTACTCAATCTCTGACCCATGAGGAAGCCTCTGTGATGACGGGCGGCTTCAACACAGCAGCAACAAGACACGCAGGTGGAGAATAAGTGGAGGAGGGGTCGGGGCCAACTGGACCGCAGACCCTGGGAGCCCTGAGGGCTGCCCGCTCCCGGTCTTTACACATTTGCTTCTCTCTCTATCTATGCTCAACTGGTTCTCCTCTTCCTGGTTTCTTTCACCTTTCCCAAAACATGGTGGAAACACAAAAGAAAGTATCTCAAACTCATGTCTCATTTTCCAAGTCTAACTTTCAAGTTTTTAAAGCTAACTTTTGATGATCCCAGTCAAGCGTAGGATCGTCCCTCAGCCAGAAGTGGGGTCATGTTCTAAGGAAATTCTCAGTATAATCACAGGAACAGAGTTAGTCTACAAGAGAGAGATAGGCAGGTGAGCCCATGGGTATTGGCTAACCAAATTTATCTCTTATGTCAGACGGTTCAATATTTTCCATTCCAGGAAATTGGTTGCATTAAAATTATTTTTCATTTGGGGAAATACAGACACAGAAGGGGTTCAGTTAGACAAGATACCATGTCTTTCTTACGAAGCTGCAAAGGTAGGAGTGTGGTTTGGCATTCCTGTCCCCAAATACAACACTGCCCCTGTTTCGGTGTTCCAAGATGGCAGTGAGTGTGTCTGAACTGTAGGCAGCAGAAAGGGGGAGGATTAAGAAGGGGCAAGAGTTACACACCAACTGCCAGTTAAGGAAAATTCCAGAAGATGACATATCCAAGGTGAGCAATCTCAAACTCCGAAATGTTCCAAAACTGGAAATAATTTGACACTGCAATGACACCGCAATTGGAAAATCCCATATCATGAAATGCCATTTTAGACTCCAAATTATTATAAGCACTCTATAAAATTGCTTTAAGGGTAGGTATATCTGAAAAATAAATGAATTTTATGTTTAGACTTGTGTCCCAGTCACAAAACATATCATAATTATATACGTGGAAATGGCGCTGGGGTTATAGCTCCAATGGTAGACTTCTTGCCCAATGTTCACAAAGCCCTTGTTCCACTCCCTAGCAGCTGCAGGTCAGGAAATGGAGACAGAAGGCCCAGAAGTTCAAGGTCACCCTCATCTATGTAGTGACTTCAAGAAAAATTACAAAAAAAAAAGGCAAATATTCAAAAATCTAAAGGAAAATAATCCAAAATTCCAAACACTTTTGGCCCCAAGCACTTTGAATAAGGGAAACTCCAACTGTCATTCTTTTCAAGGGACACAGTCTCTTCTTCACGGACATCCATTTGCCCGTCTTTTTATAAAATAAACCTAGTTTCTATTACTATGGAGTAAGGAAACATGTATGAAGGATTGATACCTTCTCTCCATACTAAGCAGTCAAGCTATGCAAGACTAAAAGCACTTCTTCAAACATTTTATGATGTAGGTTTTTAATTTTTTAATTGTATGTGTGTCAGTGCTTTATTCTAACGTATGTCTGTGTACCACTTGCATGGCTGGTGTCCATGGAGGCCAGAAGGGGGTGCCGGATCTCCTGAAGCAGGAGTTACGGGGGTTGTGAGCCTTTGTGTGGGGGCTGGGAATTGAACCTGGGTCCTCCGGAAGAGCAGCCAGTGCTCTTACACGGAGCCATCCCTCCAGCCCCAAAGCACCTTATTGTTATCGCGTTCATTTTGTATTAACAAATAGTTATTTCTGTTTCTAAAGTAGAATGGGATATTCTGGTCTAATTATATATGGCAGAAAGAGTCCATCAAGGCAACTGATATATTGCTATAGTTGGATATGGGATGTCTCCCAGATGCTTGTATGTTCAAGGCTTAGTCCCCAGTACAGCAGCCTCCAGGGGGGGAGCTTGGAGGAAGTGATTGGATTCTGAGGGCTCTGACGTCAGTGGATCTAGCGGAAGGAAGTGAGTCCTCGGGGGCATGGCCTCGGAGTCCGTGTCTCATCTCCGCCCTCTTTTGTCCAGCTGTCACCAAGTGAGCAGCCTTGTTCCACCACATGCTTCTAGCCATGATCTTCCACCTCACTGTAGAAAGCAGAGCCAAAAGACCACAGAGGAAAAGCTCTGAAGCCAGGAGCCAAAACAAAATAAACAAATAAATCTTTCCGTCTTTAAATTCATTTTCTTGGTTGTTTTTTTTTTCCAGCAATTAAAAGTGAGCACGGTTATCTTTCATCTCAGCAACTCCTTTTTCCCATGTGATGAGGATCTTTAAAATCTGTTAGCAATTTTCAGATAAACAATTCCAACTGAGAGAGAAGAAAGGCACTCTTGTTAAGAGATGCAAACAAGAGGTCAGAAAAACAACTCATATTTGTACCCTTGTGTAGTAGCTACTTTTTTTGTTGCTGTGCTAAAACACAGGTCAACTTAAGAAGAGGAAAAGTTGTTTTAGCTTATGGTTTCAGAGGGAGGAGAGTCCAATGGTGCAACATGAGGCCGGTGGCTGGGGCAGAAGCTGAGAGCTCCCTGCTTGACCCACAGTACAGAGCAGGGAGAGTGAACTGCCCATAGGTTGGGCCATAAGCTCTCAAAGCCCACCCCTCAGTGACAGACTTGCCCTAGCAAGGCCACACATTTTAAACCTCCCCAGCCGGGAACAAAGTGTTCAAATAGGTGAGCCTTTGACACTCCCATTCAAACTACTGCACCCTGTAACTGAAATTTAAATAGCTGGTTATTGTTGTATTTATGTCATGTGAGATATTCATTATGAAAGCAGTGCTGCTGTCCCAATGAGGGATGTGCCTCCTAGGACAAGTTCAGGTCGTTTTAAGAAAAATTCTGTAGGTGTCACACTATAAAAGGAGACAGATTAACATTTCTTAATTCTGACTCAGACTTTCAGATGCTGGAAAAACCTATGGTTTAAGCTTGGAAACCACCTTGTACTGGCTCAGCTATCACTGGTTCAGAGTGACCAGGGGTATTGGTGCTGAAAGAGTGTCCCAGAACTGTTCGCTCTAATGAGAGCTGGTAAGGATTCCATCCGAGGCCTCTGAACTGATCACTGACGGGTCCACTCTCTTCATCATGTGTTTGCCACGATCTCCTGAGACTGAGGGATGTTACCGGTGTTGATTTAGCCAATCAAGTCTCACCCCTGTGAAGGAATAGAGTAGAGAGGGTTTTTTGTTGTTATGGTGGTTTTTGTTTTGTTTTGGTTGTGTGTGTGTGTGTGTGTGTGTGTGTGTGTGTGTGTGACTGAAAAGTTCCCGAAAACTTCAGCTTCCCTGCTGAGGTTGTGCCAGCCATGTGAGCCAGCACCCTTCCTACAGTTAGGGGGCATGAGAGCAATTACGTCAAGTATTATCTGGCAACAAGAATAGAACATTATTCTGAGCATTAAGGTGTTATTCAAATTCGCCCGAAGTACACAGATGCTGTAACATGGCAATTATTCTAAGGAAGAGCGTCTGATTTAGAAATTACTTAACCTTTTGGTTTCTATTTTTGATAATATTTGTAATCTAAATGAGCAACCAACCTGCTTCTCTTAGGCTTTTACATCATATTCAAAATCTGATTTGCAATTTTATTTTGAGCTCATCCTCCCATTTATTAGTGTTCAGTCAATATCTCAAAGACTGAGACATTCTAGGCCCAGGTGATTTGCAGACAAAGAATAGAGAAGGAAAGAAATTAGTCCCATTGTTTCTAGCGTGGCAAAGCTGCAGCATGATACTGCTTAACTGTTCCTTTTCTGACTCGTGCTGCCCTGTGAGGTCTGGGAATGGAAGGAAGTCACAGAATGACTGGTGTTTGCTCAGTGTTGAAACTGGCCTTTCCCCAAGAACTAACAAAACAATCCGCCATTGATTGTTACACAGCCAGGCATCAATCTTCAGAGAACCACTCATTAATTCATTATTTTGGCAATAAGTTTACAGGCTCCTGTTTGTTCTGAGCTATGTGCTTAACTATGCCCAGAAAAGGATGACCCCAGCCTCAGAGACTTTAGCATTCAGTGACACTCGGCATCACTTTGATTATAGGAACAATTATATCTACAAGTATATAGGAACCGACTGGAGAAAATACACATAAATGACCAGAACAGTTGTGTGGGATTATATAACTCTCTTAAGTACTAGACTTCCTATACCACTACTATATGCTTATAGCAATGTTCCCAATTTTAAAAATATAGCATTTATTTGAAATAATAGTCTTATGTTTTGAATGACAAATTATTTCTTCACCTAGAGTTACTTTAAGGGTGTACAAGAATTTTAATTCAGAACATGGGTGCTCTGGCAAGAGATCACATCCAAAGACCTTCCAAGTCTGTGTGATCCAGCTGGGATACAGACACAATGGGTACACGCCTTTAATCGCAGAAGACAGAGGCAAGCAGATCTCCGAGTCCAAGGCCAGCCTGGTATAAAGCAAGTTTCAGGTAAAGAAAAGCTTAGTTCCAGATGTGGTGATATATACTTTTGATCCCGAACGATGAAGGTAGTTAGTTTGTAGAAGAAAGCAGCCATGTTTGAAAGTGATGTCTAATTGTGTGGCAGACAAAGTGATGAATCAGAGAAAGACTTGACAGAATAGGATAAGACCACCTCTCACGAGAACAGAGAGGAAAGGGAAGCTACTTAGGGAGCAGCACAGAGAACGAGGAAGAGAGCAGGCAGTTTTACAGAGAGAGGTTGCAGAGAGAGCAAGCTAGACACAGGTAAAGACAGAAGGAACAAGAGAATGAAAAGGAGCCACAAGATTAGAAAAGATTGCTGGAGTTACTTTGAGGCCAAACAGAGCAAATCAGAGGCCAAGAGAAAAGCCAGATTAAGTAAATTAGCTGGGAGAAGAGTTTGAGCCAGAACAGCTGAGTTGAACCAGCCAGCAGAGATTATTCAGCAGTAAGTCTCAGAGGCTGAAAACATTCTAGGCCTAGATTACATTGTATGGAGGCTAGAAGCTTCCAGGACTAGGCCTAGGTTAGGAGATGGAGGCAGTAGGCTCCAAGATAACAATTATGTCAAGTGAATAAAAGTTACTTTAACAGAAGGGGGAAAATCTTTATTATAAATAATAAGCAATGTATCAAGGTAGCTCATGCCTTTCTAGACAGCACCAAGGAGGTAAAGGCAGAAGGATCCTGAGTTTGAGGCCAGCATGGAACTATATATAAATCTTACAGCAGTCTATTTCAAAAGGAAAAAAATGCTTTATCTATGAAATCCACATCAATTATTTTAAGCATATTACAGATGGGTTATATTCCCATTTGCATAACCTAATTGTTAGAGGAAATTCACAGAAAGAGCAAGAAGGGCACATATGAGAATGCTGGGCAGTAGCTCCCACAGCATGAAGAATGAAGAGATGAGTGACCCCTTTAACTTCTGTGCCAACCACGTTGTCATTTTTACCTTCATGAGTGTGTAATGGCCGACATTAACACAAAATAGTCTTGAGAAGTTTCAGAAATGTCGGTGGTTGGAACCGACAGCCCACCTCACAGCACTAAGAAAAGGGCTTCAGGAAATGCCCCCAAACAGGAAGTGCTGATATAAGCACCCAGCATCTGCAGCTGCCAGCACACCTGGACTAACAGCAGCCGACAGCTTCACCTAGAAGCCAACTTCTCATCAAAATCCCGCCGGCTTTCAAGTGAGGCAGGCCACGAAGTCAGCAGCTCTCTAAATTCTGTGAGCGCCTCCCACAGGGGACTGATGGCATTCTCCTAGAAACTGGTGTGGGGTGAACACTGGGGTGTTTGATCGAGCGACTCCTCTAGCTAATGCCCTTCAGATGCAGAGTAGAAATACTGGGACAATTAGAGCATTTCAAAGACTACCAAAAGGAGAGGGATGTGGGGAGGGGAAAGGAGGTGTTTGTAGGGCTCTTAACAGCACCCCATGAGGTGAATGGACTCTCTGAATGCCTTTAACCTCTCAGTACTCAAACTCATATGCTCATTTCTGTGACCAGGAAGTAAGAGATTTAAATCTCCATTAAAATCACTAAATCAACACAGATAGGACTTGTACAGACCTTCCTGTTTGTTATTCCTGCCTTTGAGGGTTTGAACTCTATTTAAATATATTTACTGTTTTCATGCCATGTGGCCTGCACTGATCCTGGTATTTGGAATGTATCAACGAACAAGACAGAGACTCCTGTCCTAACAGGTTATGTACAGGTGAAAGACAGAAAGTAAACAATAAACACAAGTAAGTCATTTCAATGTCCACATGAAATAAAGGTAGAAAAATGAAATACCAGGCCAGGGCGGCACACCAGATGTTCCGAGCACTAGCAGGGAAGGCGGTCCAGTCCTCAACAGCTGGCAGTGCAGACTCCACTAAGACGTGAGGGAATGGAGCAAGTGATCTTGTAATCATGGCAAGCACTCCAGACTGAGGGCTCCAATACGCCTGAGGGGATTAGAGGCGCAGGCTAGACACTGCTGTGGCTGGAGGGAACTGAACCAGGAGATGATAGAGCCAGTCATCTGGGGTGTGTCAGCCTTTGCAAGCACTCATCTTTACCCTGAATGAAACGGGGCGCGACTGTGAGGTTTTGAGCTTATATTTGATTTACATTTCGGAAGCATCATAATGCCTGAATTCTCAAATCAGAACGACAGAGTGGGAAGGGTAGGAAGAGGCATACTCGTTGAGAGTCTACTGCAATCCAGGAGAGAGGTACTGTCTCAGGAGAAAGCAGAAGGGCTGAAAATTAATTGGACATAGGCTGTTAAAAGATTTGGGAACAGATGAGGGGAAAGAAAGAGACATAGAGGAGGACTCCAGGTCTGAGGTTCAGGGGAGAGCCAAAGTTGGAGACATGCATTTAATGGATTCTTTTTGATAGACAGCCAAGGCCATGGAACACAGCCTTGGAACAGAGTGGAGAAGAAGCCCCAAAAGACCAAACCACAGGACCTTTCACCATTGTATACAAAGCCAAAGAGAAGAGGAGGTAGACTCACAAAGGAGACTGAACAGGAAAGCCAAGAATGGGGTGAGGGTGGGAGGTGGGGACAGGGATGGTGTGTCCTGAAAGCCAGGTGAAGAAGCCATTTCCAAGGAAGAAGGGTTGGGCCATTAGCTGGGCCATCTGCTGCAGGCACACATCCCTACAGTGTGGCCTGAGAGCTGTCCAAGGACTTCCGGAAGGGCAGGACGTCAGTGACTTTGGAAATACCAATACAAACAGTGTGTGTCCAACACCTGTTTGGGGAAAATGAAGAGGTGAGAGGAAGAAAGAAACTGGAGACATCGGACTTAGATTCACTCCTAAGACAGTGTTAGTTTTTAAAAACACACACACAAAAGGCACTGTAGCTATTCCATTTGTCTTGGGTATTTTCTTTATATATTAATGTGAAAAGTCAATGCCTGCCAAATGAGTGCATTACTTTTTCAAGGAGGCAAACATACTTTGTTCCTCATAAACATGTACTAAATATTATAGAAATAACAGAAGATTAATTTACTATTGATTTATCACGCCTATGAATGCACTTCTGCATAAGGTCATCTCAGAAATGATAAAATTAGCTCTGTTGTTAAAGATAACTCATGCACAATGAGGCCTGGTAAAACTGAGAAATGTCTCGATCTCCTCGCTTCTGTCCCTCACAAATGCTACCATTTTCCTAAGAAGGAATTTCAGAGCAAAGTAAAAGCCAGGCACCCGATGCCACTCTAACACTGCACACCTCCCACGGCTGAGACCTTGCCTCCAATGACACAAGATTAGAGAACCAGAGTACGCATGTGGATGGAGGAACGAAGGTGGGGAGACAAGGGTGACTGCGGCTGAGATGGCGACCCTAAGTCTGTGACTGATTTCTTCTGCGACTCTGGTGCCTTGCTCTAGTAACTTCATGCCCCGGAGCGCATGTGCCTTTGTGTGTGTGTGTGTGTGTGCGTGCGTTTAAAGCTTTATATTATTTAGAGGGATGAGAGCAGCAGCAGGGTTTTGCTACTGTGTTCCTCACTACATTTAAAGATCGTCTAAGACATGTCACGATATCTAAGTCACGGCCAATATTTAATCTGAGAATATCTTTGAGAAAAAGGTAACACTGAAGATTGCACCTGCAATCAGTGTTAAGGGTCTGTAAGTAAGAAGGATATGATTGCAGCTTTTTACTGGCATGGATCCTTCCTCTCCCAGCCATGTAAGCAGTCTCATTTTATAAGAGTAACATTTGAAATCATATTTAATATACTACAGAGAAGAATTTATGGCTAATGCACTTTAAATCTACTAACAACTGTTATTTTCAGAATTGAGGCTATCAGAAGCTAAAAATACTGTGAGAAAAATTCACTGCATGGCTAGCAAGCACCCAGTTGCATTACGTTACATCATTACATTACACCGTTGGTCACTGGGACCAGCGTTGACTGCGATGGCCTGGGAAGGGCGATGAAGATGTGTCCTCACCCTCCCAGGTCCAGGTGCTCACCGTGAAGCACTGAATTGTGTTTAGAAGGTGGTGACTTTCACAGGGAAAGGTCTGGGAAGATGATGCATCCACGGTGCGCAGGGCAGCGGTGACAGCCAGGCATCTGTACAGCGGAGGCAGTCCAACCTGTGCAGATCTGCTGACCCACCAGCCAGAAGTGTTCTAGGACCAGCCAGCCCCAGCCAGTCATGACTAGATGGACACAAGGAACGGGGAGCGTTTCCAATAATCAAACAGATAAAAACAAAAGGAAAATGAGAATCTTTACCACGGCTGCCAGGGAACTGCTTAAAAGAAGGAGTTGGCTTGGTTGCTTTTCTTTTGCCTTTTAAGCCACACAAAAGCAGGGAAACATCAAGAGTTGCATTAAGCTCAGATGATATGCTTGCCTTCCACTGAATACGTGACTCGTGCATTTCAGTCCCTAGAAACAGACATGGAAGAAAGCAATGATGCATTCTGGGCCAATGGTAGCTTGAGGTTTTTATCCAGTCAAGTTTCATGCATGAAGAGCTAGTTTTACAGTATAGAGCTCTATTGTATCAAATCAGCACTCTTGGAGGTACCCACAGTTCTTAGCATGAAGCAACAGGCTGGCAGGTGCTCCTAATCTGCTGGTAATTCTGTTTGTTGCTCTTATAACATGAGGCCAACTCATACCAGGAATGCCATCGCACCATTTTACATGTTAAGCAACAGCCATGATATGAATTTTAACTTAAAGAGAAAAAAACATCCGTGAGGGTTAGTTGGTCTGGTTTGGTCTTAGTATTCAGTTTTGAAATTAAGCCAACTGTGGAGGCATATGTCTGCAATCCCAGCATGTGGGGGGTAGAGGCAGGAGGATCAGGAGTTCAAAGCCAGTCCTGAGAGTTGGAGGGTAGCTGGAATTACGTAAGGCCCTGACTCAGCAAACAAACAACAAATCTTGAAATTAATATATTGAGCTGGAAGATGGGAGTTGAAATTAGAACCTTGGCAGTCTCTGCTGGATATGCCAATCTGCCCTACTAAGACAGAATAGGGCATTTCTTGAATATCTGGAGCATTCGTCTTTTAGTCTGGATACAAAGAAGACCTACTTCTGACCTTTACCAGAATCAATGAGGCGTGAATGCAAATTCCTGGTGCCATGCTTGTCACCCTGGGACACGCAGTGAGTGGCAGTGCATTGTCCTTAAGTAAAAGAGGCAGTGGGGGCTTGGCTTGTGAATGGGAGTGGGAGATCGCCAAGCATTTGTGAAGATAGGAGTCCATCTCCAGCATTTCTCAGAGAGGGAGAAGTGATGTCTTTAGTGGTTTCACTTAAAAAATTATTTTTGATTATGTGTATGTGGGTATGAGCATATATGTGAGGTCGTGAAGGCCAGGGACCTCATTTGCCCCGGATGCTGGAGTTTCAGCTGAGTGTGAGTAGCTGCCCTGTGCAAATACTGGGAACCAAATCCAAGCCTCATCAAGAGCATCGAACCTCAGTCACACAGGCATCTCTCCAGCTCCGAATGGCTTCTTTTAACATCGCTGTTTCTACCCATCCTAAATCAGGAGAGAAAAATCTATGAAACAATCCTTTATTTTGGCTCACGATGACAAGGAGTATTCCAAATACTTGTGTTATTTTCAGTGTTATCCACTCAAATGTCTCAGCAAGGCTCCTGGGCCTGGTTTACAAATTCAGTGTCACAGTGGCCCAGAACTAGGAGTAGGGAGGGCGGTCATCACTGTATAAACACACTCGCTTTCTCCCTGTGCTGAAAGTAGTCTGTCCCTTGACAACTCTCTAGTTCCCAGAGATCCCTGGGAAACAGAAAGTAGTGGTGTGCCAAAGAGAAAAACCCCAGATGGAGGTTAGCAGTAAATCTAAGCAACACTGTGGTCAGAAGGTGGGAAATTCCACCACTTGCCCTCACAAACAGTCCCTCAAGAAAGTTTAGAAGCGGATAGTTTGGGAAATTCCCTCCAGACAGAATGGAGATGGAAAGCTGCTTGTAAAGAGAATTGGGAGAAGGAAGCCAATTAGCAGCGCGGGAAGGGGGGGGGAGATGGGGGGAGGGAAGGTGCTCCTGAGCAGCCATCATGCAACCTGATCGGCAGCTTGCCCCTGGGGAATTAAATGCCTGGGTCTCCTGGCCTCTGGCCTGAGCCCTAAGCCAGGTTCACTTCCTTTTAGGCACTCCTGTCACCCCTGCCCACCCCTCCAGTGAAGGCAGTCACAGTTGGACCCGTGAATTTCCCCCACTGTCCTGCCCAGCAAGCTCATCAGGTTTTCCTGGGTTCTAATCTTAATGTGACCTTGGGGTCACATTCTTAACTGCAATTAAACTCCAAGAGGCAGAGAGGAATCCTTCCCAAGGGAAAAAGAATCACAGACGAACCTGTGGTTATGGAGGACGTAGAATATGTCCACAGATGAATCGGCGCAGTGAAAGTGCATCCATGCTTTTGGGAAGGGTCCTGGCCAGAAATGCCTTTCCAGGCCCTAATCTGCGCATGCGAACCAGACACACACAGGTCAGGATGGCGGCTGGGGCTCATAAATCAGGCCCATTTCGGAGCATAAACCATGCTCCCTTTTTTGAAAGTGGAGGATGAAGGCAGGGGCAGGGGTGGGAGGTGGAGGTTGGGAGAGGGTTTTGTTGTTTTTGTTTTGATTGCTAGAGACAGGGTCTTGCTACACATCCCAGGCTGGCCTCAAACTCACTCTGTAGCCAGGCTGACCTCCACCTCTTGTCAGGCCTCCCACCTCAGGCTCCCGGGAGCTGGAACGACAAGAGAGCACCACCAAAACTGGGCATTTCCTTTATGTGTCATTTAAGTGACACGTAAAGGAAGATGACAGAAATGAGATGTGGGTAGAAGAGAAATAAAAACAGACAGCCTCCTCTGTGACAATTTATTCTTACCTTACAGTATACTAACCCAAACAGATCTCAAAACTCAGGAAAGAATGTCTTAAAGATAAAGCCCTGCGGGTCTGAAATCCTGCCGGAAATCGTGCTCTGTTGGAGCAGGTGTGTCCTTTCATGGCGTCAGACCTGACCATCTGTAATTGATAATGATGGGTTCTCCTCTCAAATAATTTCCCATGCTGGCTTTTTGTTTTTGTTTTTTGTTTTGTTTTGGTTTTGACAGGGTTTCTCTGTGTAACAGTCCTGGTTGTCCTGGAACTCGCTCTGTAGACCAGACTGGCCTCGAACTCAGAGATCTGCCTGCTTCTGCCTTCCGAGTGCTGCAATTAAAGACGTGCACCACCACTGCCCCGCTAATTTCTGAGTTTCTATTAGGATTGATTTTTCAAAAATGAAAAGATTCTCAGATGATACCTAATTGTTTCTGATTCGAAAAGGCTGGGAGTTTCTAGTTTGCAGCTTTGGTGATTCGAATAAATTCAGCTGCTATGAACAAAGAAGCCTTACGATGGTCATACTTAACCTCCTGTCCAGGCCTCCTACTCCCGAACAGTATAGAAAGTCAATATATCCCCAAGGGGTATTATTTCTATTTCTTACCTAAAAACCTCTAAGGTCTTCAGTTCTCAACTCTTAATAAGAACAAATAATATTTCTGATTTCAGGGGGGAATTTTTTCATTTGCTTTCAGCAGTACTGTAGCTATGAATGTGAAATTAAATAACAATGCATATCATGAGAGAGAAAGAGAGAGAGAGAGAGAAGCCTTTGGTGCAGGCACAGTTGCAAAATGGATTGGATTTAAGCAGATTCCAACATGGCTCTGGGAGAAATAAATAAACTAATAATAAAAGGAAAGCACGGGGCAACGTTGATGGAAGTAAGCTGTTTGCCTTTGCCCTGGGAAGTTTATAGTGTTTTAAACGATTGTAAACACGTCAGTGTGGGTGGATACTGTTCCCATAGCAGCATAGCGACAGTTAGGAGTTTCTCCAAACATACCAAAAAGGAAACTAAAAATAGCTCGCCTTCAATATCAAAACAGGCACATATACATATTCAGGCAGTGTACACAAAATGATGTGTTATTAGAAGTTTTAAAGAAGCCAGCCTTTCAGAAAGCTTAACAACAACAACCCCACAAGTCTTCATCGCAGCCCTCTGAGGAGCTACTGCCCGGGGAGGAAGGAAAGTCAGTTTTCTGCAAATGCTGCCCTGGCTGGGCGGCCTATGTCCAGGGGCTGGCCCCACAGCCCTGCACATACGGACTCTGCGGAGACTCAGTCAAAAAGACCACAGGGTACTGGGAAGGGAATGTGCTACAGGCTGCGGGAGGAGTTGTAAGGATCTGGTAAAAACAAGAAACTTCTCAAAGGACAGTTTTTAAAAAAGAAAACAATTAGTCTTGTTCTTTCAGAAAGGGGGTAGAGAGTAGAGTGCGGGGGTTCACACCAGTAACCCCAGCCTTTGGGAGGTAGGGACAGGTGGATCGTTGTGAGCTCAAGGCCTCCAAAGTGAGACTTGTCTAACGTAAGGAGACACCAGAGGCTGGCAAGATGGCTCAGCAGTTAGGAGGGCAGGTTGCCCTTCTAGAGGACCCGAGCTCACGCCGGCACAACCGCTTCTAACTCCAGGAGTTTCCAATGCCTTTAACTCCTGAAGGTGACACAGACAGACACACGCAACTAAAAATAATAAAAATTTAATTTAAAAAAGCAAAGGGTGGCTGGAGATGTAGCTTTGTCAGCAGAGTGCAGGCACAAAGTCTCAGGTTCTAACTCCTGTGCCACAAAACGCTGGGTGTGGGGGCACACAAGGTCATCCTCAGCACGTGATCCCAGGCCAGCCAGGCCACAAAACGGAGCAAAAGAATGGGTTAGAGACAAGGGAATCAAAGAGAAAGGGTAGAGCTGCCTAGAAGTTGGGCTTAGAAGGCTCAACTGATAATTTTGTTTTGTTTTCGAGACAGTGTTTCTCTGTGTAGCCTTGGCTGTCCTGGTCTACCCTTTGTAGACCAGGCTGGCCTCCAACTCCCAGAAATCCCCCTGCCTCTGCCTTCCCGAACACTGGGATTCTGGGATTCTAGGCTCCACTCTGATAATGTAATACATGTTCATGATGGCTTTCCATCAGTTCACTGCCGTGCATCATTCTCGCACCATCTCCCCCTGCTAAAACCCTTC
Organism: Rhombomys opimus; assembly: GCA_010120015.1. NCBI lineage: Eukaryota > Metazoa > Chordata > Mammalia > Rodentia > Muridae > Rhombomys > Rhombomys opimus. The sequence continues at coordinate 5,333,580 of REGO01000081.1, read as the reverse complement.
TTCCCGGCGCAGCTCCCTGCCTCCCTCCCTTTATTCATTTGACACAGGCTCTCTGGCTGTCCTGGGAACTTAGACCGGGCTCTAGGCCAGGCTGGCCTGGAACTTATAAAGGTCCATCTTGCCTCTGCTTCCCAGCCGCTGGGATTGAAGCCAAGCACCACCATGTCTAATGCGCATCCACCTCTCTGATCCACTGAGTTAGGGTTGCCTGAGTAGCTGGGTATTACTTACTAAAGCATGGCAGTAAATTAAATGACTCCCCTCCCCAAAGCAACCATTAACTGCCAAGAGTCTCCTGGTGGGGGTGGGGTGAGGGGTGGGGGAAGGAGCCTCCGTGAGTCCCTATGCCATTCATGATGAAATACTTTTGGCCCAAATAAAACTGTCAAGGCATCCTCAAGTCAGTTTTCTTTTCTGTCCACTTTGCCACCCCCTTTTGGCAGTACAAAGGTTTGAACCTAGGGTATCACACATGCTAGGCAAGTGCTGTCCCACTGTGATTCATCCCTTGTCCTCAAGGCTTGCGACTTAAAGGTTTGCAGCCATTGCTTTGGCTACTCTGCCTGACATTTCCCTTGTCCAGAAGACTCCTTGTGTCCTATTTTGCCCTTTGCTCCTCTCCAAAATTGGATGTGAGTGCACTATATATGCTGGGTTCTCCGTTCACTGAACATTTCCTCAGTGTCTTAAATCACCTGGCCCATTTAGTCATCCTTCCTACAGAGACTGGATGCCAGTTGGACTTTTAAACATGATATAAGACCAAATGTTACCCTTTTCCCAATAAACTTACGTAAATTGACACTGAGTGGTAGAAATAGTAATTCCAAAATAAAGACAGAATGCCAATCCGTTTTTGAACCTTCACTGTTTGTACTTTTTATTTATAACCAAGAATTACAAGTATTTCAAAAACATCTAATGAGAAGTATTATTACTCGGGTGTATTTATCATCCACTTCTGAGGATGAAACGGGGTGCTGTTTGTGATTGCACCGGGAAAGCGGGTGTAAACAAGCCTGTCCCAGGCTGGCCCAGGGGACGCATTGTACAGGAGAGCAGAAGTGTCTTGAAGGAGGGACGATGTGTGGCTTCCTCCAGCGCCTTCTTTTACTGCAGTGCTTCATGACTAAGAAGGAATGCTTCTCACTCAGCTGAGGAGGCTTTAGAGCCGGGCGGTGTTTTTATGGAACTTGCTGAGCACACTGCTTGCCCTTCAGGCTACAGTGTCCATGTTGGGTTTCAGTGAAACCTTACCTGGCACTACAGGGCGAAGTTTCCCTCCTCGCAAAGGGGGACACAAATGGAAAAGAGAAACACAGCCACGAGTCAGGGAGAAGATAATCCTATCAGTCTGGAGTGGTCTGTGGAGGCCCTGAAGGCGGTGAGAGTACGGATCCAGATAAGAAGCCATTTCATAATGTCTGTGATGGTTATTATCATGCTTTCATTTTCTTTGCCAGGAATGTTGGCCCCAAGGGAGAAATGCAGAACAAGTACTGAGGGAGTTCCCTCTGACAAGAAAGGATGCTATTTGCTTTTCACTTTGTTAAACTGAGGAGAAGCTCAGTCACTGGCTAAGTCCCAGAACTGGGGGCGGGACTGTCGTCATGTGCCGCCTGGATGTGCCTTCCACAAGGCACTTTGTCCGTGTAATGAGCCTCCACTTCAGCTTAAAAGCTGTACAAAGGATTGACATTGTGTTCAAGTGGAGCTTTTGCTGGTCTTCCTATAAGGGGGCCCTAACGCTCCCTGGCCCTGGGTGAAGAGGCTTTGGGAGGTAACGTCTCAATGATCTCCTATAGCCACGCTGTTTGCGTTTCTGCCGGATTATTATATAATCCGGCGCTGCTTAAATTCTCTAGTCCCAAGTGTCTTCATCTTTCTTTTATTGTTTATGGTGTGTGTGGGGGTGGGGAGCTTGTCTGTCCTGGAACTCTCTCTGTAGACCAGGCTGGCCTCAAACTCACAGAGATCTGCCTGCCTCTGCCTCCCAAATGCTGAGATTACAGGCATGTGGTGCTACACCCAGCTTGTGTCTTCATCTTTCAAGGAGGGAAAATAGTAATTGTCCCTGTCTAGAGCCGCTGGCCTGCCTGAAATATCCTTATAAACACGGAGGATATAAATGTGAGCGACTGCTGTTTCTTTGCACATTTGGCAACAGTACTAATAGGAAAAAGTGCAAGGAATGGCAAAAATGATGCTTTTGTGTTTCTTCAAATCAATCCACATGTGTACCTAATGGCTGAATTTAATGTCTCAGCTTTTCCACGTCCTGGTTGCATCTCCCTCCCCTGAATTAAATTAATTATTACTCTTAACACCAAAGAGATTTTTCATTTTATCATCATCATCATCATCATCATCATCATCATTATCATCCTTTAATTTCCACCAAATGCAAGCCAGTTTAGCATCTTGGGCCACAGTTAGCCACTGTCATTCATGGAGAGCTGAAGGATTATATTTTGAAAATGGCCTCTCATTTTTAATGTCTAATTTAGAGACTATGAAAGTTCCAGAAAAGCAAATTTCTTCACAAAATTGTGAAAACCTTTAAATTTAATGAATTTCTGTTTCTAAGAGTGGGGGTGGGGGAGAGGCTTTTTATAAATATCAAATCGTGTTGTTATCTACAGGGTCTGCCAGTTGGTTAAACAGAGCCAAATTCTGTTCAGTGCGATAATTACTGAATTTGACATTCACCGAGGTTCGTTTATAATTCTGGGAATAAGAAAGCCACAAACTCATTAAGTTACAAAATGTCTCAACCCTATTACCCTAATTCAATTACGCCACGGACTGTCCCACAGCAGGAACTCTCTAGGACAGGTCCTCATGTTTAGGCTCAGTCACGGGGATTACATTCATATAAAAGCTACCACAGCTTGGCTTTTCAAAAGTAAAATCCAACATTAATCTCTGTAATCTATAGTTATGGTTGATGGTTCTAAGGAAGATTTAATTACCCATGCCCCCTGTAGACTTCGGTCTCATAATTCTTCCCTGGCGTTGAAGAGATGAAAGACAAAGGAAGTAGGACCAGCATTTAGGTAAGACTGTTTGGGAGGCAAGAAACCTGGCCATAACAGTTACCCATTTCTTTTGAATAGTAATAGTAATAACTGGCTTATTTAGCACTATTTACTCCTTGGCCACATCAAGGGAAATCTACTTTTGTCCACAAGATAATAGTGTTTAATGAAAGCTTTATTAAATGCACTTAGTCAACACCTAGATAACACCTACAATTTCATAGAGTCCTGAGCTCTTCCAAGTCCTTCTGAAATGCCCTGGGTGACACAAGCACGTTGGTGGAATCTCACCAGCTTGATTGTTCCTATGGCAGCAAAATGTTGGAAAACAAGGAAAGTATGTGGTCTCAAAATATCACCCCCAGAGTATTTCATAATTACAGGGGGGGGGGCGCAGATATTTATACAGTGGAGAAATCTGGCAGCTACCTCCTCAACCTAATGCTCGCACTAAGCTGAGGCCCATGACAGGTATCGCACAGCAGGTATCGCTGGCTCGCATTATGCCAGGGCACAGCCTCCGACTCCTTCTCAGAGCGATGGCACTGCCCTGCAGAAGCTCACCATGGCGTGCTGCTCCCAGCGTGTGCGGCAAGCGGGGGACGCGTTCCAAGTGACTCCCCGTCCTCAGTAAGGACCTTGTGGGTGTTACCTCAAATGGTGCTGAGTCTCCGGGTGAGAGAGAGAGAGAATCTGTTACCTGTTACTCAGCATTGCCAAATGAGACGGAACATTTTGCTGTCACAGGCAACCTGACAACAGAGTCTTTTTGGGACTTTCAAGCATTACTTTTGTGGCTACCAAGCCTGTTAGGGTCACAAGTCCATGTCCTACAAAAAAGAATTTTGCTGTAGGAAAAGTAAGCTCTGCCCAATTGACTCTGGCTTCAAAATTGCACCCCAAAACTGAGGCTGTTCATTTCGATGCTCCCAATGGTGACAGGGTGCCCCCTTGAAGGCTGGATGTGTGCTTGAATATTACTTTGCCACCTAAGAATCTCACTGCTTCTCCTTCCTTCTCTGGCTCAGTCCTCCCCCTCCCCCCCATTACTTCCGACTGCTTAGCCCATCTGGCAAGCATTTGATTAATTTGTTTCTCAGCATGGCATCTAGGAGTGGGTTGGGTCAGTCTTTCTGATTATAACATCAGTTCCATGGGAACAGGAGCTGTCTCTGTCTCTGAGTCCTCAACTTCTACCAAAATCCCTGGCATACAGGGCCACTCAGTCAATAGTTATTAAGCAAATGAGCCAGCAGATGAATGAGTAAATGAGATTTAATGCTTTTAAATATCTTCACTTCTTTGGAATTTGTTTTAAAGAGATGAAGGGAAGGAATCAATTTGTGCCATAGCTAAGCATTGAGGGAAAACACTAAGATTACAAAGTGAATAAACTGCAATAAATAAATAAATAAATAAATAAATAAATAAATAAATGACCACTAAGAATTTAGTCCTGAGTGGTTTGCAGACCCCAGTCTCAGTTCTGAAGACATCTCAAGACAGAGCTGTGCAACGCTCTGAACACTGGTGCTTTATGGGTAAGTGTTTCTCCCTCCTGTTTCCTCCTTCCTGGAGGGATAGGGCTAATTTGAATTTGTCACCTCAGAATGCTATACTTTGTGTATCTCGTGTAGCACATGAACCTGCGGGGAAGGTTCTCACCATAGAAACTTAACCTTAGAAGACTCCTTTGTTGTCGGGAGCTCGTCACGGTATTCTTTCAGTGCTGAGAGGAACCACAGCTGAGCGGCAGGTCACATGCACCCTTGCACTGTGGCCATAATGACATCTTAGAAATACCAGAATCCCCGCAGAAAGAGCAAAGATCAGTGTTTAGTTTCCTGTCTCCCCACTGGGCATTTCATCACTCCTGTGGCCTCCTGCTCGGCCTCTTACCTCATTATCCACTCTAAGTTTGTTCCTTGGGGGGAAAATAAAAGACTTGACCTAGGAGTAATAGTTATACAAGTAGAAAACATTTTCAACAAATACCATGTTTGCCTGTACCATGGTATAGGAAATAAATCATTTGCTGTTGTATTTGAAAACATTTCCATGCAGTTTTTGCACCAACCGGGAGACTTTGTTAACTATGTTTGGGTGAAAAGAAGAGGCAGGAAATATCACCTAACTGTCTTCCTTCCTGCCATATGTCCCGACATCCGCGGCGCTGAGCATCACACTGGCTGATCCTCAGCCTTGTCCATTGCCAAGGGCACGTGCTTTACATTAAACTGCTCACCAGATCCTTTGCATTTAGAGCAGCTGGTGCAGTGCGGAACGTTGCTCGATATCAGCCCGGTGGGATGGGATGCAGCCTGTGGCAAAGACCTGAACCATGCGCTTGTCACCACCCACCTGCCCCGATTAGAAAATGTTCATTAAGATCACATGGAGCTGCCAAGTTAACGCTCAGCGATGCTCCTTCATCCAAGAGGCACACGTGCCAAGACCTGCACCTTCTCAAAACTGCCTGTGATGGCTCACGAACACTCAATAGTATCCCGATCAAATAAGCCTGGCAGCCGCTCACTGACTGGTGGCAGGAAGCTTACACAGTGTGGCTAGATACGCTGACCGTGAAGGACTCGCGTTCTGGAAAAGACAGTAAGATGGCTCAAAATTCCATGGCACACTTTGGAATAGCATGCGACATGAAACGTGTGAAATGGCATGAAATATGATTCGCTAGCATCTAGAATCTTCCGTTCAATATTTTCAGGACATGATTGACCATGGGTAACTGAAATCTTGAAGAGTAAAGTTTCAGAGAAAAGGGACTACTACAGTAGCAGAAAGGGGCGGGGGAATAGCGTCCGAATGGAGTACAACGAATGCGCGGTCCGTGTCACCCCAGGGAGACCACGGTGGAAGGGTTCTGCGAGCGAGCTGGTTGGCTGTCGTCACTGTTTAAAGCGGAGTGACACGGTGCCATGTGCAAGAGCCTCCATGCCTGGAGTGGAGGGCTCGCAGAGCTCCCACGCCGCGGGCTAGTGGCTGCAACCCAACGTCTTCCATAACTCAGTCACATGTCCCCGACGGCCTTTTGTTCTCTAGTTTTTTAACAAATAACTACTTTAATGACATTTCTTACAAGGTTATTGTTTGTAGACATAAATTTCCTGATTGTAACTAGGTAAAGAAAAATATGAGGTCTTGTCTTTTCCTAACCTACTATAGGAGCATATCTGCAATTTTTTTCTTATGACATTTTGTATTTTTAAGTTTCTTATCCCTTCCTCATTACTGTCCTGTTTAAGCAAGAAAGATGTAGGAGCCGCTACAGCCGTGGGAAAGTCATCACAAGCGTCCTGTCCTGCCCCATCCCACAGCCTTTCCTTTGGCTCCCACCAGGTATGCCATTCTCAAGGGCTTCAAAATGACTTCATCCCTTTCTTCAAAGCCTACACAGCGTTTAGCCTCATGCAAAAATGAGAAGTTCCACTGTGTGTCTGTGTTTGACTTGTCGGCATCTTCTTGGTATTTCGCTCTTCTGACTTTCCAGGAGGAAGAGGCAGTGGACAGAGAAGACAGGCCTGGCCTGTAGGAACACAGGACCTGTGACGGTTGGGTATGAGAGGCCCACCCCAGACTCGTGCACATTTGTTTCGATACTTGTTCTCTAGCTGATGGTTCTGCCGGAGAGGTGGATCGTGGAAAATCAGGACTAGGTGACAGATGTAGGACCATGGGGCCACGGGGACACAGGTGACCTCCTCTGCCTCCTGCTTCATGAGTATGTAAACAAGCATGCAGGTTCATGCTGCCATGGGGCTGCCCTTTGCCATGAGTCCCCCACAATCACATATCCTCTCAAACCATCAGCCAAAGTAAGAAAAGTAAGTAATACAGAAATTGTGGAATTCACTCCAGCTCCAGCCTTAATTCCCCTCTTTAGTATCTACCGGCAATTCTCAGTTGGCAGAAGGAATCCAGCGTGTCAGTGGAGCCAAAGGGTAGTCCATTAACTTGATGTTTTATTATCAAATTTATTAGTTTACAACTTCACCAGTTTATGATTTTTAATTTATATTTAATAAGACTTAATTTTATTAATTTGTGTTTAACCTACTTAAAAATCATCTTATGATCTCTGATTCACTGTTTCCCACTCTCCAGTTTGCTATACACTTAATTCTTCCAATTTCCTGGTGTCGTAGTCAGGGCAACAATAAATCCTATGTTAGATAATGATGGAAATGTCAAAGCCAGGTGCGATAAGGCTTGGCTATAATCCCAGCACTTGAGAGGCTGACGGTGGGAGACCATGAATCCTACGTCATTCTGGACCACGCAGCAAGTTTAAGACTAGCAAGTTTAAGACAGTGAGGACCTGTCTTAAAAAAAAAAAAAAAAAGTCAATGGATTAGCACAGTGTGTCAGCCTTCTGTTATCCATAAACAGAAATGCTTCTTTTTGTCATCATCTACGTTGTCGTAGGGGTCAGCTACATCTCTGCTCCAAATGTCTTCCTCAGTGGGATCTAGGCTGAAGGATGAGAACCCCTGTACCTTGAACAGGCTACCTAGAACAAGGAAAAGAATAATGGTGGAATTGTGCAATCACCCGTGAGGATTCTTGAATCCATCTCTATAATTTCTATCCACATTCCAGTAGCCAGTCATATGACCAAGTCCTATCAGTGGACAGGAAGTGTGCTTTTCCTTCAGGGAAGCTCACTACAGAAGAGCCCTGTAGCTTTTCGAGGAGCAGATGGCTGAGAAGAAGAATAGGACCTACCCAACAATGCAGCTTTGCTTCTCACTCGTAGTTCCGCGCCATTGTTTCTGGTGGTGGGTACGCGGCCTTTCTCCTTACGCTCACCTGAAGATCTACGCCGTCTCCACTGAGTGCTTCTGCCATCGCAGCCAGCTGCAGAAGGGGAAGAGGAAACGAAGATGCCCCGCTCTCATCTGCGGAGTCTGGGCCTGAAGGAATGCACATACCTCCTGCCATGTTCTCATGACCACTTAGCTATAGGGGCTGGGGAAGTATGTCATGCTGATGACTGTCGCCTCTATCTTAGAAGTTACCTCTCAGCCGCAGCTCTGTGATGGAAGAAAATAGGTTTTTAATGATCTGTTAGCTCTTTCTGCCATACAAAACCTCTGTTTTGAAGGTGTTTAGGAACTATTTCTATACCCACTTATTAGGAAATAATAGAATAACAACAAAAAAATCAGGAGCCTGTGGTTTAAGTTTTGTTGATGTTTTCTGTGTTGTTTTTTATAGAGATTCTAGAGACTCAATATCAAGGCATCTGCTGCTTAGAAAATTGTCACAGTTATCATGTTCCAAGCCTACAATTTTAGTTCTTGGTAGTTCAAAAGGAACATATTAGTTTCACAGTTCCTGTTAGATTCTTTTTCAGTTTGGGGTTGTACAATCACTAACACAGTTAAGATTGCACATGTAGTCCCCTCCCCCCTTTTCTCAACTACCCAAATGAGAAAAAAAAAATTATCTTTAAGGACAGGTCTGGAAGTAGGAGGAAAGACTCATGAAAACTAGGAGTACAAATACACAAAGCAAAATTAAAAAGTGACCGCAGGGAGCACAAACGGCTAGCCAGAAGTAGCTGCTTCCACGCTCAGTCGATAGGCTCTTTCTCACCCACCTCTGCCCTTGCTAAATCCCACCCGTTCCTTCTCGAAACCTTCTATCATGGCTCCAAAGTCTGCTAAGAGCTCATTTGTAGTCGGAGCCCTGGGTCTTTTAGAGAATTTTGTTTTTCTCTCCTTAAGCAGCACAGTTACATTCCGCCTTAGGAGTTTGTAGACTACTGATCATCTTTCCTTGGTAGTAAGACACTTGAAAATAAGATCTGCACTGCATTATCTATCCCCATAGCACATATGTGGCATAAAATCAATGCTTAATATTTTTATTTGAATTAGGTCAAGTTGCAGATGAATCTGGGGTCCAACTCTGCAACTGAGGCCGTATTCACAAGCACTTCCTTACCACCGGGCAGGATAAGGATGCCGTGTTTGCATCTGCTGGGCCAAGCACGTCCAGGATGCTACTTTCCACCTCATACACCCTCCATTTCTGTCTCCCCTTTAACCAAAGATGCTGATGCCATTCAGTCTTGTTTCCCCTGCTTCCCATGCTAGAAGAGGAACTCGAGATGGAAAGGGAAACCTTGCCTTCCTTCACCCTTAGCTTCCTTTTTTCCTTTCTTGGTTTCCATTTTCATCATGTGGCAACCCTGGGAAGATTGTTTAGGGCTCGGAGGCTCCTGAAAATGTATGGAAACTCTCCTAAGTGGCTAGGCCCCCGCTGCTGTCCCTCCTTGTCCCTACCCACATTCAAGAGCCCAAAAATGCATCCTGCCCCTTTTGGTTCTCCAGAAGTTTCAGCCTAAACCCAGACAGACCTTTCAGGTTTCTCTGCTGTTAGACTAGACACATCTCAGTAGTAGGTATAAAAGCAGAATCCCAGCTTGACAATAAAGAAAAAGGAAGGGATCAAGGGAATCCCCGTGCTGTTGGACTCAAAGGGCCTCGGTGTGATCTCTGCTCTTTCCCTTTTTATCTGGCTGACCTTGGACAAGCCAAGCTGCGGCTGGACCACACTCCTTCATACAGGATGATAGCGTGCAGTTAGGCCTACCCTAATGTCTTTCCCAGGCCTAGAAACAGAGGCCGTTCCTATAGAGTCTCTGCCTGTAGTCGGAGAGTGGGTTTCAACGTAGGCATCTGTGTCCTTGAATCTTGGTCACTGACCTGGGCTTGAGATAAAACCTCATCCAGCAGATTAAGAGAAATTTACTCTATATTTTTGTATTTATAAAAAAAATTACAAAACTACACACCTTGTCCTAATAAAACAGAGTTCCACACTTTAAATATATGTGATGAGTAGAACATCTCTTTCCAAAAAGAACTGTTGCAGCTGTATCTCCCAGTGTTTCCCTGGATGGGAGGACACTTAAGTCTCAAACTCCACCCTCCCACATTGAGTTTGGTGAAGGACATGAAGCCCCATATAAAGAAAGCTTTAAGTTCTGAGCTGTGCGTGTGTGTGTGTGTGTGGGGGGGGGGGTTCTGCTGTTTGCCAAGATATTCTAATGTGATTCTCACAGTAGGAGCTAGAGGAGAAAGGAATCAAAAGTGCTCTGCACACAAAGTGAAAAACCCCAGCTCCTTGTGGCTACAGGAATATGGACAGATATGCTGTAGTTAAAAGTGGGATTACACTTAATTTAGGCTATTGGGTCTCTGAGAATTGCCCCTCCTCTCTCTCTCTCTCTCTCTCTCTTTCTCTCTGAGTGTGTGTGTGTTGATGAAGGAGAAGTGGGAGGTGAGGTAAAGATGTTCTCGTATTCACCCAGTCTGCAAGGCCAATTAGAAGTTTCTATACAGCTAGTCAGGGAAGAAACTTGGAGGGGACCTTTCCCAGAGGCCTGGAGCTTGCTCCTGACTGCACCACTAAAGACCACAATGGTTATTCTTTACTGGGTCCCTCAGACGTGGCACATGAGTTATGGTGTCATTTGACTTTGGAGTCTGACAAAAGGAGGTGTCTAATGCTCTAACACACAGGAGAGGGTTGTGGGGCCTCTGGCAGGGGTGAAACTGACAGGAGGCTGCTTTCCATAGCCCCTCCGGCTGTGGTCCTACAGGTCAACTTCACTTAGAAACACAAATTCTCAGCTCCCACACCAGACCTGCTGGATTAGAAACCCCGTGTGTTGGGTGCAGCCATCTGTTTTAAGTCACCCCTTCGGGTTTCAGAGCCACTGGTTAAGAGGCAGATGACCCAAGGGAATGGGAAGCCAGACTTTGGGAGTAGATATTATAGGAATGGAGGCTCGCTACACAAAAAAAAATAAATAAATAAAAATAAAATAAATAAATAAATAAATAAATAAATAAATAAATAAATTTCTACCCTCTCGTTTTAAAACATCTTTGACATTTTCTTTTAGCTGAGTATTCTCTACATTGCTTGATTTCTCTGGGAGAGAAAACAGTCCAATATGCCAGGCACAAAGAAAAGGAAAGCATTCACTGAGTTAAGGCCATGGAAGCAAAGGAGGCAGGCAAGTCAAGGAGAGCCAGAATGGCAATGGCTGACTCTGCTGTCTCACTGATGAGACAAGCACTTCATTCTGTGCTATGTGGTCTATATGGGAGGAATGTCTGTGAGGTTGTCCTGTCATAGCTAAAGGATTAAGTAGCCACTCAAGTCCTTAACCAGAGTAAGGTAAGCTGAGGATGCCACCGTGACCTCTCTGAAAGGCAAGGCCCCAACTCCAAGCTCCTTTCCAATAGCCAAGTTCCTTTTTTTTTTTTTTTCTTCCTTATGAACTACGGCATTTTGATTCAGAACTTATTACTATCTATTTACGAACTATTCACAATGATTTGCCCTAAAACATTTTCTCTTTGAGGTAAGAAGAAATCAGATTGGAAGCTAACAGGGAGGTTGACTCTCACTTTAGCCTGCACCTTCTCACGGGCCAAGTATAAGAGCTGACCAAACCCTAGATCAAGGACTCAGCTCTCCCACCAGATGGGCTACACACACTTCCAATCCCAGCACTCGGGAAATGGAGGCTAGCCTGGGCTACATAGTGAGACTCTGGTTCCTTATACCCACACCCTGTGAAAAGATGACTGTAGAATTTCCAGGGTGTTTTTCTGAGACTATTATCTTAGATCTGTAGTGACATTTTGAAGAATTCTTGAATTTTGGTTTCTTAAAAACAAAACAAAGCAAAAACCAGAAATATCAGCATGTACTTTCATTTAAATCCCAGGTGCAGGGATGTGGGGCTGCCTCGAGACTGTCCACAGTAGCTGACCGATTTGCCTCCTGTTCTAGCAGACGCATGGTTTTGTGTGACATTCGGAATTCTGGGAGCTTTTTAGAAGGTAGATAAATGCGAGGGCCCCATGAGAAGGGGCTGGTGGTCATTTAGAAGGTAGATAAATTCGAGGGCCCCATGAGAAGGGGCTGGTGGTTGGTGGTCATTTAGAAGGTAGATAAATGCGAGGGCCCCATGAGAAGGGGCTGGTGGTTGGTGGTCATTTGGGGAGGTTGTTTGCAGTTTGTTAGTAGCCGTGCCCAACGAAGAAACAAAAAGCAAGAAACTGGATTCAGGGATTTTCCTAATTTCTCTCTCCTCTCTCCTCGTTTCTCTTCTATCTAGTGATAGGGGTGGAACAGGATTGGGAAATAAAGGGTGGGAAGATGAAGAACCCATGAAGCAGCAAAGACCAGCTACATAGACCAATTACAGGACTGTCACAGAGGCTTCCAGAAACTTTTCCAGTTTTGGGTGGGGATGGGGAGGAATTCTAGCTCCTCCGTGAACACATAAATCTATGCTCCAGTGAAAATACAACAATGACTATTTTCCTGACCCAAACCAGCTGCTCTCTAGGAAACACTTGTTTGCTGAGATTTATGTGCTGACAATAGAAAACCTGTGTCTTGTTATTCCTAGAACTTTTCTCTTTTCCTTTTTTGTTCTTTTCTTTTTTCTTTTTCAGTCAGGTTTCTCTATGTAACCCTGGCTGTCCTGGAACTCACTCTGTAGACCAGGTTGGCCTAGGACTCAGAGATCCACCTGACTTTGCTTCCTGAGTGATGGGATTAAAGGTGTGAGCCACCACTGCCTGGCTAACTTCCAAAGGAGCTTACATTAGGTACTTTGACGTTGACTGTCTAGGACAGTGCCTCTCAACTTTTCTAATACAGTTCCTCATGCTGTGACCCCAACCACAAAATTACTCTTGTTGCTACTTCATAACTGTAATGTCGCTACTGTCATGAATCATAATATAAATGTCTGTGTTTTCTGATGGTCTTAGGCAACCCCGTTGAAAGGGTCATTTGAGGGGTCATGACCCACAGGTTGAGAAGTGCTAGTTAGAAGGTTGTTGAGTCCCCCCCACACTCGGAGTTTCAACAATCAAGCAGAAGAAACCTTTGCCCGTTATCACCTTCCTCTCTAGCCAGGCCTGATGAGACAGCACACGTATCAAGTCACTCTTTCCCAATGGCATGTGCTGGCCTTGCTGACTCGGCAGGTTCAGGTCCTGCGTGTTCTTGACCACAGGGTTGTTTGGAAGCTCTTGAAGTTCTTTCCCCTGTGGGCTTTTGAGACCGATCTCTTTGTCGATTATGGAGAGAGTTGACTCCAATACAGGCTGACCTGATGTTTAGAGACAACGGAGCTGCTCTTCGGATGGTCTAGGCTTGTTTGTTTCGTTTGGCTTTTTAAATGTACTGCTGTGTAGCATTCTTTTTAGTTGCCTCATATTATGAATAGGTGAGTGTGGGACATATTAAATGTCTTATTGCCAAGTGAGGGCAGATATAAGAAAAAATATTTCTTTTTGTTATTTCTGATATTAAATTTGCCAAATAACTCACACTTGGGACATTTCTGAGAGAGCCCCAAGCTTTCCCTATACGTGTGTATTTCTATGATGTGTTGTCCAGCAGAAATTCATGTTCCAAAGCAGGTCTCTGTGAGACAGGCTGCAGACAAGCCAATCCCAATACATCATGAGCGCAAGCCTGAGCTGCACATGATAAGGTGTGAGGCTTATCAAGTCCTTACTCTTGGTTGGGTCAACGCCTTTGTTTCACACACACACACACACACACACACACACACGTACGTATCTTTTGGACTTCGTAACAACTTCAGGGCATAGGTAATCTCATTGATTCTTTTGGACTTTGTAACAGCTTCAAGGCATAGGTAATCTCATTGATTCCATTTTGCAGATGGGAAAAGTGAGGCCCAGAAAAGGGAATAAGGCGTCCACGGTCATTCTGGTGGTGAGTGGCTGGGCCAGTTAACTGAAGCTCTAATATGGCATGAAAAGGTCTCCCCTTCATTCGTGACAGCCACCACTCATGGAGTTGGTTAGGCTGGCGACCCAGTTGCCTTCAGTCGCCTTTCTTTTCTTGTCTTTCAGCTGGTCATAGGCTCGCTCTGGCTGCAGTTACACAAAGGCCAGAACATCAAAAGCTCATTGGTCATGCCTCTTCTTAACAGGACAGTCTCACACTGCACACAGGGATGCATGAAACAGCCCTATTTTCTGGGGCAGTCATGGCCCCAACATTTAAGTATGCTGTCATACACAGTCATGCTGACTTAACTTTGGGAAACTGAGGCACTTTGAACATTGAGAATGCAATTTCATTCTTTAGTTGCTTGTATTTAAATCAGAGGCCAACGCTGGGTATACAGGAGGGCTCATCTATCGCACTGTGCCTCTCCCTGGGGATTTTGGGGAAAGTGTGCCCACCCAGTATCCAAACCAGAGCAGACTAGGACAGTGCTGGCAGAACACCAAGCAACAATCCTGTCAGAGGTAGGTGGCTACTGCTCCTTCCCCCGTCCTCTGATCCCAGATTACTGGGAGTCCAGGCACCCACATGCCCGGCCTTGAGGGCTCCACACTATTAATCCACGACATTTAGCTTAGCAAGAAAATCTGCAGCATATAAAGAGGAAATGGCCTGTCCATGAGCAGCAAATGCACCGTCCTCTCCACCCAAACAAGCATTTGCGTCAGGAGCAGCTGGAGGAAACAATTGCTCTGCCCCACATTTGTCCACTTAGGAGTCTGCTCTGTCTCTGCCAGCGGACATCACGGCGGGTTTAGTTTGGTGGAGTTGGCTGATAGTCGCCATATACAGCTTGAATAATAATCACCGAGGTTGTTAGCCATAGCTTCCTCGAAAAGTATTTCCGTGTAACACCCAGGAGTCTGGACGTTTGTCTGGGATAGCTTTAACAGTGGTGATAATAGATCTGGGTTCCTAGAAAGACTAAACCATAGCATAAACCATCTCTCCTCATTCCACAGTCAGTCAAGACTCCTGGTGGCCTGTCCTGAGCCTGCTGGGGTGAGCGGCACAGATAAAGATCCTGTCCTCATGAGACCTCACAGTAGCTTATATTGGAAGGCTCCTAAGAAACACCCGTGACAGCTGGTCCGGGGGCAACTTCTCCAAACATGCTGTAAGATAACTGGCAATGTTGCTAAATCACACTGTGTTCTTCAGACACTTGATTCAGATCTTGCTTTACTACAGCAAATCTGTATCTGGAACATGGAAGCTTATAGGGACTAGCCATGCTAGCCCAATTTTAAGTCTGCTTGCCAGGCTATGTTGCATTTCCGTGGAGAAGAACTCTAAACATTTTTATTTGGAGAGAACACTAACAACATCAGTCATCAACTTGAGTGTTTTAGTGGGAGTTTTTGCTAGTGACTAATAGATTTAGAAAATGTCAGAACTCCTGATAAGGACGGGTGAAAAAAAAGAAAAAGAAAATACATATTCTTTTAGAGGTTTGGCTACAGTGTTTTCTTAGCTCTTAAACAAGTGTTAAACACTGTCTCTGATCCTGAGTGACTTCCTAAATTAGGTATTTTATGTTTCACCCTTTGTTTCCCAGCAAGTACCCATTTCATGCTGCACACGTGAATGGCCCTGTCCTGAACACTTTACCAATACTGGCCTTCTCAAAAACTTTTTCAGAAAAATTTATAAATTTTATATATATATATATATATATTTTTTTTTTTTAATTAGGGGCTGGATATTCTTGAAGACACTGACGTACCTCAGATTGGCCTTGACGTACAGATCTCTTGCTTTACCATTCCCCATCTCCCACCCCAAATGAGGAGATTACAGGCATTCATATTCTGCCAGGCTTAAATTTTTTATGTTTTTTATCCTACTATTTCTGTAGGTGCCGTATGGAAATTGTGCATTTCAGAATATTTTCTCACTACACTAAAATTAGTGTTATGAAAAGTCTCTGTACATTCCGCATCCCTTGACTATACGAATTTTCCATGAATATGTTCTGTCAGTGCTCAAAGGTAAGAACAAATGTGGTCTTATCTGTCCACCCTTTACTATTAACTCTCCTACCGCGAAAAAGTCCTCGTTATCCAACATGGCTATTTTGCAATAAGTGATTGAAAGAAAAAACCATTGGCCTTAACATTTCAAGAAAACTACTTGTCTATGCAAGGCTTCAGAGTAATTATAACAAAGGTAGGCAGAAGAGTGATGACAAAGATGTGACCCTGGTCTCAAAGTTCTAGGGTCACATCTTCAAATCCCAGTTCCGTCTCTTACCAGCTTTGTGACTTAAATACATTACCCAAATTTCTAGATCTTCTTCAATAACAGAGAGGATTAACTGAAATGATGCTTGTGCCATGGCTCGAGTGGAATTTATCACTTATTATTTGGAGAGAACACTATACCTCACATTGAGGCTTGGTCTCCAAGGTAAGTGGGGTCAGAGGGCATGGGCCTTGACAGGGTATTGGGGGCCATG
>REGO01000081.1:5287276-5315154 GCA_010120015.1 Rhombomys opimus | reverse complement strand
GGGTTGGACTTTGGGGCAATGATGTATTTAGGTCCCCTTTAAAATTTAACATTGTAAATATTTAAATTAGTCTACAAGACATTTTGCTTATGTGTTAAACTACATATAAGACATAGCAAACATCCCATAGCATGAGTAGGCAGAGAAATCAATGACCAGGCAGGGGATGAACTGAAATTCTCCTCTCAGCCTCTCCATTCATAGCCACCTACTCAACAAGAGACTTGAAAAGATGATGATAGGACATCAAGACCCTAGAATTCCTCCAGGAGCAATTCCAGTTCTGGGAAAATCTGAGAACAAATCCTGTGGGTTTGACAGAAAATTGAACTCAGCAATCAGTAATGTTCCAAAGCCTGGATGATGAATAGACTTGAATTTTGGAGAGAGAAGTATCTGATCACTCCCACACCTTACACAGGGAAAGACACGGTGTCGATATTTGTGGCTGAAACATAGCCTTCAATAGTGCATTGACCCAAGAATTCTCGAAGGCTCTTTGTAGTACCCTCCCACAGAATACTCCATAGTCTATTGTATAGTGATATCTCTTACGTAAATACAATATTACTTTGTAATGCATGTGTGTTACTTCCCAAGCACCCAGATCTTCCCAAGCACCTCTGGGAAAGAAAAAAAAAAAAAAAGAGGGGGAGGAGCAAGCTCAGACAGCTGGCAACATTCTAGTCTAGGTAGAGTCATAGGTGCTTGCCCAGGTGGCTTCCTACAGATGCTTTTAAAGGAGGAAGAAATTCTGTCTGGATGTTTCATCAGCTCAGGATGTTTTGATGAGACAATTCTATCCTGAGATAAAACCCAAATTAAAGTTAGAGCCGTGAGACTGAAGTGTCGCATGCTACTTTAATTCAGAGCCACCGTACTTCAGTGGCATCTCATTGGAGAGTGCATAATTATTTCCAAATCATCATCATTTCACAGTTAAGCTTGATTATGAGTTAAAACTTCCAGGGAGATTGGAATTCTACATGCAGACAAGATTTTAATTCACACTTATTATCCTCTCAGATACTTTGTGTCCTGGACCCTGAGACCAACTGTTTCCCAAATAATCGTCCTAGGGAAGTAGGAACATGTAAGCAGAAGAGATCAGTGTTGTTTGACATGGCATGTTTTAAAGAGACAGGACTGGTCCATCTCCACATGCTAGCTAGTACTCAGCAGGATGTGTTCTCCAAGGACATCTGAAAAGTATTTCTTTAAAGACCTGCAACCCCCAACCTCTGACCTCCTGATTGTAACCAGCACATGCATGTGTATACATGTGCACATGTATCTTCTGTACCTTATTAGATAACAAGAGCTTCTTAAAGAGGCCTCTGCTTTGTGCAGTGAATGAAAATGACTAGGAGCCTCCTGAATACACTGGGGCTTGTTATTCTGTCTCCAGTTTTGAAGCTTTAATGCCCCTGTGATCACCTTCATTCTAAAGAGAACTGGGGCTTCAGCTCTACCCGTTTGCAGAAGATCAGAACCACTAAGCTGCTGACTGTTTATGTCCCCTGTCGAGGAGTGGCAGGGTGATGAGACCCTCACATGGCTATCCAGCCCCTCCCCCTACCTGTTGTATGCAGCTCTGCCCTGACCGATCAAGTCACGGAGCAGGGACTATAGCATATTGAGACCAAAACCAAAGAGAACAAATGTAGGAAAAATGTCCAATTTTATGTCCGCTGACACCCATTTCATCTCCGTAGTGTTAGTTGATAAAGTCCACCCTTCCACAGGTCATTTCCACGGGAGAAATCAAAGGACATTAAAGCGGTTGTAAAGCCTCTTTACAGGGCTGACCGTACACACTCAGATCTGAGTCCCACCAGCCTTATGATATTTGATCTGAATTTATGTAGTCCACGGGACTGTGCAGCACCCATGAAGACAGCTGAAGGCTGTGTTACTTACCTCTCTATTCTCAGAGACTGGATGAGAGAAAACATTCAGCAATGCTTCCAGAAATAGTAAATCACGGTGAATGTGTTCACGTGCACGAAGAAATGAGGGATTTAAAGGAATTTCTCCGAGAGGTCTCAGCACTAGCACAGTAGGGCTGCACTGCTCGCTTCGGCAGCTTCTGTTTAGGACAGCTCCGAGGCCGTTGAGGCTTTCCCTCAAGCTAATCAGAACTAAAATTTCCATCTTCAGTCACGCTCCCACCTTTCGGCCGCTTAGTAGTCGCACGTGGCTTGGCCCTCCCCGATAGTGCCCCTTAGAGAGTGTTTCCATCACCGGAGACTTTTCTGTTGGCCAGCACAGTCCAAGTCATTCTAAGCTTCTCCCCCAGGAGGGTATTTTCATGTGTTCAGTCAGATCATTATTGTTGCTGCCATTTTCAATATTAACTGTGTGACTTAAGACATGTTCAAAAAACTCTTCCCCACTCATCGATTGAACGTAGTTCAAACACTTCTCATTTCTCCAAAATGTCCAATAAGTAATTTGGCTACTTTGGTTTACAGAGGTCTAAGTGCCTATTATTCTGTATACTTACCTAAGCACCCGGAAGAAGTCTTAAGATTGAAAGTACCCTGTCCTCTAGTCTTCCAGGGACAAAATGCTGTAGTCCCTGCTCCGTGACTTGATCAGTCAGGACATCGTTGCATACAACAGGTGGGGGAGGGGCTGGAAACTCGTGTGAGGGTCTCATCACCCTGCCTACCCTGAGGGACATAAACAGTCACTAGCTTAGAGGTTCTGATCTTTTGCAAATGGGTACAGAGGAAGCCCTAGGATGAGGGGACATGACTCAGAGGACGGTCCCGCAAAACAAGCCCAGAGTCCTCGGCTGTCTTCATAAAAGAGGCATGTGTGCCGCCCCAACACACATACATCACACACACACATAAATATAAAGACTGAAACAAGGATTTTAGTTAATCTCATTCTTCAAATTATAAGCAGATATTTTGGGGGTTTTTTGTTGTTTTTTTTTGTTTGTTTTTGTTTTTGTTTTTTTGTTTTGAGAATAAAGTTTCTAAAGTTTAAGAAAATAAAATTATAGCTTTATACTTAACTAAAAATAATCATTTTATTTAAATACCAAGTACAAGTCCGCAAAAATCTCTCTCTCCCTCCAGCCCCTCACCCCCTCACCCCACTGCCTCGCCCCTTTTGCTGGGAATTCAGCCTAGGGCTTGTGCATGCCAGCCCTCTGCTCAGACACCAAGCTATTCCCTGATACTCAGCAAAATGTCTTCAGTGCTGTAACTGTTCAGAGAAGCCTAAGGGAACAGTGAGGATGTTAGGAGCATACACAGTCCAGGAAACAGCATACCAGGAGACCTCTGCAAGTCCCACAATTCCATGCTTGCCCCTTTTCAGCACACATGAATATAATTCCATGTGTCCCCATAGCACCGCAGAGAAAGCAGTGTTCTATCAAGAGTATTTATGGTTATGTTAACCCATATTTTAAATGATATGATGGAAATGTTGCCAGTTTCATTATAAAACACCAAATCCAGCTTTTGAACAAGTCGTTTTATTGCACTTTCTGGTTTCAGTTAAGTTAAACATTGAACATAGCACTACTTTGAATTAATTATTCACATTGAGTCTCTGATTCTCCTGTGTGCCATCAGCATTTATGTCTCATGATTTTTCACTTTCAAAATATGTGTCACACCTGACAAAGATAAGATTGTGTCACTTGCCCACTTGGCCTTTTGCACACATAAGCCTTGCTTCACAGAGAACAAAGCTACGAGCAAATTGTCTATAAAAGACGTGAGGTAAGGGCTGGGAAAGCAGGAGTCAGACAAGTTGACAAAAAGGGGGGATTAAAGTCCATTCTCCTTGACCACTGATTTCACGTGGCTTATCAGAACCGGCTCACCTCTTTTTAGCTTGACCTTCTGGATGCCAGGGGTTAGAAACCCATCTGCCCTCTAGAATGAAGCAGGTAGCAGTGAACAGAGCAAGGCTGGGAGAAGGGCACTAAGGGAAAGTGACTGGACATTGGCAACTGAGCACCACGTGAAAACACGGACTGCTCTTGGAAAAGCACCGAACTGCCAAGCTCCATGGAGCACAGTTGTTAGAGTTGACGATTTGGGGTTTGAATTTAGGGCAAATGACTTGTTATATAGAATAACTTAAGAATGTTTTTTTCTTTCAGGAAGAATAATAAGGCTTTCAAGGGTGCATGGGGTTTCTTTTACAGCAACTTTCTCATAGATTAAGTTGCAAATCTTATGTCTAATTAAGCACTAACTTTAACCTTTCTTCATCCTCTTTACTAATTACCCCAGCTTTCTCTTGGCTTGATCAAGGCTTTATCTAACCTGCCCCATACCAAATTCTTTCTGACCATTAAAATTATCCCAAGACCATGAAGGATATTTGTAGCTTGTCCAGGTTTCATGTGACAGCATAATAATGGAAAATGAACACTGAGACATATCCTCTGCTCCCTTTGAACAAGCTGTGGTATTTCCACTCTTAATTAAATAGTATTTAAAATGCTTGGGTTTAGGGTTAGTGAGATGACTCAGCAGGTAAAAGTACACCCAAGTACAACCCAAGTCCTTGGACCCCACAGTAGAAGCTAAGAACTAATTCCCATTCAAAACCTGCTGTCTGACCTCAAGCTGGGAACCACAGCACATATGCTCCTGAACACACACACACACACACACACCACATACATCCACACACACATCCACACACACCACTCACACACATCACACATACGTATACACACACATATACACACATACACCACACAAACACACATATACCACACACACACCAAACACAAACATACACACACATGTACACACACCACACACACACACGACCACACACACACACCACACACATATACCACACATACTACGCCACATACCATATGCACATATATACACACACATACCACACACACACGCCACACACATACATATATACACAGAACACACACATACTGCATACGCACACATGTACACACATACCATACACACACACACACACACACACACACACTAAATTTTTGAAATGGTTCCGTTTCTGTTGCTCTGTGTAACTGGGCATGTGTGTAAACTCTGCATGACTTGGGCACGTGAATGTGTACTCTCTGCTTGGCTTTTCTTGTCTTTTAAAGTGAAGGGTGATGCCACCTAATCCATACATTATTCAAAGCATCACACTGGTGCTGTCGAAAGAGAGTGTTTGTCACCTAGAAAAGGACATGTAACATATGTTATAGCTCCCTGCCCACTGGCCACACAGCAGTGATGCTGGGAAATCTGGTGATGGCGCTCAGCCAAAGGGGACACGGGAAGGGGCCAAGACGGGGAGTCACCAATGGCGTCTGTTGGGTGCTCACTGTGTGTGTCACCGTGAGAGGTGCTTTCTTCACGCGTGTTAAACCTCATTTAACTTCCCACAGCACCGTTTATGAAATACTGACAGCTGTATTTTGAAAATTACTCACATGGTGATTGTTTTTTTTTTTTTTTTTTTTTTTTTGGAACTCCACCAATTTAGTTGAGGTGGACCTTACTAAAGTCTCCACAGAATCTTCTTGTATGATTCTGGGATGATTTAAGCCAAGATGGGCAGCGAGAAAGCTTTCCAAAGACCGTCTGGCTAAGGATGATCTGGGCAGATAGAGGGGCCTGCAGGCTCTGGCCGCCTGCTTCCGTTTTCCACGTCCTGAAATGCTCCTGAGACCTCAGGCTCCACTGACCGAAAACAGCACCACCTAACCCTGGACTGTGAAACCCCCACCCTGGCTCCCCACTAGCGCCCTAGGTGCAATCCCATTTCACCGGTTGGGTGTGTCTGCCTTCTCAGAGAACGGGGCGCCTCGCCCTGACGGCCCATCTGAGATTGCTCTTTAGACTTCCATGTCCCAGTGTCTCCCAGTGTTCGGTTCCCCATCTGAACCTTGATCTAATACGCAGCAATGGCGTCAGGTGGAGTTAAGTAGCTTCCCCAGGGTCCAGCAGGTGGAAAGCCGGAATTGGGAGCCTTAATCGACTTTCAGATCATGTGCGCTTAATAACCACTGTGCAGTTTTGCCTTGAGAGAAATGAGGAGAGTGAGCGAGGGAGGAAAGAAAGGGGACCGGGCTTGATGACTGCAACAAAGACGGAGGAGCCAGGAGAGGAGAAGGTGAGTGAGAAGGAAGCAGGGAGGGAGCTCGGACACAGGAAATACACCGTGGGGAGAACGGAACAGACAAGTCAACTAAAGGGACACGGGGCGTTCTAGGGCCAGTTGTCTGGTTGGGTCAGCGCTGCCTTCGGACACCCCGGGGCGACTTTTAAGTGTGCCTGATAGATGCCACAGGCCCCAGAATTCTAGAAGCAGAGAAGCTGGGCCTTTTAGGTTTTTTCTTCTAGTAGAAACTTTTACTTTTCATGTTTGTTTTGTTGCTTCTGACAGAGGATCTAATTTCTCTAGTTATTCGCTCTGTTTGAGGTCGTTGCTAATCTGGTTTTCACAGCTTTGCCTAAGTCAGTGATAAAATGCTTGTAAAGCAGCAACCTTTACTATGTATTTTATCTGAGTTGAGAAATCAAATATTTCCATGCAGTAGGACAATGACTAATAATTTAATTGTAGTTGACCATGCTGAACTGATTAGCAGTGTAACTGTGCGATATTCAACATGAGGGATGTGGCAAATTTTGCCCCTAACTCCAAAATAGAGGTGTGAAGTATCACTTTTCCACGTGACTATTCGGTTTACCCTGGATAGTTACCATGTACAATAGTACAGCTGCCAAGGAAACACAGAAGTTTAAAACGAGCTAAAAACCCTGCTGAGTTCTCTTTCCTGCTTTGGGGCAGCTAAGGCTCTGAGACTGCGCTGTGCAGGGCCCAGAAGGTGCTCTTCCCCGTCCTAGCGTGCACAGAGCTGAAGCGCTCCCAGGACAAAGTGTCTCCACAGCCATCCCACGTGGCTGCCCCTGCATTGCTCTCCACTCACTTTTAAGAGCTGGTCAGCGAGCTTTTGGCAGGCGCGCCAGGAGAACAGGTTTGGTGAGAAGATATCAACGGATGTGATCATCAAGCCCCAAACCGCCGTATCCCTTCCGAAGGGCCAATTCTCTAGTTTAAGCTCGGATTCTCCAGTTCCTTAGCTGGATGTCCGGTTGTAGAGGGATGAAGGGTGCCCAGCTTGCTTTTACAGGGCAGTTACCTTCTTTCTGCCTCAAGATGGAGCTGAGAAGAGCACTTGTTCCAATACATTGGTTTACATATAGTTATCTGGAAAGCTTACTTCTCATCCACATGCATTTCACTGGACTGTAGTGAGTTTTGCCTCTCATAGGCTACCACATGCTCTGCATGCTACCAGAAGGTAAAAGCTGGGTTTATCATTATTATAAATAATACATGTAGTTACTAACTATACTGTAGCTATATTAAATGATTGGTAGTTATTTATTACCACTGTGAACAAGGAGAGACAGTGTTAGGTTCTGGAGACCTCAGAGGCTTTGGATGAAGCCCATACCATTACAGCCATCACCACATGTGACAGAGTACATGCAATGAACACATGTAATAACTGAGTAATGAGTATCAGTGGCGTACATGTGATCAGGACATGAAATAAGTACCTGCAATGACCACAAGTAACTAAGCACATAAAATAAGTACACATAATGAGCACACGTAACAACTGAGCATATGTGGCTAAGTACATGCAATGAGTATGTGTAACAGTTGAGCACATGAATGAGCACATGTAAATGAGAGTGTCTGGCCTTTGTCTCATTCCTCCCCTCTCATATCTCTTTCCCTACCCGTCTTCACCCCCTTTCCCCCGATTCTGGTCTCCTGGTTTACTGTCTTGTCTGTAACCTCAACAGGACCTGGTTATCAGCCTCAGAGCTGGTGTCCCACTGTCCTTTCCTTCTGGAGAGCAGTGTCTCATTAGTGATGACGGGGCTCAGTCAGGACTCCTCATGAACCCACTTAAGACCTGTGGGAGACATGCAACTTGGCACCATTCACAGCTGCTCTTGCTGACTCTGCCCACAAGAGGAATCTGGAGGCGGGAATGGCCTGAAGTCACGTAGGTTCAGTTCTGCTCTCCCTATCAGGAGTTTTTGCTACCTTGGATTATTCCCTAGGAAGCATTCCTTAATGGAACCTGCCTCCTCATCACCAACTGATATCTTGGTTCTTGATAGAAGCTCAGGTTAGGGAGCGTAGCTCATGTAAGAGGGCCTCAGTAACAAATAGCTATCATCCATTTCCATCTGGACCATCAACATTGTCACCAAACTCTCTTTCTTTCCCTCCCCATAAAGTGGTAGCTTGGACTCCACTTTGCTCAAACACTGATTCTTCCATTTTGTTTTAGAGTAGTCAAGAGTTAGGGGCTTTGTCTTCAACAGACATCAGCTATGTATACTAACACACTAATAGACAGCTCCTAGGGTTGGTGAAAAGAACAGGTTCAAAAAATTGAGCTGGGGTGCTCCAGAGTTGGCTGAGTGGTTTTGAGTACTTTCTTGCAGGTTGGCTGTGTCTGCTTCCCAGTATCTACATGGCAGCTCATAGCCATCCGTTCCTCTAGTCCCAAGAGACATGGTTTCCTCTTCTGGTCTCACTGGGAGATATCACATGGTTAATATTTTCTGTACTTCACAGGACATTTACATGATGCACAGATTGATACATGAAAAGCAAACCACTCATACACATAAAATGATAATTTAATAAATACTAAACAAAATGATCCAGAGATTTGAGCATGCACAACTATAATCCTAGCACATGGAAGGCAAAGAGAGAAGAACTGTGGATTTGAAGCTACAGAGTGAAACCCTATCTAAAAGAGAGAGAGGAGAAGGAGGAAGGGGGGAAGGAGGGAAGGGACAATAGAAAGAAGGGATAGGACTGTAAGAAAAGAAAAAGGGGAGGAACAAAGAAAGGAAGGAGAAAAGAACAAGAAAAAAATAAAGAAATGAATCAGAACCAAGGAAGGTCAAGAGATTGGAACAACCAAACATGCCTGGTTTTTCTGGGTCACTATAACGAATATTTTCTGTATTTCACAGGACAAAAACACCACTTCTGGAACCCATGGACACTGATGTCACTAGCCTGACTGTGCTGCCATAATCCCTTCTATAAAAATAAATTGTTCATCAGCTTTGCTTCTACAGTAGATCATTTGGACACTCCCTTATTTCAAGGAATATGGAAACTGCCCTTGCATTTCATTGGTAGGAAGTGGGTCCTACATCCATCAGTTAATGGAGTGTCCCAAAAACAAAAGGGGTTCAGACATTGATACTAAAATTAAAATCATTATGTCACTCTAATCAGATATAAATCCCCTACTTTGGCAATACTTGATCCCAAAGAATTTCAAACTTCACTTCCACATTGTAACACTCACGAGGCTTAATCTACACTCACGGTTTTCAGAGTTGACTGTGCTATCTGAACAGCTTAGAACTGCTTTTATCCACTATATATCCCAGGTCAATCAAATTGTAATAACTAATTTCTTGCTTGACATGATCCGGTCAGTTCTGCCCCTAATATATGCTTATGTTAAGGCATTTGGACAGTTTTCCAAGAGTTGAGTTAGGCTTGAAAAATAATAACGCTTATCAAAGGCTTACCACATGTAACTACATGTATTCATTGATCTTTGTAGTGAGAATTTTGGAATTCTGATTTCTTTTAAAAACAAATAGTATGAGTATGTTTTTGTTTTAATCCCCGGTAAGGGATTTGGGGCTGTTTCACAGCAGCTGACTATGATTTACCTCATGCTTTAGCAGGGGCATAATTTTTCTCAGCTGCAGATAGTTTCTGCAATTGTGTAATGTTTAGAATTCTGGGGAGTTTTCAGAGGTTATATAAATGCTAGGACCCTGAGAGACAGGTTGTGTTGTTGGTTGGTTGGTGGTTGCTGTTGGTTGTGGTTTGTTAAGTAGTCATGCACAAAGAAGAAACAACAAGTAGAAATCAGATATCCTGACAGCAAAGATCAAACTAGCCCCAAAGAGCTTAATACCCCACTTGGCAGGAAGTAGGCTAACAATGACAACCCTTGACTTTATTCAGGGTCTCTTCCCTTTCCTCTATATCTTTTTTTCTCACTTACCTTACGTTAGTGGGTCGAAAGGGTGGAAGAAAGAAGAACCCACAGAGTAGCACGTCTGGCTACACATAAGTATTGGAACCTGAAGCTCAGTTTGGTTAAGCAATTTGACCAGAAAACCAGCAAAGCCAAACTTTGAGTTTATTCTGATCTCTCAGGCTGTGGTTTCCCCCCCCCCCCATGCCATGCTGCTTTGCCCAGGAAACCGAGCCTTCTATAGATGCGTAAGTATCTCACAGACAAGGCACCACAAAGCAGGTAGATCTGAAGTCATGCCTGCTAATTTTGAGTCAGAGGCTACGTGCATTCTTACTGTTTCTTGCTTAACGAACGATTCACTTTCTCCATGTGCCTAACAAAGAAGGAAGCCGATGCAGAGAGCAAGAACAGAAGAAAGACAAAATGTGTTTTGATGCCAAGTCAAGATTAACTTGAGCGGGAAGGAGGCATTGAAAAGGAAAATTTTATTTATGATATAGTTATTTTAAGTCACTCACTTTCATAGCACTTTACAAATTGTAAAAGACATCAGGAATCTATCTTGAAAAAAAAAAAAAACTGGCTCCCATAATCATTTGCTTGCATTTCTTTCTTCACTATTTAGCTGCAACCCATGGATGCTGCCATGCCTGATATACATTGACTGACCATATAATAATTTAGAAAAAGAACCCAAGGGGAATCAAAGGCAAATTATTATCACTTCAGTGGCAGTGGGAAGGAGGGCCAAGGCCAGCACAATCCAGATTCTTCTGGTTTGTTTTTCATTTGTGTCATTTGTTGGTTGGTTGGTGACAAGTTCTCAATAACAGGGACCATGTTGGCCTGAAACTCATGACCCTCCTGCCTCAGTCTCCTGAGTATTAAGTAGGGCTCCAGGGTATGCCATCACTCTGTAATCAATTTCTTTAATAGAACAGGAGGGTTCCCCCCCTAAAATTATCAAACAGTGCTTTAAAGAACGTAGACTCAACTTTGGCTGCACCCCCTGGGTACTTACTGCGTATCAGGCACGTTCAGGCACAAAATCTTATATAAAACATTGTTTTCTCACTTAACGTAAAGCAGACATATAGGATTAAAGGGTCTAAATGCTTTTCCCAATGTATATAAAAATATATATATATAACTATATACATATATGCATATATATATATATATATATATATATAGGTATAAGTGATGAGATTGGAGGCCATCTTAGTATATTTCTATTTGCCATAACAAAATGCTTGAGGTTGGGTCACTTATAAAGTAAAATCACCTCACTGTTTTGGAAGATGAAAGTACAAGATTATCTTTTTTTTTATAATTTTTTATTCACTTTACATCCTGGTTATTGCCCCATCCCTCCGTCCATCCCAGGCCCCCCTCCTCCCTTTCCCATTCAGCCCAACTCATCAAGTTACATGGGGACTGAGCATGTCCTCTTCCCCTATTGCCAGATAAGGCAGTACCACCAGCGAGAAGTGACCAAACGGCTGACAAGTGAGTCTTTGTCCGATACGGTGCCCACTTCCCTTAGATGACCCACATAAGCCTAAGCTGTCCTTCTGCCACATCTTTGTAGGGGGCCTAGGTGGGCCGATACATGGGCCCCAGTTCATGTGCAGTTCTTGATTAACGCGTGTACAACCACTTTGGAAATCAATCTGGCACTTTCTCAGAAAATTGGGACTAGCTCTACCTCAAGACCCAGCCATATGACTCCTGGGCATATACCCAAAAGATGTTCCACCATACCACAAGGACACTTGCTCAGCTATGTTCATAGCAGCTTTATTAGTAATAGCCAAAATCTGGAAACAACCCAGATGTCCCTCAACTGAAGAATGAATAAAGAAACTGTGGCACATTTACACAGTGGAATACTACTAAGCTATCTTTTTTAAAAATCATGAAAATTTCAGACAAATGGATGGAACTAGAAAAGATCATACTGAGTGAGGTAACCCTGATCCAGAAAGACACACATGCTATGTACTCACTTATAAGTGAATTTTAGCCATAAAGTGCAGGATAAGCATACTACGAGGCACAGCCCCAAAGAAGATAAGTAACAAGGAGGATCCCAGGGAGGAGGCATAAATCTCACTTGGCAATCCCCTTTCAAGTAGAAGATACAGAAATAGTGGCTGAAGAGAGGGAAGAAGGTAGGAGAGGGGGCACGGAGAGTTAAGAGGGTAGAGATCAGATCTGGGAAGAGCGAGGGTGAGAGGACAGAAGGCCTGCAGAGAAAAGAGAAATGGAGGGTGGGGATATCTCTTTGACAAGCTGGAGATCTAAGTCATGGTAGAGCCCTGGGAGGATCTGAGGGGATTCAAGCAGAGACTCCTAATAGCAGAAGCCATGGAGACTGAAGAGTCCACTCTCTAACTAGACCAGTCTCCAGGATTATCTTCTAACTAGGCCAGTCTCCAGGGTTATCTTCTAACTAGACCAGTCTCCAGAATCATCTTCTGACTAGGCCAGTCTCCAGATCATCTTATTTTGGTGAAGGCCCCTTTGAGTCAAAGTCATCACACATTGGAGAAGTAGGGAAGGAAATGGCCAAGTGAGGAGGAGGGCAGGAGAGTGGCGGCCTTACATTACGGCCAAGCACACTCACAGGGAAGGATGGCACTAACCCCTTCAGAGGGCTGTACCCGCAAAGACTCCACTTCTTCCCATGAGGCCCCTCTCTTCTCTGCCTCATCAACCCCAAGCTGCAGGAGCAGAAGCCAAGTTTGGTGGCAAAACTCAACCCTCACTGTACTCCCCCACCTTCTGCGCAGCCCACCACCCAAGAATGTACCATGTTTCATGAGAATCTATGACATACGATTTTTAACATCCCTTGAAATAGGAATTGATTCTTATAAATGACAGAATCTTTTTCTTTTTCTTTTCTTTTTTTTTTTTTTTTTTCCAAAACAGGGTTTCTTCATGTAGCCCTAGCTGTCCTGGAACTCACTCTGTAGACCAGGCTAGCCTGAACTCAGAGATCTGCCTACCTCTGCCTCCCAAGTGCTGGGATTAAAGGCATGTACCACCTCACCTGACTATATGACAAAGTCTTAAGTTACATAAAACTTGGTAGCAGTTTCTCAAACAAATACTTGAGTCACTATTCCTGTCCTGTATCTAATCACCTCTGATCAGGAGCTAGTGTGAAGCCTTCCTCTCTGTTGATAGTTGTCAAAGAAGTCTTAGACAACTCAAGATGCTTAAAGAACAGTGTGAAAATGCCTGATTTTCAAGCATCTATTATTTTCCTTAGATTACTCTGATTGATGGCATAATTTATAGTAATTTAATTAGATTATTTCTTCTTAATCCCAGACTGAGGTGATAGAGACAAAGCAGAGGTTTTGACTGGTAGCTGGATGGATAAAAAGGGATTGAAACTACTTGAAAAGACAGTGGGGTACTTTGGAGGAAAACTAAAAGTTGTCTTTGAAAAAGGCAAATTAAGAAGGCACAGTATTACAGAGTTTAAAATGGAAATAAATGTTTTAGGAGAAAAGTAAATTAATACACTCCAAATAGACAGCCATATATTTAAAAGATTATTCCTGGGACCAATGCTAGCAGAGCAGTGATTCTAAAAGCCAAAGGAAGCTGTTACTTCAGATTCACAGTTAACTCATACCCAAGGGAAAGGAAATAGTTTGCAATTTATGTTTTACCATCAAAACAATCTTAACTTACTGATTATTCTACTGCGGTAAAGCAATCATTGCCTTCTGTGAATATTATCACCCAAAGCACTCTCACAGCTGAGTGGCTCCTGCTAAACCTGGATCCAACAGACTGGCCTAAACCATGGGCCATTGTGTCCTGTTCTCCTGTCATATTTGGCTCACCTCAAAAGCCAGTGGTCAAGTGTCTAACTGAGACCAAGACCTCTGTTTAGCTGACTTTATGCTCAGCAGATCTGAGGAATGATTGTCTCTTACTGCCCTGGATAATCTGCATCTCAACTTACTGAACAAGCCAACGTGGTGCATACCAATGGGCAGGCCTTGTCTCGCTGGACTCCAAACGACATCGCTTGCCAAGTGGAAGAGTCCCCTAATTTCCTTAAGCATCACTGGCCATGTTTTGTATTTCGTGCCCTAGCCCCATGGTTGCTGCTAACGGGTCTGGGTAGAGGGTATCCCTGACCTCCCCAAAAAAGCAAATTTTAAGTTCCTTTAAGACTTTGAAGAAATCTGGGTCAAGAGCACTTTTAGTGGATGTTCAAAACGGGCTAATCAGGTTCTATCTCTTTACAGGGATATAGAAGTATAATGATAAAGAATTGCAGTCAAAGTCACCTAGCAACTGGAAATGGGAGCCGATGGAGGCAGACCCAACTGAGGAGACTGGGAGAGAGGCGCTAAGGCACTCCAGCCGTGTAGCAGTAGAGATGGACAGATGGACAAGGAATCTGAAGAACTTTCCAGTTCCACTTTCTGAGACAGCCAACTATCCCTGCTTTTCTTGAGACTCTTATGTACTTGGATTATCTTGAGTTTTCTTCAGCTACAATGTTATTAGCCAAAAAAGGCTAAAGTTTACAGTTTAACACAACAAAAAAGTTTCTTCTTATTTTTCCTTCCATCCTTTTTTGTTTCTTTGTGGCTCCTCCCCACACCCCACACCCTCAGTCTTCCTCCCTTTCCCTTTCTCTTTTTCTCCTAATCTGTTCCAGGCCTGGGAGATATTCAGAGCATTTCAGACTACTTCTGTGTAAGAGCTTACACTGGCTTTTAAATACTTCTTCCTACTTGTAATATAACACTTCCATTCCAAGGCAATTGGTCAGAGGTTATCACCCGGCCCACCTAACTTCAAGAGAGCAATGTGGGCTAGAGAGATGGTTTAGTAGTTAAAAGCAATGGCTGGGCTGCCCCTGCACAGGACCCAGGTTCAACTCCCAGCCAACCACATGGCAGCTCACAGTTGTAACTCCAGTTCCAAAAGATATGATGCCTTTTTCTGGCCTCCAAGGGCACTGCATGCCTTTGGTACACATACATACATGCAGGCAAAATACACATAAATAAATAAATAAATCTTTAAAAAAACAGCCAGGTGGTGGTAGTGCACACCTTTGATCCCAGCACTTAGGAGGCAGAGACAGGTCATTCTCTGTGAGTTCAAGGCTAGCCTACAAATCGGAAGTTCCAGGACAGCCAAGGCCACACACCTTGAAAAACAAACAAACCAAAAACAACAACAACAAAGAGAGAGAGAGTAAAGTGATTTTTTTTCTTCAAATACTGAGAGGAATATAGCGGGAAATATGGATGAATTGCTCCCTAGATGTGAAGTGCCTTGCTGTCAACACTCTAACCTCTCACTGGGGCCCATGCTAATCATTTTAGGCCCTCCCCTACCCCACTGAAATCCAGCAGGCAATATTACATTCATGTCATATACTCACCTTTGATTCACTCTCAGACACACCTAGCCACACCCCTTGCCATTGGCATATTTGATGTCTCACAAATGAATTACAAAATCTGTAGCAAGCAAGGACTTGCATGGTTGAGTGATGCCTTTCGTCACTTGTTTTCCCTTCTAAAATAAGCACAGCAACAGAGAATGATGGATTTGGGCATGTGAGGAGGAAAAAAAGGATTAACAAAAAAGGATATGAGAGCTTATGAGATCGCCTCAGCATGAGTGAATTGTCACTTATTTCCTTGCACGTTCTTATGGAAGGGTGAATTCAATCCAAAAAGAAACAGAAGAGGGGGAATAAGGTTTGCTAAGTATCTATTCTACATCACCGCTTTATACAGTATTACCTCACTCACTAACTACCTGGAAATACCTACTGGCTAGATTATCCTAGTAGACTGAGACATGAAGAGTTATAGTATTTTCCCAAAGCACCCAACTAGTATATGGTGCTGGGAGAATTTAATTCAGGCTTCCAAGTCCAGACCTTTGAATCCATACTTCTTACAAATTTCATGAAACATCAAAAGCAGAAAACCTAAAATATATCCAGGGAAAGATAACCCAGATTTGAGGGGTGGGGGATATTCTGAAAAGAAATATGGTTCAGGAATGACTGAACTGATTTTAGGAATGCCCCCCCCCCCACCCATTGCTTTCAAAGATGGCGATCTCTCTTGCTTTCATTTACACACTCATTTATTTAGAAAGATTCAATCAGGATAAAACGATGAGACTAAAATCCCTGTCCTGACTATATTTAGGAATAGATGCTTGAGCAATCAGGTAATTGTGGGATCACAGCAGAGATGGGATGGGAAGAGCAAGCAGTGTTGAGAACTCCACCCCAGTGTCTGGGGATGCAGACTCAGGTGGAAGTCTTTGCATGAGGCTTGCTTTCAGGGTTAGTACCTGCAGGGTAAAAGAAAGAAGCTGAACCTAAATGGTTCAGAAGGACATGTTGGGCTGTAACCAATAAACATCTCAGCCTTTTGTAGAATTATAGCACCAGGACTGTCTGTGGAGTTGTCATAAATGGGGCAAGCTAATCAGGCTCTTTAGCAGCTAGTCATTGCATTGGGTTGCTTCTAGGAGAGAAAGTACGACCTTGTGCAATCTTGACCTTCAGCTCTCTTCAACAAGGGCAATTTCCAGAATGAGATGTAGCTAAAGTTTGCTGCCAACGTTCTCAGCAGTTAAGGGAATGAGGGTACCAGGTAGGGATCAACAGACAAGGATGAAGCTGAAGGGAGAGAAACAGACTCGGTGGGAGGATGCACTGACATTGCAATAATGGTATTGGAATTAGTTCAGTACGCAAACTGACAAGTGGCACTAGGCATACTAGGTAGAAAAAAATGAGAACACTAAAGAAAATCACTTAAATGTTATGGCAACTTTGGAGGAAAAGGGGATGAGTCTTGTTTTTAACATTATGATCTTTGGAACATCCATGTTGAGATCCCTAGCTACAGATATCAGTCCATTCCTAGAGCTCAGAAAATAAATCTAGGTTGGACATGGAGTCGGAGTCAACCAGGGATAAAAGGAGAAACCAAGGGAGTGCATAATATCAGCCAGAAATAATGTCATGAAGATTGTGTCAGAATAAAGAGAGAAAGGATATACAAATGAGCTCTGAAGTGTCATCAAATAAGCTATTGACAAGGACAAACATTGCGTGCGTCCGCTACATAAGCCACTGAGGAATGTCAGAGTCACGGAAACAGTATGAAATGTTGGCTGCTGAGGCTCGGGGGAGAGACTTCCTGTTTCCTGGATACCTTTCCATTCGGGAAGCTGAAAAGCTTCTGGAGATGGATGGAAGTGATTGTTGTCCAAGAGTGCGAATGTGCTTAAGACTACAGCGTTGAACACTTGAAATAGATTTAAATGGCAAATTTTGTGTAATATACACTTACAGTATAGATTTACTGTCATAAAAAAGAGAAAGAAAACAAAAGGATGGTATGCAAATGGAAGGACAATGTGGCCCTCTCGAATGGGAAGCTCGAATGGGAAGAGAGAAGTAGGTAATAGCCAAGAAAGGAAGCTGCATGGAGAGTGCAGTTTTAGCAGCATTTTAGTAGAGGAGGTGAGGTCAGTGTCATAGCAAAGTGAGACAGCACTGTTATCTGAGAATAACACATCGATTGTGAAATGGGCCCTTTGAGGGCTTCTGAACCTCACCACACTGAGGGAGGCAGGACGACGGAACAGGAGCATGGATGGTGGCCGTATCCATGGCAAAAGGTCTTGCTCTGCCTAGCTCTAGTTCATTGCGAACATTTAGAACAGGCAGTCGTGGTCCACACAGCTGCCTACAGATGACCTACTCAATCATTCAAAAACAATACAACATGCACATTGAATAGATGCAGTGATAATAGTTTGACATGTAAATTGTTGTCTTCCAGTCTTTAGGCAGAGTTTGTGTAAGGGAGGGAAAGCCACTTGTGAAGATGAAGCCAGGCAGCATCTCAGCATTGGAGGGGGAAGGGGCTTACAATCCCTCCTCGAGCTGGGCTATGGGCAGCGGCTGGAGGAGAGCCGCTCAGTTGTCGCCCTCGTTGTTGTTGTCACAGGGTGTGGTATGGTCCACCGCACTCCAGTTCCCTGTACCCAAAAGTATATTTGGGTAGCACAAAACTCAAGTGAGTTATTACAAAACAGAAAACAAAACAAGAAGCTGGGGAGGGGGAGGGGAGAGGGGTTGGGAGAGGGGAGGAGTGAAGAGTGATGTGATCAAAAATTTGCATGACATTCTCAAAGACGTAATAAAATATTAGTGAACTTTGAAGATCATTATCAAATTTCAAGAAAATATTGTCTAAAATTTGTATTCTTAAATATTTATCTAATTAAATTTAAGCTTACTATATGTAATTTTATGATGTTATTTAAAAGACCTCACACACACACCCCCGAGCAGGATACAGCTGGGATACAGAGTTAATAAAATGTAACTGATAAGAAAAAATAAATAAAATTATTAAAAATAAAAAAAAAGACCTCACCCCCAAAAAATATTTTCAGGCCATAGATTTCTTTGGGTCATAAGAAAAGAAATGTTAAGTAAAAAAAAAGTTAACTATTTTTTTTTTCAAGTGGAAAAAAGGTGGGGGGAGGCATGTCTTCTCTTCGAAGCGAAGCACCTTATCTAATTTATATATTCTAGGTCTACCTAAATAACCACTTCAAATTATCATTTCACACAAGTAATGCTCAAACACTGCACTGTATTTCTTTTCTGTGTAGATGTAAAAGTTTGTGAACTACAAAGACAGGAATCCATGATACTCGTATACATGAACATACCAGGTGCACTCACTAGTCCTTGAGGAAGCTTCGGCTGTTGGCTCTCACTACGTGAGTTTGCATCGTGTCTTAGTTTTATAAAAGTGCAAGACATGAACACAAACACTAATAATCTGTCAGCTCTGGGACCTTGACGTGAGTTGCATTTGGAGCTTTCTAGGACAAGCTTTAAATCAGTGATGGTTAATCTTAGCTGTCAGTTTCAGATACGTGGAAAGAGGGACCTCAACTGAAAAACTGCCTCTATCATATGGACATATTTATGGCATATTTTCTTAATTGCTAACTGTCCACTAGTTCACTGTGGGTGCTACCATTCCCAGGCAAGTGAGCCTAGGCTGTACAAAAAGGTAGCTGCATATGAGTCAGAGAGCAGCCAGCAAGCATGGTTCTTCTATGGTTCTTGCCTCCAGGTTCTAGCTTTGAGTTCCTCCCTGATTTCCTTCAAAGACTGTAACTTGCAAGATGAAATAAACGCTTTCTTTCCCAAGTTGCTTTTGGTTATGGTGTTTATCACAGCAACAGAAACCACACTAAAACAAAATCCAATCTATATATATATAGATAGATGGTCATGAAAGCTCTTCTGTTGGTTGTGTAATCTTATAGTTATCTGAATGAGGATGGCCCCATGGGCTTACATATTTGGATGTTTGGTTCCCAGTTGGTGAACTGTCTATGAAGGTTTAGGAGGTATGGCCTTGTTGGAGAAGGTGTGTCACTTGGGGTGGGCTTCGAGATTTTCAAAAACCCATGCCAGGCCCAATCCTCCCTGTACACCCTGTCTCTCTTGGCCTACTGGTTGTGGGTAAGATGTAAGCTCTCAGCTACATGGTATTGCTCCAATACCATGTCTTCCTGTCCCCCTGTTTCCTACCATGAGTGTCATGGACTCCCCCTCTGGAACCGTAAGCAAGCCTCCAGCTGTATGTCTCCTTTTTTAAGTAGCCTTGGTCATGGTATCTCTTCAGAACAACAGAACTGTAACTAAGACAGAGCTCATCATTAACAATATCAGGGTCATAGAACGGCACAGGTACTGTGGTATTGAACATATGTCCTAGGAAGGGAAAGATTGCTATTTGTTTTCTGAGGTCTGGATTACATGAACCAATTAAGAAATGTAAAGAGTGCCAGGCAGGGTGGCACACACCTGTAATCCCAACACAGAGGCAGAGGTAGAGGCAGGAGGATATCAGTGAGTCTGAGGCTAGCCTGGTCTACAAAGTGAGTCCAGGACAGCCAAGAGAAACCTTATCTCAGAGAAGAAAAAAAAGAAAGAAAGAGAGAGAAAAAGAGAGAAAAAAAGAAAAATTATAAAGAGAAATAGGAAAGAAAACTAAAAGATGGATTTTTTTTGAGAAGATGGAAAGAAAATAAAATCAAATTACCTGTCGACATTTTTATAGACAAGGAAGTAGGTATGTTCTGTCTTTACACTGTCACTACTAAAGTGCTTCCCTTTCTTTGCAGAAGAAGAAAACAGGCCATTACATGCTTTAACTCTGCATGCTTCATCTTACTTGTACAAAGTACTATTTTAGGCCAATTATGCACTTGTTGCTTTGACAAAGCCTATCATACTGATTCAATATTTAAATAATTCCTCAGAAAATGTAATTAGAGTAAATGTTTGTTTTAAAAAAAAGAAAAACATTTTCTTACATCATAGATATTCTATCCTAGTAGATGATGGACATTTTTTTCCTAACTTGCATTTTAATTAGCTTGCTAGATAAAGGCCTAAGCTGGAATTCTAGACGACATTTCAGATTCTTTCTTTTCTTCTTTTTTCTTTTCTTTTTTTCCCAAGACAGGGTTTCTCTGTGTATGTAGCTCTGGCTGTCTTAGAACTCCATCTGTAAATCAGCCTGGCCTTAAACATAGAGATATGCCTGCCCCTGCCTCTGCCTCCTGCTTCTGAGTGCTGAGAGTAAAGGCGTGTGTCACCACCACCTGTCTCAGAATATTTATGAAATAAACTGGAACTATTCAAGAACCAACTGTTCTTTATTAGTGAAATGCTCTAGATTGTGTGTATGTACAAGCGTCATGTGTGTGTGCACATGGGCGTGCCCATGCATGTGGATGTCAGAGGTCAACCTCAGATGTCATTTCTCAGAAGCTGTCCACCTCCTTTTTGATTAGGCTGGACTGCCTGCTCAGCAAGACTCAGGTGTGCACCACACTGCAGGAGCACGCCACCATGCTTGGCTTTTTATGTGGCACTGGGAATCAAACTTGGGTCCTCATGCTCATGTTCTTCACTGAGTCATGTCCCCAGCTGCCACTCTAGGCTTTCAATAACTATGGAGCTCACTCTCAGAAATTCTCTGATACTGCTAAAACCAGTTAGAACCAAAGAAAAAGTCAGGTCTTTCCTAAAAAGTCAGATTATTACCCTCTGAAGTAACTTTAAAATATTAATATCAAATTAATGGATTAACATGGCTTTAAATGAAATATTAAAAGTAAAACTCTTGAAGCTGGAGAGATGGCTCAGTGGTTCAAAGGACTTTCTGCTCTTCTAGACGACCCAGTTTCCTTCCTACATGGAGGCTCACATCTAACTGCCTGGAACTCCAGTTCCAGGGAGCCCATGTCCTCTTTTGGCCTCCAAGGGCACCTGTCCACACATGGTGCACATAATTTCATGCAGGCACACACATTCACATTAATAAAACTGGAACTCCCTTGCAATCCCTGAAAAAGATAGTGTAGCCAATATTATCCATGGTATAAATGTCTAGGAAGAAAACAATGCTTTGTTTTATTTTTTGTTTCTTCTGTCATTAAACTACATGTGATTTCTGGTTCCTTTGCCTTTGTGTTTGTTTGTTTGTTTGTTTGTTTGTTTTTAAAAGTGGTTCCTTATTTTGTAGCCCAGGTTGGTCTTGGATCATAACCTAATAAAGCCTTAGCCTCCTCAGTGCTGAGCTCGTAAGAGCCTATTACCCCACCCAGCTTGGATTTTCAACAATTTTTACACTTAGCAAAATGTCTTAACCAAAACCCTTTACCAAGGCTTGTGCCTGATTTTATCACTTTAAGAAGTACATGTCTATAGGTCTAAATTAAGTAATTACTATCTCCACAAAGTTCCTTCAATGTAAGCAAAATGTTAGCATTATTTATGTTTGTCTGAATGTTGTCTGTCTACAATCATCTACCCACTTGAAAAATTATTGCTGTTTATAAATCATTAAAAATTTTATCAAAAGTGTATCAAATCTCTAAGCACAGCAGAGGGCTTTAAAAGAGCATCTATAAAAATAATGTTCAATAGATGAAAATATGGTTGTCTTACAGAACTAGGGATTTTCTCCAAAGTTCACATAAATCAGTTGAAGGATAACATTTTCTGATTTATATAGTAATGTTATCTGAAAGTTACTAAACATTGTTGACTGGTTTTTAAATGATAGAAAATAAATTACTCTCAAGTTGCACTGAACGGTTTATCTTTTTCTCTTTTCATAGCTCAGATTATGAATCATGATTACCACTGAGATACTGGCCATCATAGAAGAAAAACTTTCCAAAATAGAGCTGAACATACCTTTAAGACAAATCAAAGGCCAGGTGTGGTTGCACACTCCTTTAATCTCAGCACTTGGGAAGGAGAGGCAGGCAGATCTCTGGGAGTTCAAGGCCAGGAGGGCTATATGAAAAGTTTCAGGACAACCAGGCTGCACAGTGAGACTCAAAAACAAACAAGAAAAAGAAAGAAAGAAAACAAAAAAAGAAAGGAAGGAAGGAAGGAAGGAAGGAAGGAAGGAAGGAAGGAAGGAAGGAAGGAAGAAAGAAAGAAAGAAAGAAAGAAGGAAAGAAGAAAGACTAAAGACTAAATGCATCATTCTTTTCAGAATCTGTTTACTTGGTGTGACTATGTCAACCTTCAATTCAAAGGTTTTTTTTTTAATAATATTTGTTAATTGTCACAAAATTGTAATCAGGGGAATGTGATTACTTAATTTTTCTAACAGTTTGATTCACTTTAAGTTATATTTTAAATAATTTTAAGTCATTTAAAAATGTTGTTTTATTCAGAACTAACATATAATCCAAGTTGTTATTAAAGCGTGAGGGCTATTTTTGTTGGTTTCTGTGACACAAAATAATGTTACCTTATAATTAGCATATCTATTTGTATGATTTTTCTAGCATAAAACTCTTTATCTAATATTTTAGAAAAAGGGAATCCACACAGGAGAATTTTCTACAACTTTAAGCTCATTACTCTAAACCTACATTGGCATTAAACATTTTTTAAAACTTTTAAAAATATACATTCCCCTGCTTTCTTAAAAAGTCAACAAAATATGCCCACTTGTTGCTGATTGACCGGGGCATTCATTTTCTACGTTCACTACTGCTCTGCTCAGCCTGCATTCTTCCCCAGTGGCCCCAGTGAGTTCCAGTGGAATGTACTCAGGGCTGCTGCCTTCTGTATTGAGGAGAATGCGTTCTAAGTGGCTGTGCTTGTGGGGGTTGTTACTGAGATACAGGAGAGAGTAAGCCTGGGTGTCAGACAGACTTGGAATCCAACTCCAGAAGCACTGTTTACTAACTGTGATACATGGAAAGTTAGTCAACTATCCAACAACTGTCAAGGGCACAGACCCCAAGCCTTCACCCCCTTCCAGGCATGCTGCACCTGGGTTTTGCTATTCTGCCCTAAAAGTGGGGGCTCTGGCAAACATTTATGTTTGAATTCAGACGCTCCCACCTTTCACTGTGTGACCGTGGACAAATTATTCACTCTCTCTGTCTCAGTTTTCTTGCATATAAAATGAAGTGAACGGTATTGCCTACCTCAGAAATTTATGTTACTAATTAATTCATGTAATCAGACTCGTAGGTAGCTAACGCACAATGTTAGGATCTATGGAGCTTAGGAAAGCATCTCTGTTGCTTCTAGGCTTCTTTGATCTGGGGCTGATAGAACATATGTACCTAAGTAAGTTGAAAATTAAAACTGTCTACTAGAAAATTTTGTGGGCATTAGTCATATGACTGTTGCTGCTGCTGTGTCTCCTCCTTTCCCTCCTCCGCTTTCCCTTCCTCTTCCTCCTCCCTTTTCTTTTCTTATGTATTATTAACAGCTCCAATTTACTCTGGCTTATGGGACCCTGTTTGACTACTGGTCTCAAGCCATTTAACATTTTTACATTACAGAACTGGATGTAACCTATCCTTTCCATTTTGTTTTTCTTATGTGATTTGGCTCTATTTTCTCTGTTCCATTGGCAAAAATAGATTTAAAGGTTTTTCTCTAAGCCAACCAGTTTTCCAGCATTATCACGTACAAATGTTTGCCTTTTACTCACAAGTGGCCAATATGTCAACAGCCAAGTCTAAAAACTCACCATGTTATCAGTAGAAGTTCCCAGTGGTTATGTTTATAGAGCTTAACACCTTACTCATTTCAGACTTGGATAATATTGTAAAGTATTTGCACTGTGCATTCCATTTCTCTGTGTCCAAATATCATCTATTTGTCTTTAGCCATTAGCACAAATCTAATCCTCCAACTGAATAACTTATTGGAATTTAGAAATGGAGAGGGAAAAATGAGAGTGAATAGTTATGGCTGAAAGAATGAGTCTCAACAAATTGTCAGAGACAGTGAAATAATCTCATTAAATGGGATGCATTTGTGGCTGTATTGAACAATTAAATCCAGAAATTGCATCAACAAAGGTTTGGCTGAGCTTCGAGTTATGAAAGGGCTTATTTTATGTCGTATCAGTGCCATTGCTCAATAGCCACAGAACAAGGTTCTTACTGTGCTGGGCTTCTGCTTATTTACCAAGACCTACTATGCCTATTGACTCTGACATTAACAGAATCCTAACAGTAAGTTCTGTGTCACATATAAAAATAGGCACACATATCACCACTTCTAATTATCTCCTTCCCTAGGGCATTTTCCCTGTAAACTACCTACGAGGCTGTTTGAGGCACAGACACTAGTTAGGGTGGGGTGGCTAGGATTTAGGTGTGGCCCGATAGAGACTTGAAATTCAAAAGCTTTCCCACAGAGCAGATAAGAGCTCAGGGAAGAGGGTATTCTTGGCAAGATCAGAACATCCCAGAAGGCATTTGGCTTTTTCTCAGTGATTGCAACACAGCCGACAAGGTTTTCAGGAGGCGAGAGGCGACAATGACTGCCAGCTAAGAGTCATTCCAAGTCTCAGATCTGACCCTAAATTTACCATTACACAGTCACTCACCCAGCCCTTTGTTACCTTTTGAAGCCACACGCGGGACCTGTCTTCAGGGCAGCTCGACACGTTCTGGCTTGACTTTTAAGTGCCACCTACTTGTCCGTAACTCCTAGCCCTCATGGGATCTGGAACGGAAGAATACAAAAGTGAGTAGGTAGCTACGGTTGAAACCTGAACAGCAACAAACTGCTTGCACTTGGCAGAAAATAGTCTCAAAAGCTGTGCATAGCTCAATTCGGACAATGAGATGCAGAAGCTGTATAAATGGTAGTTCTGAAATTATGTGTTTTTATTTTACAGCAATCCCACTACTTTAAATAGAACAAGGTTTTTGTTGAATTCCCTTTTATTCTTATTGATTAGTAAAACTATCTGTGATTGGCAGGGCTTTCTTGGATTTCATTTTCTGTGAGGTAGGGATAGCTTCTCACAATATTCTTAAATATTGTTAAATATGGCCAGGCATATTTAGGTGTCTCAGTTAGATAAGTAGCTTTCTTTAGGAGAATATGCTTTTCAGCACCTCTCTCATCTCTTTATCATTAGCTTTTTCACTGTCTCTACATGGTCTTTGGAATTTTCACATAGAGAAAAACAGGCAAGCAAGCAAGCAAAACCACACAGTGAGTACAAAGAAGATCTCCATAAGAACAGGATATTTGAGAGTATTAGGAAATTACTTGGCTTTTTAAAAATTTTAGATATGATATTATACTTTAAAAAGGCTGCTTCCTTTTAAAGGGTGGCATACACAGATATAAAAGAAATTACACAGCATCTGGAGTTTGTTTTTAAATAACCAGTGGGTGTGGTCAAGGTAGAAACAGAGCTAAACTGACCACTCTTTGGAACTGTTGAAGGTGAGTGAGGAATTCTTGTAGGTCATTGGTCTATGCTTGCTCTTACTGTATATGCTAACTTTTTTAATAATGAAAAGGTTTCAAAAGAACACTTTGTGGTAGTTTTGTTTTGTTTTGTTTTGTTTTGTTTTGTTTTGTTTTATAGGAAATCTCCCACCCGTCGTTAAAGCTCAGGTTGGCTAAGTCTAGCAAATGGAACTGCCTGTGTGCTAATCTGAGATACTGATTTTATCAGCCTAGGACAGGAGTCCTGGCTGCTAACAGCAGAAGGGGGCGTGTGGTGACTCAGGTTGGTAGGGAGGCTGGGAGCTTTCTACGTGGCACAGTGGGTGGAGTTGTGCAGCAACTTATCTCAGAGGTAACTGTGGAGGCGGCACTAGTAAGAGAAGTTGGTGAGTGCGGCAGGAAGTGAAACT
Organism: Rhombomys opimus; assembly: GCA_010120015.1. Lineage (NCBI taxonomy): Eukaryota > Metazoa > Chordata > Mammalia > Rodentia > Muridae > Rhombomys > Rhombomys opimus. The sequence goes on along the minus strand of REGO01000081.1, from coordinate 5,288,807 downwards.
GCAAGGGAGTCTCCCTGGAGGAAACAGCAATGCTGGAGATCCAGAAAGCTGGGACACAGAAGCCAGAGAGGCGTCCAACCTGCAGGAGCCGCCCCTCAGGCCAATGCAGAAAGTAAGAAGAAATAAACTAAAGCGTTAAATGAATAGCTTACTAGTTGAATTGCTGAAGGTACAGAACTAGAGGAAATTAATAGGAAGAGTAAGGTTATTCGGATCTCTACTTAGCTGGAGGGATGAAACAGAATCAAATGAAGTGCCACAAATTTATATTCTCTTAACTCATCAAATTTAAGTAAGGTAGTACCCTAAACTCTCTCCCATCTAGTATTCCTGTCTTAGGTTACCACTGCTATGATGAAACACCTTGAACAAAAATAAGTTAGGCAGGAAAGGGTCTATTTGGTTTATACATCCACAGCTTAGTACACTGTGGAAGGAAGTCAGGACAGGAACTCAAACAGGCAGGAACCTGGAGGCAGGAGTTGATATGGAGCCCCTGGAGGAATGCTGCTTCCTGGCTTGCTCCCTTGACTTGCTCAGTCTACTCTCTTACAGAACCCAGGACTGATAGGCCAGGGGTGGCCCCACCACAATTAGCTGCTCCACACTCCCACCAATCACTAATTGAGAAAATGCTCTACAGGCTTGCCTACAGCCCAGTCTTAGGGAGACATTTTCTCAGTTCGGATTTCCTCATCTCAAGTGATTCTATCCTGTATCCAGCTGGGATAAAATTAGCCACCACAATTCCCCATCAGTGTACTAAATATCCCTAGTTTTACTCCAAAGGTGCTAATACATGGCAGAACATACATTTCTCTTTTGCCCAAGCATTATGAAATGGCACTTTCCAAAGTCAGGCGTATGTTTTAAAGTGTTAGTAAAACATTTTGTAAGAATAAAATAGAAAGATGTAGCAAATTGTTTTACACAGTTTTAAAAAATGAATTACAAATAGTCTTTTCCTTCGGCTAGGGGGTAACACATCATTTCTCAGGAGCTGGGTCCAAGCCCCAGTACCTAGAGGAAAGAGGATCCTGCACCATGACAGTCAGAGCAAACTGAGCTAATCTAGACACACAGAACTATGGTGCAAGTGACAACAGTGCAAGTGACATGGAGAGGAAACTTCCCAGGGCAAGTTTCTTCTTCTGGCTTCTCCGGGAAGCCAGCGGCCTGCAAGAAAGGGTTTGGGGCAGGGACCCAGCTTCTGATGATCCCACCTGGAAAGAAGATGTCCCCTTGTACCTGCAGTTTGGAATTTGTGCTAAAACCTTACAAATAGCTGTGCATTCAGCAAAAGGAGATGGAAAAGAGTCAACTATCAGGCGGGACCAGTAACGAATAATTTGTTTTCTGTCCTGAACTGTGGGTAGAAAAAAATTCCCCAAGAGCCCAAAACCCAAAGTTCCATAATCACTGAGTGTAGGGTCTGCATTTACACTACCTTTGTGGCAAGAGAAAATTAGACTAGAGTAAAATATGTATCAATGCATACAGTCACACACACACACACACACACACACACACA
>REGO01000081.1:5189660-5287266 GCA_010120015.1 Rhombomys opimus | reverse complement strand
ACACACACAATTAGGTACATAACCAGAATATTTAAAGAACACTCATCATTATAAAAAAAAAAAAATGACAAAACAGACAAAATTTTAACTTAGACCCTTCCTTCAAAGGAAGGATTTCCAAATGGCCAATATTCTTTCCAAAGCTGTCTGGTTTCTTTAATCACATAAATGTGTAAATTAAAATGTTAATATAATTATAATTTTAATAAGTAAAATTATAATAGGAAGATGCATATTCCCTGGAGTAGGACAATGAAAACGATGCAGGCTATGTTTGTACTGTACTATCTCACCTGTACTGTTGCATATATAGAGATCTGCGACTTTTGAGACCGGGTTTCTCAGTGCAGTCCTCTGGCTGTCCTGGAACTCACACTGTAGACCAAGCTGGCCTCGAGCTCATGGAGATCTGCTTGCCTCTGCCTCTGAGTGCTGGGAATAAAGATGTGTGCCACCACAAGCAGCTTCTGTTTCATATTCTTATGCTAGTCACTATACTCAAACACAAGTTTGGACTCCCTCCTCTGCCGGAAATCATTCAACAGATCCTATTGCCAAACTTCTTGGAATGAGATGAGATGCAAAGACTTCTGTGCTCCTAGGTTTTTCGGTGTCACCATTCACCTCTAAATGGCCCAGCTCTTTCACCCTTCTGAGCTTCTAATAGCCGGAGTCATGCTAAATCTTCGTATTAGTCACCTATTTGGTTAGCACCTGCTTGTTTCCTGGGGTCTGGCATGATTGCTACCTTCTCTCTGACATATTTTTTTGACTGCATTCTCAGGTAAAATTGTTTTATTCTTTGCATTCCTGCTATTCCCTATTTCTTTAAAGGTGCCCATAAAACATTTTACTTTATTTACCTGATTAAAAGGGTTTGGGGGAGATGATAGTGAGCCAGTTTCTATATCCATAGTCTGTAACCGTAGTTTATGCAGTTAAGACAAAGCAAACAATATAAACATGTGCGTATATGTAGTCAGTCAAAGGGACACCCCCCCTCAGTAGTTGTGTGGTTTGCTTACTCTTAATGTACTGAGTGAGCTCCTTTGTTCGTCACAGGAGGAAATGAGATTTTGTGTTTAAATAAAAAACAGATGTGGAGCTAACGAATGCTTTTATTTGGGAAGAGGAAGCAGGAGGATCAGAAGTTCAATAGGAGAGCACTAGGAGAGCCTGGGTTGCATGAGACACTTTCTCAAATAAACAGACAAAAGATTAGTCCATTGGCAAAAAAAAAAAAAAAAAAAAAAAAAAAAAAACTTTAAGAATGGAAAACCATGTCTTTTCATTATGAGTTTGCCACTTTTCTCATTTCATAGTTTGGTTTGGTGTGTTTCTTGAGATAGGGTCTAACTACACAGTCTGGCTCTCTGGTTTGCAACCTTCTTGCCTTTGCCTCCCAAGCCCTGGGATTGTGAGTGTGTGCCAACAGGCCTGCTACCTTTGATGCTCTAGAACAACCCCTCATCTACATGTTATTTTCTCTAACACTGAGACTATCCAGGCTGTATTCCTTTTTGAACAAGAATTTCCTTTTAAAACGTTAAAACCTTAACAAGCTTGTCTTTGACATTTTCCAAATATATCTAAAATGTCATAGCCAGTATTTGGGGCCTACAAATCTTTTGAGTGAAAGCCCAAGCCTTCAAATTGTGTGCCATTCTCAGGTTTAAAATAGGAGCATGCTCCATGCTGACTGTGTGCTATTTGGAGATTCTGTGGATATTAGGAGAGAACAGTCTTATTTTGGGAAGCAATGTTGGAAGGTTGGAGCGCTGAAAGATAAACTGCTTGTATTTTGAACATCAAAATGAACACAGGCATACAAAATTGTCACTCAGAAGTTCAAGAAGTTCAACAGAATGTAATATGTGGTCTAGATCTTCCTGGCCCCAAAAAGAAGAAGTCCCCTTGGAATTCTTTTAAATTGTAAACCTGAGAAGATAGATATGTTCACTTGGAACAGATGAAACATTGCCATGAAAGAAGAAAATAAGTTCACAATTATTTCCTCAAGTTTCGAGAAAAGATTGGTATGCTCAGTTAACCCTGGATTACTCATCAGAAAATTCTATCCAGTGAGTGTTGTTGTAGAGTGGATGTTTTTCTCAGTGTCTCCTCAGGGCCCATGTGGCAAACGCTTGCTCCGCAGAGCAGTGCTGTGGGTGGCAGTGTGACTTTAAGAGGAGGTGCAGCAGCGCTTTCCACGCCTCACGCGGTGCTTCGTGTGTTCCACACTGTGCAGCTTCGCACAGGCCAAGAAGCAACAGGACACTGAAACCACCATGAGCCCAAACGATCCTTTTCTCTTTTCAGATGTCTATCCCGGGCACGTGTTGTCCTTAGAGGAAAGCTGAGTGGCACTGTGTCCACATTAGAAAACTTCTGTTCATATCCTAAACCATGTGTGTTTGTTTGAGGACAGAACAGAGACAGAGCTTTAGTTGAGTCTTATGTAGTCAGATGGCATAGCAAAACGCAGAGCTGCAAGGACACATAGACATGAAATTACATTTGGACACTGAATGGATAAGATTTGGAAGTGCACTTGTTTTCCGTGACAGAACTGTCCTGGATTATTATCATTATTATTATTATTATTATTGACACAGGGTTCCTCTTTGTAGCCCTGACTGTCCTGGAACTCACTTTGTAGACCAGGCTAGCCTTGAATTCACAAAGAGCCACCTGCTCTGCCTCCCAAGTGCTGGGATCAAAGGCCTGCACCACATGTCCAGCTTCAGGCTTGCCAGTACTGGAGAACTGAAGAGCTGTCTAGAACTATACTGTGAAATTAAAGACGGAGTTTCAAAAAGGGCTTCAAAGCTCTCCATACATGACACAGGTGATACGGACATCACCTTCATTTCTACACCCATGTTTACCGTACAGCAATTATGTAAATTAGGTTGTATCTACTTTATTATTGTGGCTCAGACCAAAGTATTATAAGGTGCTTACTATTTACTGTATCTATAGCCTAAGGACTATACCAAGCATTTGTATGTGTCTGATCATTCAGGAAAAAGTGGATGTGGGCCTGGTGGCATAGGCTTACAATTCCAGTATTCCGGAGGCAGAGGCCTGGTGGCATAGGCTTACAATTCCAGTATTCCGGAGGCAGAGGCCTGGTGGCATAGGCTTACAATTCCAGTATTCCGGAGGCAGAGGCAAGAGGATAGCAAGTTTGAGACTAGCCTGTGATATACAGCAAGTTTGAAACAAGCCTCGGTCACTCAGAGGCACTGTGTCCAAACAAAACAAAACAATTAAAAAGGAGCCAGAGGAACGCCTCAGCAAGGAAAGGAGCCACCTCTGAAAGCCTGGCGACTTTGAGTGTGATTTCCAGGACCCGTGTGAAGGTAGAATAAGAGGACCAATTTTACAAAGTTGCCCTTTAGTATCCATGCCTATGCACACATGGAATAATAGTAAGGAAGAAAGACGAGGAAAAAGCATATAGGAATAGAGATGTTTATCTAAAAGATGAACTTAGCACTAAATACATGCACCTTGGAGCGAGGATGAAGCTGCGATGTATGGGCACACCTGAATCCGAGGACATATTTTATTTCATCAAACTGCTGTTGGCTCATGGTTGCTGCGCATAGATTGAGCTGTGAAGAACCGGGACCACCTTTAAGCAGGATAGAGACTTGTCTTCCTCTGAATCTTAAATCAGAGTTCCGAACAGGCTTGTCAGCTCCATGATCATTAAGCACATAACTTCTGTGTTTCTGTTTCTCCATCCAGGGTTTGCTTGTTTTATGATTAACTTTCATTTTATCTTCACTATCGTGTACTCATACTTGTTTTACTTTTGACGCTATTCTGCTTTTCAGAATATGCTCTTCTTCTCACCACAGTTCACTCTAAACAATGACTCTGTACCCTCCTTCAGTCTAAACAATGACTCTGTACCCTCCTTCACTCTAAACAATGACTCTGTGCCCTCCTTCAGTCCTTGAAGTTCTTTACTGCAAAACATTTTACTTCTGTGCAAGTTATAGTCTTATCATTCCGTGTTGTTGTTTTTGCTTTAAATTATCTTAAACTAGTTTGAATGGAGGGAGATCTTACATGTTTACAATTTTTGGCACTCAGGCTGTTAGTCTAGGGAGCAAGCTGATATACCCCACTGAACCATCTCACACATCCTGTGGTGGGGTTTGTATATGTGTGCATTTACCCTGGATAGGGTTCATTAAGCTTCTCAAATAAGTGGGTTTATAATTTTCACCATATATTAAAGATTTTCAGATATGTTACTTCAAATAACTTTTATGTCACACTGATGGCCGGTCGGTGTCTTACCAAGAGCTGCAAATCATACAAATATTAGAATATTGTTATTATTTCACAAACTACACTCTATTTGAGGGACTTTTTCCTTTAGTGTTTGGGGGCTTTTTCTTTGGTGTGTGTATGTGTGTGTTTAATGTGCTTTATTTTGGAAAGAGTCTATTGCTCTGTCTTCAGGCGTACTATTTTTATTTTCCTTTGACTGCCTTTATTCGCTCAGTGGCTAATCGTCCCTGAGTTCTAATCCTATCCAGCAAACTTTTATTTTAGAAGTTGTAATTTTAGTCTCTAGGTTCTATTTTTTCTCTCTCAAATTTCTCTTTCAGTATATGAAAGATGCTGATCATAGTTGTTTCACTGTTGACTGCTAGTCCGATCATGTGGGTCCTTGCCAGTCCTGACGTCACACCTGGTGATAGACTTGATTTTCCTGGCCACCCTCTCCATATATCCCAGTTCTCTTGTTACTTTCCTAGGAATCCCCTCTCTCGATCTGGCTGTCGATGTCTTCAGTGTAGTGTTCTCCAAATCAGTTCTGTTACTGATTTCTCCTTTCATGCTACACACACCATCGCAAGGAGTTCTATCACCACAACCTCAGCAGCCAATGATGATGGCTGTTCTACTGTGCCTTCTATGGCCCCAATCTTTTCCAGAGTCATATTCCTAACTCCTCAACATACCCTCCATCTACGCGTTCCAGAGTCATCTCAAACTCAGTTTATCCAAAGGACACTACACAAACCACTCTCAAAAGCAACCAACTGCATTTTTAAGGAACAGCATCACTAGCCTGTAAAGTTGAAAGCTGGAAATCTGGGAGCCATCCTTGGCTTCTTCCTTTAGTAGATATTGTGATGTCCTTCTCAGCCTCCATGTTGCTTATTTCAGTCAATCAGCACAATTTTATCGAAATAACTTCCTCATCATGGCCTACTCTTGCTCTAGCAGTGAGCATGTGTCTTCATCTGGAGATTACCTCGTGCAATCTACTGGCCACCATTTTTAATTTATGCATGGGCAACAAAATCAATGGCTTGAGGCTCCAGGGAAAGAGTTTTTAGTCCTTTCTAAAAAGAGCTTCCAAAAGAGACTTTCTTCTTATATTTTCCTAGACACAGATGGTAAGACAGCAGTTGCTGGCAACTGTCACTTGACCAGAAAACTAATACTCAGGAAAGAAAAGCAACACAAATAAGAAAGAAGGAGGTCTTTAATGACCTCAGTGAGTTGTTGATTCAATCATTCCTGTAGCCATCTCTTAACTGGATATTTTTTTTTTTAGCTAGGTGGGTCAAAATCTCTTCTTTATTCAAGCTTAAATCAGTTGAAGCTTGGTTTCTGCTGCTTGCAACCAAAAGCACCACCACTCATAACTTCCTGTCACCCTTTACCTCACAAACACAGGCAATCAAACATCAGAGAATTCTGGTCTCTAAGTAGGGCCTAATTATACTCAGTTTTGTCTCCCTGTACTGCCCATGCCTCAGTTCAGTCTCTATCCATCCCTCAATAATACTGTTATAGACTCCTGTGGTGGTTTAAATGAAAATGGCCCCTACAGACTCATAGGGAATGGCACTCTAGGAGGTGTGGCCTTGTTAGCGTGGATGTGGCTTTGCTAGAGCAAACATGTCACTTAGGGTGGGCTTTGCGGTCCACCAAAAGCTCTAGCCGGACCCAGTGTCTCTCTCTTTTCTTGCTGGTGCTGATGTAGATGGAGAACTCTTGGTTCCTTCTCCAATACCATGCCTGCCTATATACCACCATGTTCCTCAACATGACTATAACGGACTAAACCGCTGAGCCTATAAGCCAGCCCCAGTGAAATGTTTTCCTTTATAAGCGTTGCCGTGGTCCCTTTATACACACTATGTCTGACAGACTGATTTTTCTAAAGCATGTATCTTATCAAAATTTCATCTCTTTGTTATCTACTCTTCCAGGAAAAAAATGACATATTTTAGTATATTATCCAAAATCTTCATGGGCTTAGCTTTCTCATTTAGTTTTTTGAAGTTTCCTTTTGCATCTCTGCCCAGTGCTATTCTACCTCTGCTGGCAAAAATGCTCATTAGCCTATGTGTCTTTGCATTTTATCCTCTCCTTCACTTCTGTCTTTCCCCATTGCTACTAAAATGCACAGACATAAAAATTGTGAGTCATCCCCACATTCAAATGATCTCTGAAGCATTTCCTAACCCTGCCCAAGTCTGAGGTACTATGAATTTTCCTATGACAGCATAGATCACACTGAGTCCATTTATCTGTCTCTTCCTTGGCAGGGAAAGGACTCTGAATACAAAGCATGCTTCTTTTCTCTTTTTATAGCTCTGTCCTTTTAGTTCCAATAAAGTGCCTGGCACATAGTTAACATGCTTACTTGCTCTTTAGCATTTTACTTAAATACATACATTAAATATTTCAAATGTAGGTGTTTTGCCTGCATATATGTCTGTGTGACAATGAGGCTAGAAGATGGTGCTCAGTTCTCTGGAACTGAAGATACAGATGGTTGTAAATCTTCTTGTGGGTGCTGGGAATTGAACCTGGCTCCTTTGGAAGAGCAGCCAGTGCTCTTAACTGCTGACCACTCTCCTGGCTCTGTGCACATGTTTCTTGAATGAGCAAATAATTCTGTGGCCTGTGGGCACCCACACGTTCTGATCCTGAGATTATTTGAAAATCCTTAGTTTTCCTTCTTGAAATATATGTCTGATTCCCTGGCATGAATCTTTGTCTTCTAGAGTGTAGGGTTCTAGGTAGTCTATTGAGAGAAATGGAGGCAGGTTACCTCCAAGACTGAGTCCTAGCTTTCTCCACACTTCTCACTACCTATGCTTACCTGGGTACCTACAATAGGTGTAGACTTAGCTGAGAAGCTCAACAGCATATCCATACTTTGGCTCAGGTTTCTCATTACCAAATTAAAATTGGCTAATATATACACTGAACAATTCTGAACTCTCCACTTCCTTTTGAACTGATATTGATAGAATTTGGCTGTTTGAAGAATTACAGGCTTTGAGATGGACGAATTGCTGTACAATGATTCAACAATGCTATGAATACTGAACTTTACCTTTGCTTGTACTGAAGTTAAACGTAACTAACCGAGCAAAGAAATTATGGGATTCTGCCAATGGTAATGCTCCTAACAGTTTTATAACCTAACTGTTAAAATACTAAGAACAACCAGATGTTTAGGACCTTGGAGGCAAAGGAAGGAAGTATTTATGATTTGCAGAAGAAATCTAAGCAGCCAGGGAGACTGCCATGTCGGGAGGAAGTGAGATTTCACTGGGCACTTTAAAGTTGTTGGGGGTGGGGTGAAGCAGGAGAGACTGGCTATGGGCCGGAACCCAGTGGCACCAAAGACACAAGACCAGCCTTGTTTAGTCAACTACAGTCCTGAACCTTCAGGCTTAGTGAATCCGTGACCACGGCAACAGTCCCCGCCCCAATCCCCTCGCGCATGCACAACGCGGCAAGAGCAGTAGGCTCCTCCACAACAGAGGCTTTTTTTTCTCTCAGTCAGAGAACTACAGTTCCCAAGAGTCCCCTCGGCACCGCCTCCCGATGAGGCCCAGCCCAGAACCCCTCAGGCCCCGCCCTCCCGCTAGTCCCGTCTCCTCCCTCCCAGTGTGTGTCAGTGACCCGAAGGCGGTTCGAGGCGGAGGGACCGTCGGGGGCGCCGCCGCCGCCTCTCCAGCGCCAGCAGCAGCAGCAGCAGCAGCAGCAGCAGCCGGAGCAGCAGCAGCGGCCGCGCGGCGCCACCGGATCTGCCCGCAGCCCGCGGAGCTCACCACAAAGCGGGCCCGCGCCTCCCTCGCCCGCGCTCGGCTCCGCGATCCCCTCGGCCTCGCAGGGCTCGGCGGCCGGCGGGAAGGCGGCGGAGCCCGCCGCTGCCTGCGTTCCACCGGCGCTCGGCCGCGTCCGCGCCCCGGCGTCCGCGCCGGGCCGAGCCGGCGTTCCGGCCCCCAGCGGTCGTCCGGTGAGTGCGGCGCGGGGCAGGGGGCGCGGGGCGGCCGCGCGGAACTTCCTCCGGGGCCGTGCGCGCGCCCGCCCGGCCGGCCGCCCGCGGGGAGGCGGCGGGAGGCGGCGGGAGGCGGCGGGAGGCGGCGGGAGGCGGCGGGAGCCGGGTTCGCGGCGCCGCAGCCCGCGCGCTGGGAGGAAGCGCCTTTGTGAGGAGCTGCCCCGGGCGCCCTCCCCCACGGCTGGAGCGGGCGCGCGGCCGCCGCGGCCGGCCGGGCCGCCGGGCTCGCAGGTCGGCCGGGCGGAAGGGGGAACAAAGGGGCGGTGGGCTTTTCTTTTGTTTGCGTGAATCCGAGAACTTCTCTGCCGCCTTACATAACGCAGACTTCCAAGTTAGTCATTCTTTTTATTGTTGGGGCTGCTGTCATCATCTCTGCGTGCCTCTCACGTTTCCTTTCATCTTTGGATCTCAGGGCATTTTAAAAACACTAATTAATTTCACCTCCCGGCCCTGGCCCAGCCCGTTTCCGTAAGTGGGTAAACTGAGGTCCAGAGAGCCCTCAAATTGATGGATACGCTTGATGTACCGCGCCTGCTGTCTGAGGCTCCGAAAGCGTTTGTGAGTAATAACTCGTTCACCAAATGCCCTGTGGAAAAGTTGAAGATGCTCATACCACACACAGGTTAAGGGAAGTCTGGGTAATTGCTAGGTACTTGAAACAATACTTTTTTTAAAAAATAGTGTTTGAATCTTAAAACCTCGAAGGACTTTCCGAAAAGTGTCCTAGTGGGTAGGCTACTGTAAGCCGTAAACCCAGGTTGCCATAAGTCAGAAAGATGAAGGAAGGGGATAGTTTCTGCTTAGCCTGCATTTAACGCATTTATTCACTACACACAATATGCATTGTGGGTTGAGCCTCAGTATTCTTGCCCTCAACAAATACTCTGGAGGGTCTCATCCCTAGGACTCCTGGTTATACCAAGAGTTGAAGCTTTTGTGTGTCAAAGGTTTTGATTCAAAGGCTCTTTAAAAGGCTACTTTGTCTTCTTAGCAGGTGATCTTTTGTGTCAGAACACTGTCTTCTGCACATTGACTGAGTTTGCCTAGTTGTATGAATTTAAAGTTTTTGAATTATGGAAAGGGTGCAGTTCCTCAGTTTCTTCTGTTTCCGTTTATGATACGTTTTCACAGATAAAAGCCTATTTTCTCAGAGTACCAAGATACAAGTACTTGAAACATTCTCCTCGTTGTCTATATACAATTAAATTAGACAGTGTAAATACAAATTCTTAAGACTTTCTTCACAGTTAACATCGTAGTAAATACTTCGAGAGCAATTAATCTCGATACTTTAAAAAAAAATTCAGTACCAAGTGGAAGGTGTGAAAAGTTTAAATCAGTTGTTATTTCTACAAGTCCTTTTCCTGAGTTGTGTGAGATTCAGAACGGTAATAGCATTTTCACTTCCACACTTAATTTAATTTTGTAATGTATAGCTGCCCGCAGAGTTTACATCTAGTGGGTGTGTCAGAAAAATGAAGGTGAGAGTAGGTATTTTACCCCTGCTCCCCAGCCTATCTCCTTTCTGAAGTTTGTTAACAGGTTGTATGTTTAACAGTTTGAAAACAGTAGAGTTTAAATGTATGGAAGATTGCATGGTGTCCTTATAGTGCGCGTGTGATAAATGTAAGGCGTTTTAGGGAAACCGACTACTAGGTATTAGTGTGGTAGAAGTGAAGTACTGTTTATTTGCTTGAAAACGGTAAACTGGAAATCTGCATTAGTTGCAGATTGGGGGTTATTTATGTGCTCCTTAAAATTGGCATTTAAATAACCTCATGTTGACCTTTTCCAAAGTACTCATCAACCAGATTTACCAGGGCCATTTGTACTTTTAAGGAAACCACTAACAGTGCCTCTCCTTAGTGGGATCCCAGGAACCCAGAGGCAGAAGTTACTGACTCTGGGTTTGCAGCTTTTCTGAGTGCAGACAAATACTGGGCAGGAAATGGTGCTACTGAGGCATGTTTCAGGGGGAAGCCTCAGAATGTTTCCATTTGCCTTAGTTTCAACTTCCTTTTCACTTGTCAAAATGTCGATGTCAGTTGTATTTTGAGTCCCTTGCCCAGTAGATAGGTGTAAAGGGCTATAAAGTTCTGTTTTGTGACAGTTTTTTAGATTCAAGCTTCTGTAGGTGGTAGAGGTTTTAAGCCAAGACTTAGAATTGGAAACTGTCCACCATGTATTATACATTTTCCCATGTAAGAGTAAACTAGGCCTGCCACTTCAGTCACACTTACAGAGCGCTCTGTCTCTGTGTGTCTGTCACACACACAGTTAAAATGTTAAAATGGCTAATATATGGTGACACTTGAGGTGGTTTGGGGAGTCATTTTGGAAAAAAAAAATTCCAGCTAAGAATTTTAATTGAGAAATGTAAAGCAGATTTAAAAACCCATTGAAAGAACAAAAATTAATAGATAAGGAAACTGACAAAGATTTTAGGAAATGCAATATTCAGTATTCTTGGACACATTTATAAATAAGGAACAAAATTCTAGTTGAAGTCCCAGACAGTGAATTCCACTAGCACTTTCAGTTGATAGATTTGTAGCCATCTTTCTCAGAGCCCCTCTACATATATTAGGGAAAAGTAAATAAAAGATGCTTTTTCAAATGACTCAGGTTGTTCTAGAGTTTCTTATTACACTTTGTGGTAGAGTGTTTACATTTTGTTGTTTTTTTTTTGTTTTGTTTTGTTTTGTTTGTTAAAGTCTGACCTCTGCTAGAGAAAGTTTCCCTACACTAATATATGGGACCTTAAAACAAGAAATACAGGTTACTCAAAGATCTGGATATGATTTCAAGTTATCTATTAGCTTTTTCTATGTTATTTTAAGTAGATCAGTGGTTGAAAATACTGGCCGCCATGCTATACTTAGTAAATTCTAAGTTGTTTTTTGTTTTTGTTTTTGTTCTGATGAAATGAGTTTATGGTAAAGAAAACCATGAAATTCCTTGGGGGAATTTACAGGTTTTGTTTTGTTCAAGAGTTTTTTGTTTTTGTTTTATTTTTTGTTTTCAGATCAGATTTTGCCATGTAGTATTTCTCACTTTAGCTTTGAACTGAAAATACTTCTTCCTTAGCCTCCCCAGGGATGTGCCATACCTGGAAGATTTGAATATTTCGATGAAATAGGTAGCTAATTTCAGAGTAGGTTTAGAGAGAAAGAACTCCATTAGATGATTTAGGAGAAATGAATTTCACATGATTCCCAGAACATTTTCACCCCAGAATGTTAAACAGGATATTTTTGATGATGGTGGTGGTGATGATGATGGTGATGGTGATTTTGCCACAGTAAACTTCACTTGAGGCAAACAGGGTTTTGCATTTTACTTATTTTTGTGTGTGAGGAAGGGGCATGTTCATTATTCATTTACAGAAGCTTTTCTTACACGTAGGTGCCAGAGGACAGTTGTGGAGTTGGTTCTCTTCCACTGTGTGGGTCCAGAGGTTGACCTAAGATCATCAGGCTTGGCTGAGCCTCGTGTACTTTTTACTCTTGTATCTTGTAATATCACACCTCAGTATATCATTTACAGAAAAATAGTTACTGATGCTTATAAATGAGAAAATCCTGACATCTGCCAGTTAATCTTGACTATTCATATAGTTAACAATTCAGCACACATAGAATTTACTTCTTTTCAAAGCATTTGTTGTTTTTATTTTATAGTGAACCTCTTGGGATGTGACTAACTGTAAAAATATGTACGATCCCTAGTTTTCCTAATTTTCTGCTTTCTTTTTTTGGAGGGCGGTGGGTGTGGGTACAGTTTGCTCTCCTTTGCCCCAGCTAGCTAGAAGAGGCAAAGACATATCTTAACACAGTTAAACCTTAAAGTCATTATACTAACCTTCAGCAGAATTTCCACACACAAAACTCTGCTCAGCTGTATTTTGGAAGTGGAAGTATACTTCTGAGGACACTAACGCGAGCAATAGCAAATAAATACCGTGTTGTGTACTAAATTCTGGTTGCATAGTAGTGGCTGCTTGATGTACTACTGTGTTTAGAAAACCAGGGTTCTAGGTTCCACTTACTACTACTAGACTTCAGTATAAATGCCACATAATCCATCTAGTTGTTGACATTACACTAAATACTTCCTGCCATTTTACATTCTAATCACAACAATAAAATGAATGAGCACACTGAGGGTGTTGCTTAGTAGTTGCTAGCATCAATGAGGCCGTGGGTTCAAACCCCAGCAGCACCAAAATTAAAAATGTTTAAATATTTTACATTTCAAGAGAGAATGACCAGGGTTCTTTCAAACATATATAGCAAAAAGTAAGAGAGGAAGACGAAACTGTAAGATGTAAAATCGCCTCAGGAAGGAAAGTTGAATGGTACTTTGAAAAACAAGTTAACAATAAAAGGATATAGTGACAGTTGAGACTCTGGATAGTTAATGAAGAGAAACTGTCAGTTTTTCTTTTAAGGTATGATAATATAAATCTTTACTTTGTGGAGATAGTTAATAAAATATAATCTCTAGGGTCTGTGGAGATGTCATAGGCATAGAATGCTTCTTGCAAAAATGTGAGAACCTGAGTTTGATCCTTGCATTCGTATAAAAAGCTTGACATGGTGTCACATATGTGTAATTCCAGCACTGGCTAGGTATAAACAGGATGATTCCTGGGGTTTGCTAGCCGGCCAGTCTAGCTGAATCAAAGAGCCTATCCAAAAAGATTAGGTGGAACCAAAAAACAAAACAAACACAAACAAGAAAGTTGAGCTGGAGAGCCTTTGAGGAAGGCACCCAATGTAAGTCAGCCTCTGGCCTTCCAGCATAGGTCAACACGCAAATAAGATGTCTGGAATTTTTTTGGTTTTAAATGATTTGAAAAGGAGAAAACATTGATGGTATGTAATTGACCTAGATTTAAAATGGTTTGGGATAGATGTCATACAGAAACTTAATATATTCTTTTACTTTTGTGTAATACTTAAAAAAAATTTGCACACAAACGGAAATATATCAGAGAAGCAGTAAAGGGACTATGAGAGGAAGATAAAGGGTCTTCAGGAAAGACTTCATTTAGGGAGGTATCCTGCATTGTTAAGTAATGCTCCTTCCAGAAGGAGCATTATTAAATAAAAATTCCAGTTCCAGCTGTAGGATGCCCCCTTAGGAGTTACTTAGGAGGTCCTGAAGGCCACAAACAGTACAGGCTGTAGTGAGTTGCTCTTGGTTGCCCACCAGCACTGGATAAAACCATATTAACTGAAATCATTACACACCCTGGTTGCAGGACATGCAGAGGTAATGCTGGAACTGAGCTGAGAACTTTCACCCCTGCTGACCAGGTTTCACAGTCCTAGAAGTTGCTGTGTATGCTTCTGGTAAAGAAAAGTCATCAGTGATCTTAAAGCAACTGTGAACCGTATGATCTGCAATTTTCAACTGCCAGGCAGGATGTGCCTGCTGATAAAACAGTGGCATGGTTGCAGTGGTAACCAGCCACTTTCAGGTTGTGTGATTAAGCCTATTAACACAGGAATAGTTCAGGTACTCTTAACCTGGTCCAAAGCCCCGGATAAGGAGGCTGTAGGCCCTAGGGGAGAATGTACTTTATTGTTAAATGGCCACACTGTCAAATTGCCTTCTAAATTCTTTATGCCCATATATTACTACAGCAGTCAGCCTAGGCCAGAGAAGTATCTATTTGCAGTGGGCTAGTTAATGTAATAAAACTGGTTAAAGTGCATCAAAATAAGTGATTTTAAGTGCTCAGCCCTAAATAGGACATCTGTATCACTCCCTGTAAGGTTTAGGGAACATAATTAAACAGGTGCAAAGAATGTGAGTGCTGGAAGATGGAAAGCAGTACTGTTAGAAGCTGTCTTCTGGACATGGCATGGCTGCTGCACCATGAACTCATAGCATCAGTGGCTCTCTGCACCAAGTTGGGCCAATCAGTGTTCTGTCATGGTTGGGATGAGACGCATAAGCCCCCTCCTCAAACTATACAGACAGTTCAGGGTTGCTGGGAGAGGGAAGAATCAGTTCTTGATGCTGTAGCCATGAAAAGTTGGTTTAGTAAATAATTACCCCACACTCATGTTTACTCTAAGTAATTTAATTAAATATAGTACCCCCCCCAAAAAAACCCCAAAGACATGAAAGTAGAAGAGGTTTTTGTTGAGCAAAAGGGATTAATGGGAGGGGAGAATGGGAAGTCTGTGATCAAAGTTTATACACATGTAACACATACAGAATTGTGAAAGAATAAGTAATGTTAAAGATTATTGATAAGATGATTATTGATACATATTTGAGTGAAGGCCTGAGGGAGGTAAGAGAGCAAGCCTGGTAGTAAATTTTAGAGCAGTAGATACAGTAACAGGTGTAGTGGCCCTAGAATACAAGGGAAACAGCTTGCATGCATCTGAATAGCAGAGTAAGCCTGCAGTGGGCTCAGTGGTTTTAGTGCTTACTTTGCAAATATGAAGCCTGGAGTTAAGCTCTCTAGCACCCATGTCATTGCTAGCCAAACATGTTGGCCTGTCTTTAATCTTAGCATTTGCGAGGCAGAGACTGGATCTTCAGAGCAAGCTGGTTAGTTAGACTAGTTGAGTCAACAAGCTCTGGGTTCAAGTAGAAGACTCCTCCCTTAGTGTATAAGGGGGGAGAGAGTAATAGAGGGAGATACCTGATGTCAGTCTCTGGCTTCCACATATACCTGCACGTATGTGAATATGAGTATGTGCCCGCACATGTGTGCGCACACACACACACACACACACACTATCAGGAGATAATGTCAGAATGGTAAAGAGGGTATTGAATAAATAGGACTCACTGTCCATCCTTGTTTTAATATCATCCTTGTTTTAGTTCATATATATATGTGTGTATATATGTATAAAATGTCTTTAAAGTAGCCATTATGAAAACCATATATCCCCCCTAACAGCTAATATTTTATTCAGATGGCAAGTGGTCTCATTACATATGGCCCAAGAACATTCAAGTAACAACTCAAATAAAATCCGATCTTAAAGACTGGTCTTCAAGCATTATAGCCAGTGATGCCACATTTGCCTATGATCTCTCCAATATAAAACCACATCCACATCTCAGAGGCCACCAAGCCATTCAGTACAGCTTTCTTAACTGTAAGCTGTTTGAAGCTACCAGATTTAGCAGTTGGAATTTTTTCAACACTCTGAAATAGCTATAGGGATTTCAGCAGGGTTGGGGGACCAGCTCAATCTTGGCATACTGCCAAAGCGTGGCCAATCGAAGCTTCACGTAAGTTATGGTAGCAGTCACCAGCTCTGGAGCCTTCTCCATGAAGTTAAGGATGAACTTGACCATGGTCTAAGGTGGAAAGTCCATCTCCCCAAACCTCTGGCTGAATGTCTCCCCTGGAAGGACCCACAGCAAGAACCTCAAAACCATATATTTTTCAACATTAAGATTGATAAAATAGTTTTAGGGTTTTGTTTTTTTTTTTTTTAATTGCCTTAAAGGCCAGTCTAACAGCCACACGTGAAAATAGATCATTACTTTGTATTTATTCTTTGTGACTCCTTGTTTTTAAGGAAAAAGGCTATTAGATACAGGTTAGTTTATCCTATTTTTTAGGTATGAATTTTTATAGGAGAAAAATAGGAAGTCACCTGAGGCTATTTCTAAAAGTATCCACTCTGAGAAAGCAGTTACTATTTCTAAAAATTAGATCCACCATGATCGAGAAGGAGTTTTAATAATGTTCTAGACAGTTACAGTATTTGGAATGAGGAATGAATGTGACTGTGTGAGAAGTAATAAACTTGTTTGGATATTTAATTTCTAAATATCAAAAGAGGTGTATGTGACCACGTGCATTTCTTAAGTTTCATTATATATAAAATGTATTTAGGGCTAAATGTAGTACTTTAATGGTGACCAGTTAGTAGAACTTTATTATTGATGCGGCATACATTTGGGGAACTGGACCACTAACAAGTGAAATGTCAAGAGTCTGGGGCTTGGGAGATGGCTCAGTCAGATGTAAGCATGTACAGCTGAGTGTGGCTTGCTGGCACTCATGTAACAAGAGCAGAGCTTGGTGGCATGTACCTGTAATCCCAGCAATGCAGAGTTGAGAAAGGGAGGATCTATCTCTATAGCTCACTGGCTAGCTGGCTTTGCTGAAATGCTGAGCTCCAGGTTCTTGAAGAGATTGTGTCTCAAAAATAAGGAGAGCAATTGAGGAAGGCATCTCCATTAGTCTCTGTCCTGTACACATGATGAGTCTGACTTACAAATTGTATATCCATGCGTAATTTCTCATATCCGTAGTTAGTAAAGTTAAATCTTCATTATTAGAACTATAGAAAGTTAGATCCTTTAACGTTTTTATTAATTGCTTGAGAATTTTCATACAGTGTGTTTTGGTCATTATTCACTCTCACTTCTCCCGTATCTACCTCACCCCATTTCCAACTTGTCTTAAGAAATAATAATAACTCATCCAGTCCAACTTGTGCTGCCCACATCTTCCCAAGTGTGGGGTCATTCACTGGAGCCTTGGTGTCCTACCAGGGTCCACACTCTTAAAGAGAACTTTCTCTCTCTCCTAGAAGCCATCAACTGTCAATAGCCCCTCTTGGCTTAGGGTTTTATGAGTCTCTATTCCCCCCCTGTTAGAATGTTGGCTGGCTTGCTCTTGAGAAGACAGCTGTAGCTGCTGTGAGTTCATGAATGCATCTGTCTGTCAAGTCTAGAAGGTCGTTTCACTCCAGTCCTTTCTGACTTCTGGCTCTTACAGTCTTTCTGCCCCTCTTCCACAATGATCCTTGGAGCCTATAGAAAATGTATGACATAGATGCCATATTTGTGTTGAGCAAATATGATATTTATTCTGTATATTTATTCTGTATATTCTGTATATTTATTCTGTATATTATCAGTAATAAATATTACTGATATTTATTCTTTGCATTTTGACAAGTTGTGAGTTTCTGCACTAACTGCCATATACTGTACAAAGAAACTTCTCTGATGAGGTCTGAGAGCTGCTCTGATCTGGGGATAGAGACAAGAATTTAGGAATACTATGTTCAGTACTCTGTCATCTTAGCAGAATAATAGCAGTGGGTTCACTCTGGACCCTATGAGCTCCCTAACCATGGGTTGAAAAAAAAAAGAATCTTACCCAAATGTTAAAACACCCAGCAACTCTTCATTAGAGAGATTTTAAAAATTTGTCTATAGGACAGTGTATTTGTAGCACTACTAATTTTGGAAAGTTAGTGTTACTTCGCACTTTTCTACAGTTAATGTTTCCAACCAGAGAAATGAAACTTAGATGCTTTTTAAAAGGTCACACTTTTCTAGTTATGTGTAATAAGGGGGAAATACAACTTTTTCATCTTTATTTTTAGAGTTTAATGGCAGTAATCAGAATTCGTGAACTTCATATGATAAATTATGTAGTAGCCATAAATTATGTAATAGTCATTTATAGTCTTAAAGACTATAACTGCATATCTGTATTAAGAATACTTTATGGGTTCAGGGAGACGAACCTTAGACCATGGCCAGGTTCCTTCATAAGTTTGAGGAGAAGGCACTGGTGCTGGTGATCGCTGCATGACTGGCCATCAAGTGACCATATTTTGGCACTAATCCAAGGTTGATCCAGTTCCGCCCTTCCATACCCCTCAACCCCTGCTGAATTCCCACCAACTATTTTGAAAGTGAAAGAAATAATTCAAAGTGCTGAAACTGGTAGTTTCACACTGCTTACAGTTAAGGAAGCTGTACTGAACGCTTTGGTGGCCACTGAGGTGTGGATGCGGTTTTATATCAGAAAGATCATAGGCAAATGAGGTGTTGTTGGCTATGATGTTTGAAGACCAGTCTTTAACATCCGATTTTTTTTTTTCTTGAGTTCTTATTTGCTTGTTCTTGGACCACACGCAATGAGACTGTTATCTGAATAAAATATTGTCAGATAAAAAAAAAAAAAAAGAATTTTGTTCATATGTTTTTTGTTCATATGTTGGTTGGTTGGTTGGTTGAGACAGGGTCTCCCCATATAGCCCTGGCTGTTCTGGAACTCAATATATAGAGCAGACTGGCTTTGAACTCACAGAGATCTGCCTGTCTCTTCCCTTGCCTCTAGAATGCTTGGATTAAAGGCATGCATCACCATGCCCAGGTATATTAAGAATATTTTAGCAAAACTCTGTCTTAAAATATTTTCTGTAAATTATTAGAAATGTAGTTATATATGTATATGTGTGCGTTTGTGTGTAAGTACCCAGGCTTAGTCCTTATGTAAACACACTGAGGTACTAAACTGGATTACTTAATATATTTTAAAACACTATTTTGGTAGCATGAACTATAGACCAGTCTATGCTTAATTTTTAGGCTGCTTGTTAATTCTGAAAGTTTTAAAAGCCGTATTTGAGTCACCTGTAAAAACAAACAAACAAAGCAGTTTTTTAAAAGTCCACGATAACCAAACACACGTTTTAGGAATCCCTCTTTTGAAGAGAGAAAGAGTGTGTTGGCTGTTGATTTGGTGACAGGATTAGAAATCTTCATTCTCATTTTTGTGGAATAAATAATGTACACAAGAAGTAGAATGAACGGCTATAGAGCAAAAGAAGCAAAACAGAAAAAGAGACAACATGGCCAGGAAAAGCTCTTGTACCTTGGTGCTGTTTTAGGTGCCCATGACCTAGAGAACTAAGGTATAAATTTATAAACTAAGTAAAAAATACAAAAAATATAGTTTCTGTTCAAAGAAAACTATTGCTGTGGGAAAAAAAAGAAAAAGAAAAACAGAAGCATATGGGTTCTGGTTTTTTGTTTTGTTTTGTTTGTTTTTTTAAGTGATATCTATCCATAGTAGAACCTGTACTTAATTTTGGAAATAATGTAGTAATTAAGAACGTTTAAAAATTAAATGTAGAGATGCCTGGATGGCACAGCTGGTAAAAATGCCTGCTGTGGATGCCTGGAAACTGAATTTGGCCGTTGAAACCTACATAAAGGTGAAAGAAGAGAACTGACTTCACAAAGTTGGCCTCCACACATGCACCCTTCCCCAGGGCACCATGCACATACATAAACCCAATAATGATGCAGTTCTTAAAATTCAGTCTATTACTGAAGCTGTGTAAAGTGTCACAGCAACAGATTCTAGATTGTTAGTCTCGGCTTGTGTGTTGCAGGTACTTTTGAAAATTTCACATTTCTACCTTTCATTTTTCTCTTCCCGTTACTTGGCCACTGGCATTCTTTCCTTTTTCTTAAGATTTATTTATGTATATGTTTTGCCTGCACGTATGTGTGCGTACCGTGTGAGTGCCTGGTACTCACGAAAACCAGAAGAGCGGGCCCATCCTCTGGACTTGTAGACAGTCGTGAGTCACCCTGTAAATGCTGGGAACTGAACACAGGTCCTCTGCAGGAGCAGCAACTGCTCTTACGCCCTAGGCTGTCTCCCAGCTCCTTCCTTGCTTTATCTGTGCTCCTTCGCCAGCTTCAGTTATGCCTGTTGCTGTTGCATAGATCTTCAACCCAGTCTACCGCTGGTGTTTGATAAAATGAATTTGAGATTAGTGAAGGACCTAAGAAATAAAGGATAACGCATGTAGCAATTTCCTGTTTCTGCTTACCTGCTTTTTATTTTTAACTTTGTTTATTTAATGTGTATTTTGTGATGGTGTATTCTGTCAGTTAGACTCAAAGATACAACTATCTGACATGGGATATATATTTTTAGATTAATGTAAGAAGCAGAAATAGGCATTAAAACTACAACCATGTGGAACTATATGCAGTTAGAGCAATATTTGATACCTGAATTAATAGCTGAGTGAAATTTCAAAGGGTATTTTCAACTCTTGGTACTTGTTGTCTTTTCCAAAAATGTGAAAAAATTGGAGGCTTACTAGGCACTATAATAATGTAATTGAATATGACCTTAGGGGGGAAATGACTGGGTTTCCGTTGAGCTTTTTTTCCATATTCAAGCAGAAGACAGAAGAAGATGGGTATTGTGATGACAAGTTTATACCTTCCTTCCACAAGAACGAAATACAAAGTGATTGCCTTGATTTTTCCTAGTTGCTTATTGTAGTTTTCAGCATATCAATGGGATTAATTTTTTGAAGGCTTGGTCAAGTTCAATTTTATTTTTTAACTGTAAGTGGAACATTAGGAGGTGTTTTGTTGGTTCTTCAAAGCTTCAGTGCTGTATCCTGATTCCTAGCAGGTCCTACCCTTAGTACTTCAGTCCATGTGGGCTTGTGCCAGATACTGTGAGTACTGGAAGTTGTTCTCCTCCATTTCAGGCTGTGGTTAACATGACAGGTTTTCTTCAGACTGTTCTTGTTACCATTCTGTACATTTACCATAAAAGGACAAGAACATCCAAATTACAAACCTAATTAAGTTTAGTATTCCTGAGAAAATGTGTTAGGATCTGTGTCTTTGTAAGGTAGTAGCTGTTTTTAGTTAGGAACCACAGTCTTGTCTACATGTAGAATGAATGCATCAGAACACTCTACATGTACTTACTGCTTTACTGTAATTTTCACATAAGGTAGGATGATTCAGTCTCTGAACTAGTTCTCACAGTTTACCCAAGAGCTATGACAGATGTTGAGGAGGCTCTTGAATTGTTGAACATAGGGCATACACTGATTTCAGTGATACCAAAATAAAAAAAATATATATCACTGACATTCTAAAAGAAAGCTTCTGCTGAAGTTTCCTAGTTGTGTGTCTTTAAATAAATAAGAGGTTGATTTTCTTGTACATAGATTACCTCTTACAGACCAGTTTTTAAATAAGGGTTTCACCAGAATTTGCCTCCTAAAGCTGCCTTGAAAATGGTTTCCAAAAAGGGTTTGTTGGGTTTCATAACTGTGTGGGCTGTTAATGAATCAGTAGGCCCACTCATTCTCCTCCTACCCCTTATATTGAAAGCTCCTTCATAGCATTGAGGTGCCCTGAATCATAATGGCTAAACTCTAAAGAAGAATTGTCATATGGAAAAATTCACCATGAAGTGAAATTGTCAGAAAACAGTTTGAGTCAGAGATTTATTGATCACAATGATAGAACCTAAAGGTTGTAGGCTTCATTTAAATCTTTGAATGTATTTACATGAACATGTCTTCATTATAGGATTGAAAACTTTGTAATAACCTAATAAAACCTTGAAAGGTATGTATTCCTTCCCTGTTAAATTTTAATTGGTTTGGTTTTTATTATCTGTTACCTAAAAAGAATGTTTTATTGTATAAATACATCAGAGACAAGAAGTGATAAATTGCAGGATAAAAATCCCAGTCCCTAAAGTTGAGGGACCTAGAGTTCTGATTTGTTTATTTATTTTGTGGCTGTTTGTATTTCATTTAACCCACCTTAGCCTTAGTTACCTCATCTTTACAAAGTCACATGCTTTGTAGAACTTATGTTGGAACACCTCATGAAAGTTACAACTAATTGTTGATCACAAACCAGCTTCAGTAGGCTTTTGGCCTTTTAAGTCTGCATCTTCTTTGTGATGCCTGGGCTGGCTTTATGATCACCCTGCCCAAGCTTCCTGAGTGCTGTGCTGTGCTGTGCTGCTATTATAGATGTGCATAGCAGCACTCAGGCAGATTAATTTCTTGATACATTTAATATATAGTTGGCATTTTAGATGAAGTCTACTTGTCATCTCAGCCTTAAAGTCTCTTCCAGCTTTAAGATTCCATGACTTCAAATTGTTTGCCTTTAAGAAGTCTCACTTCTATACTGACTTGCTTCTGTAGAGACAGTCTGTGTTAATGTCTCTTTATGTTCATGTTTCACTTGTGATACCATGTGAGTTTAATGATTCTTTATACTCAGGGATAGCATTTTAATGTTTCATAAAAGGGTATTGAAGGATTGAAGAAAATTTACAGGGATACTTCAAATTCCAAAAGGGATAGAAACAAAATACTTAGCAGTAACCTGATGTAAATTCATTTCAAGTACTAAAGATTCTCTAGCATAAATCTTACCTAAATGAAGTTCAGAATGGTGCTTGTAGACAAACTGTGAAAGCAGAGGTTAAAAGCCTGTGTTCTAGTTCTATGGACTGGCTTTTGATGTGGTTGTCTTCTTTATCTTTTTGATGGAACCACACCATTACATTCTCATTCACTGTGTCTGAGTAGAGTTGAAGTTCTTATTTGTGTACTTAGGCTATGTGAAACATGTTCTTATTATGTAGTATCTCAGGGTGGCCCTGAACTCTTTATGTAGTCCAACTGGCTTTGAGCTCATCTTCCTCCTGCCTCAGCCTTCCAAGTGTTGACTTTGTAGGTGTGCTGCTACCTTGAGCCATGCACCAATGTTACTTATAAAACAAGTAGTGATTCCAAGGCTATTTTGATTGAGGGGGGTGTTAAAGGTACTGTTTCTTTCCAGTTCTTGTATCACCACTAAACTGTTCTTTGGAAGCCCTTTATTTCTGGACTCCCCATTTTTCAGTCTAATAGCTCTCTTCATTTTGTTGTTTTTCTCAGTCTGGGTAATATGGTAAAGATGAGGTAGAACAATTGAAAGAAGCTTTGATTAGAAGAAAACTGGGCTCAGATCCCTCCTTCATGGGGTTAGCTCTGTTGCCTTGCGCAGTTGACTTGGTTTCTTAACCTTTCAGGGCTCTTAAATATCTTTTTACCAGCATGGAAAAGGATAAAAACCACTCTATTCAGTCTACAGCACTCAGCAAACATAGAGTAGATACCCAGAAATTAGAAAGGAGTTTTATTGTTTTTGTCAGCATCCTGCATGGTTACTTCTGTCTGATGTCACAGGTTCTAGTAGCCACATGTTTCTCATGCATCTTGCTTATTGCTATCAGTTATTTTCCTGTGTATCAAGAAAATGCTATGCAAGTATTGGGGATATAGTAAAAGAACAAATGAAGGCTTTTCTTTCTGAATGAAAACCACAGAATAGGGAGGGAGATATATATTAAAAGCAATTAAAGGTACAAATCAGTCCAGAACAAGGTGCTGTGAGAGAACAGCAGAAGGGACCGATGAGAGAGCTTTCTGAGGAATTTAATCTGTAAGCTGTCAGCACCAAGAAGGCATTAATTAGTTAGAGAGCTGGAGCAGTGTGTTTTCAGGGTTAGAGTGTGGAATCAGCAAAGATCTGGTAGTGTGTGCTGAGACCGCCTCAGAGGTCAAACGAGGGCATCAGGGTTAGAGTGTGGAGTCAGCAAAGATCTGGTGGTGTGTGCTGAGACCGCCTCAGAAGTCAGACGAGGGCGTAGTGGTAGGACTGGGTCTGAAGACCGTGGAAAGGAAGTAGCGAGACTTTCATTACTGGGTTACTGCTGGAAATGGTGCCTTTTACTGAGCTGAAGACTCTGAGGTGGGCCAGGGGATGGAAGCCCTTGAGCTTGCCAGGTTGAGATTTTGACCAGGTGAACTCAGTTCTCTCAGTCTCTGCACTGTGTTCCTATTTCCTGGCGTGTCTGCTCAAAGGCATCATCTTGGCTTACAAAGTCTTTGAGTGGTCTGCTCTAGCCTGGCTTTCTGGCTTTGCTGTCACCTCACTGCCGTGCTTGGATTAGCTTCCTTTCTGCTACCATGCTGAAACCCTGACAACAGCAACTTACAGAGGGAGGGCTTTCCTGTTCCAGAGGAGCAGAGTCCATCCTGGTACAGACAGCATGTGTCAGCCAGAGCAGGGGGCTGGCTGCGTACATTTTATCAGCACAGGAAGCAGAGAGAACAGGAAGTCGCATGAAGCTATAAACCCCCAAAGCCTGCTCCCCATGATATACTTCCTCTAGCAAAGCTACCTCCTAAAGATTGCCTTACCTCCTCAAACAGTGCCATCAACGGGGGACCAAGGGTTCAGTTATATGAGCCACCACAGTGCTTAAACCATAAAGAATTTCTTACTCTTTGCAAAGTAGTTTTGGACCTCTGCATAGGTTCATACCTTTGTTTGGAATAAATGCCTTTGCCTGGGGCCTTTCTGTTTGTTGGAGCATTTCGGATATTTTACAGAGAATTTGCTTCAAGTTTAGGGTCTCAGGCTCTTTACTGTTTGGTTACTGTCTTTGTGATAGTTCTTATATATAAAACCCCCTTCCTTTCTTTCTCTTCTCCCCTTTCTTCTTTCTCCTCCCCATATTTTTTTCCTCTGTAGCCCAGGCTGGCCTCCTGAACTTCTGTAGCCCAGGATGATCTTGAACTTTTGATCATTCTTCCACTTCCCAAGTGCTACAAGCACAGGCAGCACCACCAGGACCTAGTGCATGCTAGGCTAGTACTCACCAGCCGAGCTACATGCCCAGCCTTGGGAATTTCTCTTTTAACACATCTGCATTCACTTTAGATGGCATATGTATAGAGATCTAAATTTATTGTGTTTGGTTCTTGTGGTCTGCAGATGTAGGAAGAAATTTCAGTGAGTGAGTTTCATCATTGTTGTTATTATTAACCAAGCAAACCTAAACCCCTACGCTCTAAATTTGGATGAGTGTTCTTTGCTTCCATGAAGCCCAAGCACTATTTTACCACATAAGTTTTCTTGTTTTTCTGGTGCCTAATACATCATTTTTCAGGTTTTGTTTTTTGGTGTTTTGTTTTGTTTTGTTTTGTTTTGTTTTGTTTTGTTTTAGTAAGGTGTCTTACTATTTGACCCAGGCTGGCCTTAAACTTTCAAACTTCTTGACTCAGCCTCCTGAGTTCTACCATTATAGAATTACAAGTACATAGGTGCTTAACTTGCAGTTGGGAAAATTACATTAGATCATAGTTTGACTGTTGAATGCTTAGCCACAGTGTCTTTAGTACATAGGTAATATTGTTGGCTAGCAGGGGGACAAAGTTTGAATTAATTATCAATGTGTCTCAAGTGTTTACAAGATTTATTTACTTATTTTATTATATGTGTGAGTGTTTGTCTGCAGGCATGTGTGGGTACCACATATATGCCTATTGCCTATAGAAGCCAGAAGAGGATGTTGGATCCTCTGGAACTGAAGCCATAGATGATTGTCAGCCTCCATGTAGGTTCTAGGATCTGAACCCAAGTCCTCTGCAAAAGCAACAAGCTCTCTGACCCACTGAGCCATCACTCTAGTTCCTCAAAAGCATGGTTTCTAAAGTTGCTTATAAGGTATATAAGGTGCTAAAAGTACTGAAATCTCAGTAATTCTTTGAAATAGCTGTGAAAGTCACTTCATCACCTCCATGTTGCTAAATCTATTAATGTATGTTGTTTCATTTTCTTACCGACTGCAATCACCTTAGTTTTAGCTCCTCTCCCTTTCTCTCCTGTCCTCTGTGTACTCTTTCTCTAGGTAAGGTAATTCTGTCTGTATTGTAAAGATTTTAGGTTTATATTCTAATGCATATCTCTCCTCTAAGCACCTGAGTTATATATGCATTTGTTTCTAACTCTTTATAGGTGTTTCAAAAGTTAAATTTCTTTGCTTACGACCTATAAGAATTTCCAGTATCTTCCCCCTCTTCAAGTAATTCTTTTCAGGAGAAAACACTTTCTGTGTTAATTATTTTTAAGTAACTGGTAGTATAAAGATTCTAGTAACTAGAAACTATCAAAAGAACACTAACCATTAACATCTCTGTGCCCCTACTATATTCTAGGTGTTTAATATCATGTAGTAATACTTGGAAATTAAGTAATATTGTAGGATGTAATGGTTGCATATATAGGATCTCAGCCAAATCTCTCATGGTCTAGTATTAAATGTCACTTTAAAAAAATCTATGTATATGAGTGTTTTTCCTGCATGTATTTCTGTGTACCATGGGCACTTGTTTACCCACAGAATTCAGAAGAGGGCATCAGATCTTGAGGAGCTAGAGTTCTAGACAGTTGTGAGCCACCATATGGCTCCTAGGGTCCTCTGGAAGAGCAACCAGTGTTCTTAACCACTGAACTATCTTTCCAATGCTTATGTGTCACATTTTTAAATTTTATTTTTATTTTTTTAGTTTTGTAAAGACTAAATTGAGGTGACTTGGGCCTTGATTTCTTCCTCTACAAAGTAATTTATTATTCATCTGCTAAGAACATTATTAAGAATGAAGGAATTAACATGTAAGATTCTGATACTTGGCATTTATGATACAGGCTGCAATGCATCAGTTATTTTTATTATTACCTCAAATTTACAAGTAAGGAAATTGATCAGTGGAAGCTAGTCCAAGTCTCACAGAAACTAAATGTTGTTGTCAACACATACCTAGTGCTTTAATATGTAGACGCTCTGAAACGTGCGTGTGAGACCTCACCTTGCCATGGTGTGGGAAGCTCAGTATGCACCGTAATTCCTCCTTATTCAGTGTGCATTGTTTGCTTTTCTCTAAGTTTAACATCACCAAAGCCCTAGAACATGCAGCTGCTGTAGCTTCTTGGTATTATTCTTAGTGACTTCAGTTGTGATTTACTTCGTTGAGCCTTTTGCTAACCATTTCAGGACATATTGGGCACGCAATAATATGTACTAAACACTGTGTGCATAGAATCTAGGCTTTTTATTTCACAAGTAACTCTTTTCTTTTGAATTTATGTAATGATTTGCCTGGTTTTTAGTTGTTTTTTTTTTTTTCTTTTTCTGATATTTTAATTTTTGAAGTTTTGTGAATCCCATTTTTTTAAACTTCTTAATTGATTTTTTCTTTTAAGTTTCACATCATGCACCCCAGTCCCACTTATCTGCCTGTCCCCTGCTATCTGCCCTCTACCTTTGCAACCTTCCCCCTAAATAAAAAACACACAACAAACAAAAATAAAACAAAGTATAGAAAACATCGCCATGAAAACTGTAGTAAGTCACAGTGTGTCCCACAGAATACCTCTCTGTCCATACTTCTTCACTTGCAAACGTTCATTGCAATGAGTCATGGGTCTGGTTCAAGGCCTCTGACTTCTGCTACACTGTTAATACTGAAACTTTACTGGGGCTTCTCTCAAATTCCCTGTTGTTGCCCTGTGTCATGGAGAGCCTGCAGCTTTGGGTCAGCCGGACTGGCCCTTTGGAGTGTCTCAACTGTTCACAGATGATATGGATGTCGGGGTGGGCCAGCTGAGAAGCCCTGGATCTGGGCCTGAGTGGCAGCTGAGCTGGTCGGCCTGCTGGCTCTCCCTTATCTGCACCACTTGGCTGAGGTCTTCAGCACTGCTTGGCAAGGCCACCTAATGCCTCCATCTTTAGGAGGCAGGGTCAGATCTCCTGCTTTCATGTCCTCAGACCAGCTCACCTGCACCCAGACCTCCAGAGTCAGCTCCACTGTGCTGCCCAGTCAAGGTGAGAGGCCCACTTTCCCAAGTGCTGCAGCTGGCAAGGGGCTGGGCCAGCCCTCCCATTCTTATAACCTTAGGGCTGGCCTTTGCCATCAGGGCCAGCCCCACGTTTTTGCCCAGGTGAGGTGCAGGGCCCATTCTCCATGCCAATGCGAGGTAGGGCCAGCTCTCCCATTCTCATGACCGGGGAGGGGGGGGAGAGACAGCTCTCCCAAATACTGCAGGTGGTGAGGTGGGGGAACATAGCCCCCTGCACCCATACACTACCTCAGCCACCTCATGGCAGAGCCAGCTATTCCTCGCTCCCACCCTCAGGGCTGGCTCACCCAAGCCCTCCACTAGGCCCAGCTCCACTGTGTTGCCCAGGTGAGGGGCAGGGCCTGCTCTCCCAAGTGCTGCAGTCAGTGAGGGGCAGGGCTACCTCTCCCACTCTTAGGACCCTGTGAAGCCCAGTTTTTACCAGCCGCTTTTTAAAATGGAACTTTGACATCTTGTATTAAGATTTGTATATCATTAAAATTTACTTAATTTTAAAGTGTTAGTCACTGGCGCCTCTAAACAGTAAGTAGAAGCATACCTGTTTTTCTATTTATAACATGGTGAAACGGTTTCGCCCCTGTCTTCTCCTCCTATTAGTTGTTACTCTTTTTTCCATTGTCAGTTTTTTTATCCTCTATAGGAAAAAATTTCTTTTTATTGATAATACGAGGCAGAAAATACAAAGCCCAATGGCCTGGAGAGGAGAACAGACATAGAAAACCCAGAATCATCTGTGAGGAAAATGTTTTCATCTTTTCTTGGAACTGAATTCTGTGACCTACTACATTTAAGGGGAAAAAGTTTGAAATAGTTTTTGTATTAGTTAAGACCATTGTAATAGAAGACTCAGAAGAATTAAGGGGGATGGGAATTTATTGATTTGTATAAATTGGAGTGATCTCATTCTGCTCCACCCAAGGCTTAACACTGTTTCTATTCAGTAAAAATTTTAATATAATGTGTTTGAATAAAATATACCTTCTATTCTCTTTCCCCTACTTTTCTCTACCAACTTCACATGGTTTCTCTGTGTCTCTTTCTCTGTCTCTCTCTTAAAACCTCACTTAGTTCATTTAATGCTGCATTATAGGCATGGGTATGAGACCATTTACAGGAGCATGCCTGAATCCCTGAAGAAAACTGCCTCTCCCTACATTAGCAGCCGTCCATCGCCAATAGCCCTTCAGACAGTGGCGAGAATTCCTGAGCCTCTGCCATTCTGTGTGGGACGTTAGCTGGCCTGATCTTGTACAGGTCTTAAGCGTGAGTCATAGGTACTAAAAGTCCATGTTTACAATGGTCTTGTCATGTCTGGAAAATACTGTTTACAGACACGTCTCTTACAGTCTTTCCACTCTCTTTTCTATGAACCTTGGCAGGAAAAGGTGTGATATAGATGTCCTACATAGAGCTGAGCACTGCCCAGTTCCTTATCCTCTGCATATTAACTGTTAGTGGGTTTCTGTATCAATTGTCATCTACTCCAAAAAGAAAATGCTTCTGTAGGCATTTTATTTGATATTATAGGTTGTCAAATTAAAACCCAGTGGGGTCCTGTATAACATCCTTAAATGTAACAGACTATTGCTGTTGCTCTGTTACTCTCCAGAAGTTGATGGTAAGACACTGTTGCTGAAGATGTGAGGCAGAACATGCAGAAAACAAGCCAGTACCAACCTGAAATTTTCATCCCCACTGGCTAGCTTTTCTGGTGCTAGAAGGTTTCTGTGCGTCTTATCAAGGGAGAAAGTCTTCTGTGAGCTACAGCTGACCTGGCAAGTAAGTAAGTAAGTAATTGACCTGGCAAAATAGACCCACTAATGAATTAGTGGCACAGATGTTAGGAATAACCAACCACTTTTTGATTGGATTTAAAGTCTGTTCCTTGAGCTAGGCATGGTAGCCCATGCCTTTAATCTCAGCATTTGGTAGGCAGAAGTAGGCAGATCTCTGTGAGTTTGAGGCCACACCCAGAGACCCTGTGTTGAAAAGAACAAAACAAAATAACAACAAAAAAGCCTGTTCCAGGGATGGATCCCATTCCTGGAACTGTTAAATAGGCCCCAAACCCATGTTGATAACTACCCCCAAGAGTTCATGGAATAGAAGGAGATTCAATAATCAAATAGACAACCTGCTCAATGAAATTATAGCTGAGAATTTTCTAACAATTTCTGAAAGGGCCTAAATAGACTTCTGCCATTTTGTACTTTGCTTTTGCAAAGAGTTATTCTCAGAATTGACGATTTATAAAACATGTCAGTCAACTCTGGGAATATTGGAGCTGGTTTATATCATATCCTCAATCAGATATTTAGCCAACAATTAATTCTCTGTGTAAATATAAGCACAACCAACTTATTTTCTTGCCTTAAAATTATTTTGTAACTTAATATTAGTGTGATTTGTATACCGTTTTATCTGCATATAAACCCGGGTCATGTAAAAATTTCTCAGATAAAAAGTGATTATACACGTATGATAAGTTGAAACTCTGATTCAGATAGTTCCACACTCACGAGATCCCTTCTAATGTGTGTGGATCAGACCACGGTCTGCTCTCTCTCCAGGGACCAGCAGTTTATCTGTTTAATGTTTACAAAATTTGGGTGGTTGTTTTAAGTGAGCTTTCTGAGATAGTTCTTATAGATACTTAAGTGCACAGTGTTAGAAATTTTATAGATATTTGATGAAGAGCACTTTTACTGCCATAAAAATATATTTCATAAGCTGTTAAAAACTCAAGACTCCAAATACAACCATTTTATAGTTATTAAAAACAGACAAAAATGGTTTAAATATGTTTCAGATGTAGCTTATTGAGTTGGAAAAGAGCCAAGTTGATTTAAACAAATAAGATCTCCACATTTCAGGGTGTATAAAAGTTCTTCCATTTATGTTTCTTTGCAGAAGATTGTTCTGACTGTAAGTTAATGATTTTTACAATTTATTGCTTTCTAAAAATTTCCTTTGACTTCACATTTTGTTCTGGGTGTCTTGGTTTCTTTCCTCCACCCACACAAGTGAAGCAAGAGTTGTGAAGTGATATTGAATTTGAGAACCCTGGCTTTTTTTCAAAACAAACTAACTTTTTAAAAAAAACATGACTGCTTTTTATTGAAACCAAAAGAGGGAAGGCTTTGGCAAGTGTTCACTAAGTGTGTGAATAACCTGAGTGATTTCATTGGAATGAATAGGAAGCCTTCCTGTTTGTCCTTGTAGACACTTGGCTCGGCAAGCACACAACAGTGAGAGGCCTACTAATCTGTGATGAAAAGCTTTAAAACAGCTTACAGATGCAGACTTAGCACTTTTGTGCAATTATATATCTGTGTGTCTTCAGAGAGGAAGGGCAATATGGCAATTAGGGTCTTGTATTCTGTTGTGAAAATAATCATGTAAACTTATTTAAGATTATTGTTTGGGTGAGTTTTAGTATGTGAAAATATTAAGAGCCTTGATGAGGATTGTAAAGTGCATGAAATTTAAATTTTAAAAATACTGTAAAATTAACAGTTTAAATATACCATTATATATTCTGCAGTAAAACGCTAGTAAAAAGGCCAAGAAGCATAATTAATGCAAAAAAGTAGATAAACATAAGATTTTAAGAAAGAATTTGAGAACCAGTAAGAATAAAGAACTGCCTGTGGTGCTAGAATAAGGAGAAACAAATATTGGTGGGCAACTGACACCATCACACTTCTAACACATGTCTTCAAATCTGACCACTTAAAGACTACTCACTTTTAAGACCATTATTATGTAGCTAAAAACAGAAAATCACGGAAAAATTGTAGGAGGGGAACTATTTTACCTAGTTTTAGTAGCTCATACAAGGTAAGAACATTTCACATTAATCTGTCAAAAAAGTGTGGGAACCATAGTAGGCACTCTGCAGATATTTACTGATGTAACCTGAATCTTGAGGTAGCATGGCTTTCTGGGCTTTAAATACAACTTTCCCAACCTCCTTTTATCTCATTATGATATAAATGTATTCTCTGATTTGAGAGTGAAAAAACCTGGTTTGATTGATTGATTGATTGATTGATTGAGTGATTGGATCTTGGTCTGAACAAAAATTACTTAAGAGGGAACTTAACTTAGAGGTTATTCTTTTTTTATATCTAGACTGTAAAATAGTGACTATAAATTAAGTGAATGAATGAAATTCATGTCTGAATTGTAAAATAAGGTGGAGAACTTGTTTGAAACAAGAACTAGCTATTCCTAACAGTATAGTTAAAGGAAAGCTAAATTTCATCTTTCAAATATTACCTGAAGCAAGTCTAGGTCTCCTAGGTTAATGACATTTTCAAGTACAGTAACCTTTTTATAAGAAGAAAAAGAACCATTATAAGCAAAAATACAGTGACTCAGTGATTTGGGGAAGTATTGGGGAGGGGTAGTTAAAAGGACATTTAGTGAAAAATATACATAAAGTATGGGTTTTTTAAAAAAATACCTTCTTTTGCTCCCAAATAATGATATTGAGACCTATAACATTTATTAATAAGGTTTAAAGAACTATAGCTGAGCAGATCCTCATCTATTCTAACCTGTCTAGGCTGGTCTGGACTATTTATTTCTCAGCCATGTGCCCTGTTATCTGCCATCTAGTCTTGCCCTGGCTGCCCCTGTCCCATGTTTGTCCTCATGGTGACTTCCTCGCAGCAGCTTCCTCATCAAGCCTCTTCTTTTCTATCCTGGACCCTTTAACTGAGATTAGAAGTCCCACCTCAGCTCTCCTCTCCTGCCCAGCTATTGTCTGTTCAGCTCTTTATTAACTAATCAGAGATGATTGGAGAACAATTTTTACACAACATGGAGATAAGAGATTGTTCAGTAATAATGACAATGCTCACATCTGGACTGCAGCCAGATCTCTGGGCACAGAAATCAGTATCTGAATACACAGTACACAAGACCATCCCTCAATGTTTGTATGTATGTATGTATGTGCATGTGTATTTATGTATGTATGTGTGTATGTCCACGAAGTTGAGAAGATGAGACAAGGTTTCTTTCTGTAGCCCTGGCTGACTTGGAACTTACTTTGTTGACCAGGCTGCCCTTGAACTCAAGAGATTCACCTATCTCTGTCTTCGAACCTTGCCACTGCTGGGATTTAAGGCATGTGCCATCACACTGAGCTTAATGAATATAATTTTTAAAACAACAATATTTTCTAGAAGACATTTAATTTTAAGTCACATTCATTGGTATTAAGACCCTGAGTCATAATTGTTTATAAATACTGCTGTGATCTACTGACATATAACAGTCCAGTAAATTTTGTGTAGAACCATGCCTCTGAAATTTTCAAATAAGGTCTTAATGGTTTAGGATTTGGTGGATTTGGTGCCTTCTCCCCCATCCCCTTTTGTTATTTAATAAATAACATCAAAATATTTAAAGAAGCTAGGCTTTCAAGAATTAATATACTTTTATATCTATTCATTATTGAAAGAGTCAGATTTTCTTCATTGTCAGGATATAAAGGAGAATCAGTAATTGTCATACTTGTTTGTGTTTGAATTTTTTTAAATAAGGTTTTATATTTTGTTTTGCAGATTTTAAAACTGATTAATTGTTGATGAATAATTGTTTAGTTTTGTTCCAAATTACTTCATTCTCCCCGTCTTTGGAAATAAGCTCATGCTTGATCAGTTTCTCCTAGTTCTCAATACCTAAGATTTTGAACTGCCTCTTGTGACCTTTAGTTTATAGCTTCTATCATGCATTCTGTCTAAATGCACATGCTTTTCTCTCCATCTTGAATTCTCTGAGCCAGTTTGAGGTTTCAGATGCTTGCTCTCAAAACCTGCAAAAAACAAAACTAACTTACCACAATCAGTAACAAACAGACTAAAAGTTTTAATTATGTTATGTTTTATTCTGAGACATTGTTACTGTACATCATTTTTTGGTCTTGTTAGCTTGATGCCTTTGTTAATTAATTCATACACTTTTTACCTTCCAGGTGTATGTGTGCTTTTTGATAGTCTCTGAGAATAGCATAACATGGCCCCTGATTTCTACTTGATTTTTGTTGATCTTCTAGCCAGTTTTTTTACTCCAGGAAACCTAAGACTTACTGTTGCTGACCACACAAAATGGTCTTTTCCAAACTCTTGTCTTTTCTGTGAGGAGGTGGAGCCAGAGAGGCAGATCCTGAGGGCTTGCTGGCAAGCCAGTTTACAGAAACAGCTAGCCCCAGGTCAGTCAAAGACCCTGTCTAAAGAGTAAGGTTAGGGGCTGGAGAGATGGCTCAGAGATTAAGAACCTTGGCTGTTTTTCCAAAGGTCCTGAGTTCAGTTCCCAGCAATCACATGATTGCTCATAACCATCTGGTGCCCTCTTCTGGTGTACAGGCACACATGGAGGCAGAATGCCAAATCAGTCAATCAGTCTTAATAAAGAAAGAAAAAAGATCGGAAGCTGTAGAGGATGACATCTGATGTTGATCTCTGCAGGCACATACGACTCGCCCAACCTCCATGTGCACGTATAAAGGGAAAAAGTCTCCATGATGCCTGTCATCAAGTTTTTGTCTAATATTCTATTTTCGCTTTATGATATAAATTAAAATAACTTAGACTGGAAAGGTAACTTACCAGCTATGAGTATGTGATGCTCTTGCAGAGG
Source organism: Rhombomys opimus (assembly GCA_010120015.1). Taxonomy (NCBI): domain Eukaryota; kingdom Metazoa; phylum Chordata; class Mammalia; order Rodentia; family Muridae; genus Rhombomys; species Rhombomys opimus. The sequence continues at coordinate 5,252,936 of REGO01000081.1, read as the reverse complement.
ACTGTGTTTGGTTCCCAGCACCCATTTGGTGGCTTACAACAGACTATCACTCTAGTCGCAGGCGATCTCATACGCCCTTTTGACCTCCTTAGGCACCAGGCATGTACCTAGTGCACATACATAAATGCAGGCAAACATAAAATAAAAAGTTAATCTCTTAAAACTTTTAACAAATAAAGTGTAGTATAAAGGATTTCACAAACCTGTTTATTACTACATAGTACATTATGGTTGCTGGTTGTCTGATGACTTTCTTTTTACTGTTTGGGATGTTGCCTTCAAGTAAGTCCTGACATGCGAATCATGGGTTCCAATGGTTAGATTCAGTACTTCTCCAAACTTCGTGAAATAGCTTGATCTCATACATGTAGACTTGTCTCTTCCATAAAAGAGCAGACTTGAAAGGAACAAATTGAACAGTATATTTATTAAAGTTCTTTTCAGCTTCAAAATATAGTTTTGCTAGTGACTTTTTTCTTCTTATTGCTCTTATCCAGGAAGAATTATGCTTTGTTCACAAAACTTGGACCTAATGAACAATTTCTCAGCAATTGGAGTTACACTGATTTGCAAGTAAAAGAACTGGGCCTATCTGTATACTAAATAACAACAACTTAACTGTAGAATGGCAGATGCCATCTAAATGAATTGTATTGTGGCTAGCTGAACATGACCAAAGCATCACCAGGAATGTAGAACTAAAGGAAGAAATAATTTACACACCTGCTTAGGGTGTGGCTGAAGGTACAGGTACTATAAGGAATGAGTCCTTGACTGTAACCTTGCAAGTATGCATCGATCATTAGAGAAGCAAGTTCTCAAAGGACAGCTGTGTCCAAAGGTGAAGCAGAACCCTAGGCTACAGCACACACACAGACACACAAAAAGACAATTAAGGAAAGAAACACCTGAAACTGGCCTAGAGATTGTGAGGTAAGTGTACCTTGTTTTGGTTAACTTGTGAAGAAGTATGATTTTAAAGGTCTTGGGGGACAAGTTTATCATTGGTCCTTGAACTCGACTAAAACAATTGCATAGTCATATTGAAGAGTTAGGCAAGGAATTAGAAGCTCCCATAGTCCAAGCCAGATATTTAAGGACAGAAGAAAGGTTGTTGAGATCCAGGTCCATTTGCCAACGCTTAGCAACCAGTTCCCACCAGCCAAGAAAGCTACTGTAAAGGTTTGGTTGTGTTTTGTTTTTATGTTTGGCTGGCTTCCATGACATTATTAATCACATATAAAAGCACAATAAAAGCACATGTCAAAAAACAAAACAAACATTTTGTTAAGTAGTCGGAACTGAGATTAGGGAAGAAATGTCTAGAAATTTAATTCTAACCATTCTCTGTTATGATAGATCTTTGCCCTACATTCAGCTTATAATCAGTTAGAGCACAGGGAAGTTTCATTTTTAGTTTTTCTCAGAGCTCTTTAAGAAAAATGTATTGCCTGGGATCACTTGGAATAAACATAGCCTGAAATATGTAAGGAACTGTCATATTTGTAATTCTGTTTCTATTCAGGAATGATGTCATACTATATGGGCTATTTGATAAGTTGCTTGCCCTGGGAATGAACAAGAAGTACGCTTCCAGACATTAAGATAGTTGGTATGTTGGTTCAAAGAGTGGCAGGCAGGTCCTCGGGTTTTGTTATAGCATTAGGCATAGGTAGCTACAACTACATTCTTTTTGGTATGAGTATTAAACCTGTCATGTCTGGTTTCTTGAGCAGTCCTTGGCCTAGAATAACATGACAGATAGGGTCCTCGGATAGAAAGGTCCTTGAATGTATTCAGATTGTCTTCAGTGAGTTTTAGGGCCTAGGTGTGTCTATACTGGACATAACAGGGTGCCTGAGCAGATTTATTTCACTGTGTCTAAGGGGTCTTGCTGCCAGCAGAGGGGCAGAAGCAATGGTATGAAGATCCACTGAAGGACAGTCTGGGGACATGTTGACACAGTTACGGAATGCTGGCAAGAGAAGGTACAAACAAGATCTAAGGAGGGCTGTTCATTTTGTGCCAAGGCATTAGTGATTATGACAATATTGTCTTAAGTATGATAGACATGCTATGATTCAGAGCTGTTGTCCTGTGAGCACATTGTGAGGGAAGGTGTCTCAGATAAATTTAGGACCAGCAAATTTTTTTTTAATGACTTCAAGAAAGATAAATTATTTCTGGGCAACACATTGATTCTAATTAAAATCAGTAAGGGCACTTACTGACATTGGAATCAAGTGTCACTAGAATGATACTATTCAGTATAGCATAATTTAATTTAATTAAGTCTTAAACTGTCAAATTTGGGAACGGTTTCCATGATAGCTGTTAAACATGAGTATCAGCATTAATTTTGGAGCAAGTTGAATGTTTGCTAGGGCTGGACACTTGAGGGCTGTTAAAGAACTTTATTATTCTTTTATGTATGTAGGTTATCCCCCCAGGTATGTTTGTTCCACATGTGTCCTTGGTGCCCTCAGAGACCTGAAGAGGTCATCAGGTCCACTGGTCCATCAGAACCAGTTATGGTTCTGAAAAGCAAACCCAGGTCTTCTGGAAGCATCCAGCACTCTTAACCTCTGAACTCTCTCTCCAGCCCTAACTAGAGAACTTCAGTAAGAGAATACCAATGTAGGTTCTCGTGGAGCTTTAGTTTAACGGTTGGGGTGTGCAGATGACTTGCATGTGCAGCTTGGTGAGCATGTATAAATCAGCATTTACTCTTGGGATTTAATTTCACCAAATTAAAAAAAAAAAAGCAAATGTAATTAAGTATGTTTGGCTATATAGAGAAATAGACTTGTTCAGTGTACTCCTATTCCTGGTAAATGAAAGGCTTTTCTGAAAGGGAAATGGAGGAGTAATTTGCAAGTGGGGTAATCTGAGACCAGCAAAACGTCTTACATAGTATGCCAGGGGCGGGGAGGGGGGGTTATAAAGCTCAGGGGATATAAAGCCCAGTTCCACTACCACTACTTACTCCAAGTAGTGCTGTAATTTTTCCATGATCACAAACATCAAACAATTCTTATTTATTTAGTCTGTTATTCTTGCTGTCCTGCAAATTGAACCTTTTACCTGCTAGTCAAGCATTCCACCAACAGAACTAGACCCTCGCCTTAAATTATTATAAGATATAAAGCTAGAAATTAATAAGTATTATCAATTAAGAATATGATTAAATGTTCACCTGATTTTATGTTCAGAGTAATATAGTATTTTGTGACCAGATCAAGGGAAAAATAAAATTGATTTTATACTACTAAATAGCTATTTTGTACATGTGAATTTTATTGATTTTGTTTTCTTAAATGGAGTGTTTAACTGATTATTATGCTAAATCTGTTAAAAACAGGCTATTTTAATATTATGAGCTAATCTTAGTTATTTTTTCAGCATTTACAGAGCAGGTACACAGTTAATCTGCATGGCTTTTTAAGAAGTAGGATATTTTTCTTTTGAAGTGCTTTATTCTATAATTTGCTCCTAAGCCTGTGTTAAAAATTGTTCCTGCTTCCTCTTACTTCCGTTTCTTCCCCTTTTGGGCCACATACTCTCTTAGGAAAGAGGTAAAGGAGAAGCGAAGTCTCACTTCAGCCAATGCGAGCTCAGCTCCGGTAGTGTTTACCTACTTTGCGTAACGCAGGCCCACCCACGCACATTCTGAGGCTCTTCTGTAAAGAACACTGAGCAGACGGCACTGTGCGGTGTGGTTCCTGGTGCCCACAGATGCCTCATACTATCTTCGATTTTACCCTCTGGGGAGAAGGTGGGTTAGCGTGTGGTGATAGCGACAGAATAAAAAGGTGGGTGCTCTCCGGCTTGGTTTTTAAGGATCATTATGAGGCTTCAGGTAAACGTGAACTTGCCAAAGGAAATTTGCTGAAGCGTATCAGGCTGCTTTTATTTGGCATTTTTTTCATACTTGGCTTTAGAATTATGTTGCATATGATTACATTTCCTTCTCTCTTAGGAGAAAGGTTGGATAAATCTCAAATCCAAAGTTTCTGAGGTCTTAGGTGAAGAAAGCCTGAGAAATATAATAACTACAGGTGTTATGGCCTGTTGATGATATAAAAAATGGAAAACTGTTCTCATTTTAAGTGCATGTAGCCTAACCTACAGTACTTAGTTTTTTACATGTTTTAGAGCCTAATATTATTAATCTGACTTTTTCTTTCAAATTTGAGGATTATGTTGCTCTTTGAAGAAAATTGCTGAGTAGCTAGAATGGTGTTGCTGTTATTGTACACTGGTTAGCTCTACTTTAGAGGGATTTTAAGTAGTGTTTCTTCCACGCTTTAATTGTTCTTATTAATATGGTAAAGAGAGAGACTGAATAATGTTAGAGCTGGTTATTAACTACAGGGAATATTTCCACCGAAAAGTGAGAGTCATCATTTCCCAGCAGTGTTCCTTTTTCACTGAAAGAAAAAAAAAAAGTACCCGAAAAAAAGTTTTTGTAAAAAATTAAGAAGAAACGAGGTTTCATCAAGATATTGGTATATGTGATCATTTTTCCAGTTTTCTAGTCTGTGAAGAAGTAATTTATTGTACATTAAAAGATACATATGACAGAAAATGGAAAATTAGCCATAATTTAGTCATTTGGAATATTTGTAATGTGATAATGTAACAATAACCAGATGGAAGATAGAAATTTATAGAAGTAACCCAGCTATATGCATTTATTTTCTTAAAGAAGGGGTTGGAGGGAGGGGGTTCTTGTTTGTTTGGTTGTGGTTTTTTTTTTTTTTTTTTTTTGGTTGCTTGTTTAGTTTTTCCTTAAATGCTCTTAACTTCCCACACACAGTGCCTCTAAATCCTGTTAAAAAGTTTCTGGAGAACACAGTGGTTAGGCCAGACAGAGAGCACCTGTTACTCCTGAGAACTCTACAAAGACCAAGAAAAAAAATGAAAGTCTAGGGTTAAACTGTCATTATTCATTGAGAGTAGCAGTAATTGTTATTTTTAAGGTAATGGCTTTTCTTTATTGAAAGCTACCTTACTTTATTTGTATTAGAAATGGAACTGAAAGTCAGGAGTCATTTGCACACCTGTAATCCCAGCACTCAGAAGGCAGAGGGAGGTGGATTACTGAGAGGGAGTCCAGTACAGCCAAGGCTACACAGAGAAACCCTGTCTTGAAAAAAAATAAAATAAAATAACAAAAAGAAAGAAAATAAATCCAGTTAAAATTTTCTTCTCTTGAAGCGTATTAAGACATTCTGAACAAAAAATACCTTAAAAGTTAACTTCTGTAAGAGTAGTAAAAACATGTTCAAACTCATCTGATTTTCTAATATTGAAAAAAAGTCTTAACATTTTATATGTATACCTGTGTGTGTGTGTGTATGTATATTACCATTCAATGTTAAAAGCCATTGTAGAGATTTTGACATGTTTTTAAAATTATGTATTAGCTATAACTATTACGGTTTTTACCATTTTTCAATATTAAGAGTATTTGAAAACTAGAACTTTCTACATGGTATCAAACTTGTCCACAAAGCATGAATGATAAACCTTAGCTTAGGTACCACAAAACACAGTTAAATCTGAGAAAATGGTTACATCTTAAGTTACAGGACAACACTACCATAAATCCACAAAGTGTATATTAATCCCTACTTTACATTCTTAATTAAATGCTTAGTAGGTATTTAATATGTACTTGATTGTTTACATTACATTATCATTAGAAATCATTGTTTTATAGTTGAAATTTTTTATTTAATGTATTTTTTAATAGAGTGCGTTTTGATCATGTTTTTTCTTTCCCTTAAGTTTTCCCATATCCTTCCCACCTCCTTATCCGTCCTGGCTAATGGGGCTACTCTGAAGCATGATTGCCATACCCAGTGAAACTCCATTGGAAAAAAACTCATTTTTCCCTTTGCCAGCAGCTATCAGTTACAGATAGCTTCTTGGGTCCTACAGACAGGTTTAAGTCCTCATGTCTACTTTCTCCTTTTACTTCTGAGGCCCTGTATGGCTTGAACCTATACAGATGTTGTGTGTGAATTCATTTTTCATCGGTCCTATTGTGTCTGGGAGACACTTATTTTCTCGGAATCATTTATGGCTCTGGTTCTTACAGTCTTTCTGCATCCTTCTTTGCATAGATCCCTGAGCCTTCAGAGGAGGGCTTAATTGAAGATATCCTATTTAGGCCTAAGAGCTCCAACATCTCCCACTGTCTGCACAGTAGCTAGTTATGTGTGTCTGTGTCATCTACTTCAAGAAGAAGCTCCGCTGGTGAGGGTTGAGCAAAGCACAGATCTATGGGTATACCAATATGTCATATGGAGTCATTTTATTGCTATGTTCCTATAGCAGAATAATAGTAGTGGGTTTTCCACTTAGCTTGCGGCCTGTCTAATCTCAGGTTCTTGGCTACTTTAGCAGTGTCAGGCGTGAGTTCTACCTCAGGAGTGGGTCTTAAATGCAATCAAAAAGTGATCGGTTACTCCCGTGACACCGCTGCACCAGTGTGACTTGCAGGCAGGTCTCTGTTGTAGGACACAGGGTTTGAGGCTGGGTAACAAAGAGATTACTTTTCTCTTCTGGTAGCATGCAGAGTGCCTTCCAGCAACAGGAGGAATAGTCATCAGTAAGAGCAAAATGTCTCATTGGACACCAACTCAGCTTCTGTGTTCAGTGACTTAAGAAAGTGTTGTTTATCATCAGGTTGTGGACAGCAACCAATAGAGGTGGCAATAGCCTGTGATGTTTTGGGGAGTCCAGAGAGAGGAGTCTTTTGCCTATGAGTCAACAAGATGTAACCCATTCCTGGCCCTGGAAGTTTTACTTGGTAGCATAAGATGTGTAGTTAGAGCATTGTCTCCCCTGTCATTTGGTGACTCCATTTAGATTACTTTCATATATGTATATGTTTTAGAAAACTTTGGGGGCTGGAGAGATGCTCAGTGCTTAAGAGCACTGTCTGCCCTTCCTAAAGGACCCGGGTTCAATTCCGAGCACCCACATGGCAGCTCACAACTGTCTATAACGCCCATTCCAAGGGATCTGACACTGTTACAATAATGCACATAAAATAAAGTTAAATAAATAAATTTTTTTTAAAAAAATAAAACTTCTAAAGTGTGATTCCGCCCCCCGTAGGCTCTTAGTGTTATTTGCCCCTCCATATATGCCCTCCTTTTCCCTCTTCTACCATTCCCATCCCTATCTTGTATTTTCTCCTTTATCGCTCTATAACACCATATTCTATTTCCTCTTCCTTGGAAGGTCCTCTCCTCCTGCCCAATCCCTTACTAGGTACCTGGTCTCTGTGGTTATTCAGATTGTAGCACATATCTAAAGCTTACAAGGTAACATCCACATATAAGAAAAAATATGCAACACTTGTCTTTTGGGATCTGAGTTACCTCAGTCAGGATGATTTATCTGCAAATATTGTTTTTCTTAACAGCTGAATAATAATAGAGTTGGAATAATTTTATGATTCCCCAAACTCTATGGCTTTTAGTTATTGGTAATTTTACTGAGGCACACATTTGAACCCTGCCCTATATAAGGTTGCTTTATAAAAGGAGGGAAGTGTATTTGAGTGAACCCAGCACATGACCCAGTACTGTAGAAAATAAAAATGGCTATTTAAATTTATTATTAAACACCTATAATTATTTTGGTGGGTATTATTAACCCAATATCATATCAATAAAAGACACAGTCACCTGATAAAATTTTAGATAAGCCTTATTTCACCTGGGGCTGAGTAGATGTCAGCCCCCTAAGCTACCTTGTTATTCCCCGGCCCCACATCCCATATGCCACTTGCTGGAATCATTCCTCTCTGGGCTGCTTCCCATCCATAATCCCATAAATGCTTGTACATGCTTTTCATCTGGTCTGCTCCTCTACAACACCGCCTCAGAATAAATCCCTCCTGACCATGTTCTTCTCTTCATGCTAGGAGAGGCCCTGCTTCCTTCTCCTCTCAGACCTGTCTCTACTACCCATGATCCTTCCGTCCTCCCCACCTGCAAATCTTGGCCCCGCCCACCTCATTTCTGCCCTGCCCAAGAATTTTATTGGTCAAACAGGGAGTATTTGGAGGTAAGGTTACACAGCAGTATTTGGGTTGCACGGTGGTCTGCTCATAACAAGAAAGCAGACCTCGGAGAGCAAATGATTAAATCAAGTCGCCATACCCTACTGTCAGAGCCCAGCACTGGAGTCTTACTGCAAAGCTGTTTTCTTCTGGTCCTGTGGCAAGTCCTTTTAACATGTGATAAGTGATGTTAACTGCCTTTGTGAGATTTGGAAACCACATGCTGCAGACCTGGCTGGTAAAGTTGGAAATTCATAGAGAATTCATAAAAGAACTGGGTAGAGCTCTTCTTCAAGGACCCAAGTTTTTAGGGCTTGTCTTAGCTAGTGGTAGCTCTATTTTACAAAAGGATCTCTGAAGGAAACACTATGGTAATGAGATAATTATTGATAACTCAAAGACATTTTTTAAGTTTTAAGATTTGTGTTTAAAAGCTTTTAAAAATTAAATGTGTCATAATTACCTCAGGGCTTCTGCTTATACTTCATGCTTCCTCCTTTCAGGGAGTCTCTTCCTAGTCCATCTTAAATTCTTGCTTTAAGAGATTTAAGATTCACAGGATTAGATAGCAGAACTGAAATAAATGCAGATATTTTAAATGTTTCGCTGAGTGACATTCAATCAGAAACTTTGATAGTAGTATATAAAATGCTTTCTAAGACCACCTAGAGCTTAATAATACTGCCTTTATTCTACTAATAATACTTCTACTACTTCTAATACTGCCTTTATACTACTCTATAATACTTCCCCCCCCCTTTTTTTTTAAGGAAAATTTCTACTTGTGGGTAGATTAGTTGGACATCTGTGCCATGCCAGTGAGTGACACATTAGCAGCTCCCTGCTTAAAGACTTCATCAGAGAGAAGACACGGAGCTAGAGAGATGCTTAGTGGTTAGGAGTGCTGCTCTTGCGAAGGACCAGAATTGAGAGGTTCATAAGCACCTGTTACTCCAGCTCAGCATCCTCCACTGTGTGGGTACAGGGACCTGGAGGCAGGTCCCCTGTTGAACATCTCTCCCACCCAAAACAAAATAACTTCAGAAAAAAAAGAAAGGGCATGAGACCTGGAAGGCACTGTGATATGGCAAAAGTATACAGCATAGAACTTTAGCTTTTAAACTGTGTGCAGTCTTCAAGGCAAACCTTGAATCTTGAATACGTTTATTTATTTTGTGTGTGTTGAGGGTGGGCACGCGCATGCCATAGCAGATGTGTAAAGATCAGACCAAACTGTCCAGAGTCAGTTCTCTCCCACCGTGTGAGTCCCAGAAATTGAGCTCAGGCTTGGCTAAATGCCTTTACTTGCTAAACCATCTTGCTGGCCCTTGAATTATTTTTAAATCCCTTATATTTAAGAAACCTACTTTGCTTTTCTTTTTTTTTTTTATTTTTAAATAGTTTAGAAAACAAATACAAGCTCATTCCTGTGCCCTTCGCTCAACCCTCTAATGATAGCAGCTCTTAACAGCAAGATATGTTTGTCAAAACTAGGAACTTGGCGACGTTGGTGCAGTAGTGTTTGCTTAACTGAACCATAGTTTCTCTCACCAGTCTTTCTCCCAGTATGTCTCTTCTGCACAGGATCCAATTCATGATCCCATGTTGCCTGTCACTTGCGTCTTAATAATCTTCAGTCGGACAATTCTGTTTCTTTCCTTTTGTGACTGGGGTACTTTTAACAATTTTTCAGAGTTAATTTGTAGGCCTGCCAGTTTGGGTTTGTTCAGCGGGTTCTTGGAGTTGGATTAAGGTTCTTTACAACATACCTCATTGTATCATCAAAGATAATTGAAGACAAATGTCTTTTTACAGCCGATGTTAAACTTGATCAGTTGGTTAATGAAGTAACTACTTGATTTCTCCCACTGTGTATTTAGTATTTCCCCCTGTGTAATGAGTAAATATCCTCAGGGAGATATTTTGGCACTGCTATTGCCATGTGTGTGTATGTGTGTGTGTGTGTGTGTGTCCCCGTAATATATATGTGTTCTTTAATACATAATATTTCAGCAGTTCAGAGTGGCAGAGTCTGAGCTGTCACGTCAATGCTCTTTACCTATTAATTGAATGTGGTAATAGGCACTGTCTCCTAAGATTGTCGTGAGTTTTAAATTGCACGTGTAAAATGCTTGTAACAGTTTTTGGCACAGAAACAACCCAGCATTAGCCATTATGAAGGGTGGAGGTGGAGGGCTAATGTTGTATGTTCACTTAGGAGCTAGAATTCCCTGAACTTTTCCTGTGCTTTATTCTGAATGTCTGCCTAGTCCCACCAAACTTGCCGCTTTCTGTAAAAAAAAAAAAAAAAAAAAAAAAGTTACTTTAACAGTCAGTAGGGCAATTTCCATCTTACTTTTTGAGAAATATATAATCACTTCAGCAATTTAATCTAAAATTGTTGAATACAGGCTAGAAATGGACAAAGGGCAACAAACATATTTGAGTTCCTGGTTGTTTTAAATATATATTTTCCAGTAACACGATGAATAAAATGATTTGGGGGCAGAGTGATGAACATTTAAGCAAACCCTGCTTCCCCCAATCAGGAAGACTGCCTTGCAGTTTTCTTCTTGACTCAAATTCTGAGCTGTCTGAACTCATTTTTCTAATATATATTTTCTTTTCTGATGGTCCCAAGAATTTGCTTTTGTATGAAACCATGCTTTTCCCCTTGGGTTCCTTTCTTCCCTCCATTGTTTAAATAAGTATACAAAGTCCATTTCGTTTACTAAAGATTTTACTGGTGGTCACTGTCAGGAAATAGTGACAAATTGGCAAATATACTGAACATTGAGGAAGTGACAAAGGTTCAGATGATTTCAAAAAACACTAGTTATGGCTGTATTTCTGTTACTAGTTTACACTGGGTTGTAATTGTTTTATACAATTAGGCCTTCTATTTCCCTATATGATACCATAATAGGGTATCTTGGTTCTTGTATGGGAACTAGCCCATTCAGCCTTATCTCTGTGTCAACAATGTGTTAGAAAACTTTCTAAGACTGCTTTCCCTCTGGGAGCCTCACTTTCTTTTTATGAAACAGGAATGACTACATTTGTATAGTCATGATAGAAATTAGACAGGTTGATGTATCTTGAATTAATGTATAGATGTTAGTCTCTGTTCTTCCAGAGTTCTTTGGCCATAAATGACTCACCTTCCTGACCCACTCAGTTTCTTTGTCTAGAAAATGGAAATTAGTAAGATTTTCATATTTAATTTAGTTAAAGAGTCAAATAAAATGTTATGTGAAAGCATTTTGTTAATTAGTATTCTATACAGGTGCCAGATAGACCCTAACCCATGAATTGATTCAAATTGAGATTCCTTTTTACTTAAAAGGATTCTCTCATTTTAAACAAAGCTTGTTTCCACGTTTTACAAATGTGAGTCTAGATCCAGAAGATTCCTTCTTATCTGCCTGCAGCATAGGCTGGGAACTCATTTTGTGATCACCCCACTCCAGTTTCTTTGCTTTCAAAATTTGAAGAGACCCTGTCAAAATACTTTAAATGCATAGAAATGATTATTAATGTCTATCAAGACAAGAGGTTCTCCTTTTATCATTCATAGTATTAGTAAAAAGCACTGAAACTGCTGCTTCCTTCAGATCCATTCCCTTTATTACCACAAGGCTTAATATACAAACTTTAAAAGCAGTAGTTATCTCAGTGTGAATAAGCATATTTTGAGTACCTTTCTATGTTCTAAAAAATACACTAAAATAGGGGAAATGTCCTCTATTAGAACAAATTCTCTTATTCCCAGTTCAGAATTAAAGAGGTGGTTCTCACATAGATTAAATGGAGTGATGACATTTATGGTTAGTTGGATGGATGATTGGTTATGTCTTTTGAGACACCTGGCTGGTTTGGCACTCACCCTCTGCCCTTAACTCTCATGTACTAAAATTGTTTGGCCTGTGCCACCATGCCCAGTATCATTGAGATGTTCTTCATTATGAAAATTATGTGTGTTACTGACTTCTAGGGGATGCAGAGAGCAGGGATGCTCCTGAAATTCTTAAGATGTAATTTTTGGTGGTACCCAGGCTGAAAAACCCTAGTTGAGAAAAACAAATTATATCTTTTCGGAAAATGTTAATTGCTGTCAGGATGAGATAAGTTTTTCTTATGAGTGATAAGACTCTCCTCATGTCATTTGGCTAATCTAGAAGGGAGTGGAAGTGCACACAGTGTCCATTATTTATTTTGGGAAGGGGACTGTGGAGTTCCCTCTACTGCTGCATTAAGCTGGGAACACAGAAGTACTAACTTCCAACTTCACCGCTGACACCATTGTTCTCCTTTGTGAAAACGCTGCTTATCAATCCTACTGATTATAAACAAGCAAAGGGGATTGGTCGTGAGCTGCACTGCTTTCATAGGATGGCTGCACCACACATACAGCTAAGCAGATCTTTTTGAGTCATCCTGTTAAAATTATGCAGGTGAACTCTAGTGTAGACTAGAAACCTGTCCGATCAGAGATTATATATACAACCCACAGTTTTTCACTGTAAAGAATTGCAATGGGGCTGGAGAGATGGCCCAGTGGTTAAGAGCACTGGCAGCTTTTCTAGAGGACCGGAGTTCAATTCCCAGCACCCACATGGCAGCTCACAACTGTCTGTAACTTCAGTTCCAGAGGATCCGACACTCTCACCTAGTCATGTAGGCAGAACACCAGTGCACATAAAAATGAATAAATCTTTAAAAAAAAAAAACAATTGCACTATTTTTACATTTTAACCCATTTGTTTTGTCTCAGCACCACTTTCATGCCTACCCATTTGCCTGCTAAAATAGAAGTGATGAAAAGATTGTGTAAACACCCACACTTGTTTTGTCCTTGTCTTAGTATTTGTCCTACTTCTCTTTACTTCAGAACAGGTAGTAAACAAAGGGTTGTTACCCCCTGACCTGGGAGCAGCCTTACCAGGCCACAGAGAAAGACACTGCAACTAGTCCTGATGAGACCTGAAAGGCCAGGGTCCTCCCCTATCAGTGGACTTGGGGAGAGGCCTGGGGAAGATGAGGGAGGGAAGGTTGGATTGGGAGGGGATGAGGAAGGGGGCTACAGCTGGGATACAAAGTGAATAATTTATTAAAAAATTTAAAAAGGGTTGTTAGCAATTACTGAAAGAAACCTGTAATATTAAAGAACAAAGATCAGTTTTCCTTCTTGAGATACTCAACAGCTTCATATTACAAAAAGTCTGTCTTTTGGAAAACTTAATATGAAAACAGGTGTCCTTTACTGCATTCTGTAGAACAAATGGCCACAGACTTAGCAGTCAAACTAAAACTTAATGTATTGTATGGCTTTATTTCCATTTTCTCCCAACCCCACCCCAAAGTGTTATCGTTCTAGAGTATTTTGGAAAGAGGGGACTTGTTTTCATAACAGTAACAAAATTACAATTATTCACTAGCAACGAAAGTAATTTTGTTTGTGGGTCACCACAACATGAGGAATTGTACTAAGTGGTCACGTGCTGGAGACCTGGCTGGAATAATGCGGCAGGGTACACTTTACTGTGAGTTCTCAGCCCCGTGCCAGGAGGCCATTTACCTTTCCCAGCTCCAGAATGCCCCTTGTTCTTCTACTTCAGTCCTCTCACTTTTAGAGATAGAGAAAAACAGATTGCTTTCTGTAAAGAGCTGCAGCTAACACACAGGCTATTGCTAGCTCTTTGATACACTAATGTCAGCCAAATGTGGGCATTCATATAACACTTTCAGACTTGCCATACTTTGCTGAATTATAATTTGAAAAAGTAAAAGTTTTTTATATTTTCTTACATTTTTGCTACCCTGCTAGCTGTTCTTTCTGTTGAGAATCCCCTCCACTCATTTCTTTATGATGTGCTACTAGCAAGTTCTTTTTTAAATTTTTCTATACCTGAAAATGTCTTCATTCCTTCCCTCTGATTTTATTAGAAACAGATTTTTTTGTTGACATTTCTTACTATACATACAAACAACATTAAATAGAATGAACATGTTGTAGTTATATATTTAGGAATATACACATATGTCTGTAGATACATATGTATATGTATCTATACACATGTATCAAGAATTAGAAAAATAGAGGTCATGAATTTGATAGCTACAAGGGGGTATGTGGGAAGAATTGGAGGGAGGAAAGGGGAAGGGGAAATAGTGTGTTACATTTTAATTCCAACACATAAAATTTAAAACATATTAAGCCATTATTTATAGATTTTGTGGTTTCTGGTGAGACATGCTGTCATTCTAATAGCTTCATTGTAGATAGGATTCTGTTTATTTGTTTTAAGGATGTTTCTTTGATTTCAGTTTTTAGAACTTTTATCTTGATGCTGTATCTTTGGATTATCTTGAGACAGTGTTGTTTAGTTTCATGAATCTATAGTTTTATTTCTCATCCAGAGTTGTTGTGTCTTTAGACATTATTTCTTTACTATTTTAGCTCTTCACTTTTCTTCAGGCTCCAGTGATGCAAATGTTAGGACTGTTTGCTAACCCAGAAGGCTCTGTCCTACTCTGTTGCCCAGCCTACCTAGTAAACTTTCTATTGTGTTTTAGTACGTTTCTTAGTTCAGAGATTCCACCTTGTGTCTTCTGTTTGTTTGCTGAGACTTTGTACTTTGTTGCCACTGTCCCAAATGTGTTTGGCATTTTATTATGGCTGCATCTAACTATTTGGTGGGTAGTCTTAGATTTGTCATCTCAGTCTTGTTGACTGTTAGTTACCATTTCTGTTGTTTTAAATCTTTTTAGTTCTTGATAGGTTGGGATGATACCTTGAATCCTGGACATTTTCAAGTTCTGTTTTTAGATTGTATATTATCTAAGCCTTCTGTTCACACTGCCATTTCCTGACACTGCTTTGTCAGGGCCATGGTGTCTTTCTGTTAGACAGCAGATAAAGTCTAGATTTCCTATTCAGCCTCTGATGGCAAGTTGGAGGAAAGATCCTTATTACTGCCGAATGCATGTGGAAATGAGAGTCATCCGTGTAGTCCCCACTGATGACACTGGGATTGAGGGACAGTGTGCTTGCCCACCAAAGCATGCATTGACACTCTTGCTGTGATTTTCAGTCTCTCTTTGTGGTTACAGTGGTTTTCAGGGCTTCACACTCAGCTGCAGCTGTTGAGAATGGGTCAGTTTCTGTAATATTTGCTATAGTAGAACAGTTATGGTCAAAGCCTTCTTCTATCTACCAAGCTGTCACTTTATTGTTTAAACAGAAAGCAAGTTTTTATTTATTTTCGTTTGTACTAGTTAATATCTCCAGGTTGCTGGCTTCCTCGGTTCCACATCTGGCATACGTTAGCCAAAGAGAGCACAGGGCATTCACTATCATGTTGTTCCTTGGATCCCGAGGCTCCTGCTATTCTGCCTCTCTCAGCCTTTCATATCTCCTTTTATCTATTTTTTCATGTGTATTTATCATGTGCCTGCATGTGCCGTGGTGTACATGTGGAGGTCAAAGGACAGTTTGCAGCAGTTGGTTCTTTCCCTTCACCACATGGGGTCCCATCAAAATCAGGTCATTCAGGCTTACTGGTAAGCACCTTTACCAGCTGAGCCTTGTGTATCTTCTAACATTGTTATATCCAGGGTCTTTAATTATACTTTGTAGAAATAATAGAGAAATGTACAAGTACATTCTGTAAAGTGGCAGACAGCCAGATACATTTGATCTGTTTGTGTCAAATACAGAACCATTATCAGACAGAACATCACATACTGTGTATTTCATGTGATTTGCATAATGTGCTCATGAAAACTAAGAAAATACTGTCTATTTAAATTGGAATCATTGTTATTAACAAAACCTTTTTCTCCCTAGGAAATTATGCAAAAGGTGTCTCAAGGCTCCTGACCAGTGAATAGAGATTTGGGAAAGACAGCCAAGCTCATGTTTTCTCCTGATCAAGAAAATCATCCTTCCAAAGCCCCAGTAAAATATGGTGAACTCATTGTCTTAGGGTAAGATTTCTGCATCATGAAACATAAAACCGAGTATGCTGTGGTAATTTTCTCTGGGTTAGAATAGTTGCTATTTTGTTTTTAAAGAATCTGTGTCTTTCTACTTCAGAAGAACTAAATGCTAATAGTGTTAGTTTATGTACATCTAAGGCCCATATTTAGGCCATTCTTGTAGGTGTTGGAGTACTGAATGAGGGCTGGAGAGATGGCTCAGGGCTAACATTAATGGTGCTTGCTGCTCTTAACTTCCAGTGGACCTGAGTTCTGCTGCCAGCACCCACATCAGGAAGCTCAGGTTAGCCTGTTACTCAGATCCAAAAGATGTTAGCACCCTCTCCTAGCCTGCCAGCAACCACACACATAAATAAAATCTTATTGAATAAGCTTTACCTTGTTCTCACTTTAGAAAAAGACTGCATTTTTTGTCCTATCCTTTTGAAATTTTTTCTTTAGCTACTTGACCAACTTTACCAAAAGCTCCTTTCCTTTTTCCTTTTTCCTTTCCCTTTTGCTTTCCCTTTCCCTTCTCTTTCCTGCTTCAGGTCATTTTGTACGCCTTATCTTTTGCCTTTTGAGGTACTGTTAATTTGTGCATAAGGACCAGTTTTGTTTAAATTTCCTGGTAAACGTGTGGCTAGGCCTAAGGGAACAGTAACTGATTCTCAAGCACAGCACATAGGTATCTGTTTGCTTTAACAGTTACCTCAGTCATTTATACTCCCACAAAAGCAATCTGCAGAGTGAAGGAAAGGTGATTCCACTATTTCAGTTATTTTAATCCACACCTAGAATAACTATATAGTATAGTCTTGTTAGCTAAGAAGTCTAGAAACTAAAAATTATGAATGTCCTGTTCACCTGGTGTTTGTTTGTTTGTTTGTTTGTTTGTTTATTCATTCATTCATTCATTCATTTTGCCTAAATGTCTGGCACTCTAAACTTTGTAAAGCTTTGAGAATCAGACTGGTATAGTTTCTTGTTTATTTATGATTTTTTAAATTTAAGTTAATGTGTATTGATATCTTGCCGGCATGTATATTTGATGCCCGCACTGGCCAGAAGGCAGCTTTGGATTCTCTGGGACAGGAATTACAGAAGGTTGTGAGTCACCATGTGTGTGATGCGAAGAACCAGTGCTCTCTGGAAGAGTAACCAGTGCTCTTAACTGCTGAACCGCCTCACCAACTTCTAATAACAGCTTCTTGACTGGAGGTCAGAGATCCCAGGTTCCATTGTTTCTTCCATCAGTGCTAGTGCTGTCGCCATGGACAAGTCAGCCATACTGGCCAAACTTATGTTAGATGTGATAGCATATTGCCTATAACCCCTGTAAATTTTATATAGTAACCACAGTATTACAACTTTGGGATACATAGGTTATAATCATGTTAAATGATAAACGGCCTTTAATGACGAAGAAGAAGAAGAAGAAGAAGAAGAAGAAGAAGAAGAAGAAGAAGAAGAAGAAGAAGAAGAAGAAGAAGAAGAAGAAGAAGAAGAAAAACTACTATGGGTTGAAATCTTTTAGCAGAAAACTTGTGAACTATTTAAAAATGTGATTTAAAACTTAGCATACGGTTTTAAGGTGCCCCTTAATTTAGAAATTTCTCACTTAAGCTTTAGCAATAGTAATTACCTCTGCATTTAGTACTCTGCATTTAGTACCTTAAAATGCAAATGTGATTCTAGAAGTGACACTGGACATGGTTCTCTAGAGGAGTTTGGGGGACATGGTGTAGCGTCAGAGAGGAATGAGTTGTGAACCTTCTGAGGACAGTGTGAGGGACAGGAAGAGCCCACAGTAGGGCTGATGACTCTTACAGCAAGGCTTTCTCTGAGTACAAAGTTCATGCCCTCTGCCTCCCTTCTCTCTCCCTGCATTGATGGTGCTGGGGCCCAAACTCAGCCTGGCCCATGGTAAGCAGTGCTCAACTTTATGTAATTTTTATATATGGCAGTCACTGTATGAACTCATCAGTTTTGAAATAGGATTCTTTTTCCTATTTAATTACTATTCCAGACCATTTTATAATCACCTCCATTATCCTCAAATTTATCCTTGTTTTCTGCTTTATTTCTGCCGAGATCAACCAGCTGTATCTGAGAGAGCAAAGATTTTGTCAGGGTGGAGAAATGGTGAACAAGGAAGATTATTGTTGAATTACTCTGCTTGTATCTCAGTGAAGCAGTAAGGAATGGTACACATACAGCCCAAAAAAAGGCATGGTGTTGTAGGTAACTTCCTGTTGCTCTGGTGAAACACTGGCCAAAACTAACTTGAGGCAGAAAGGGTTTATTCCAGCTTCTACTTTATAATCCATTACTTACAGGAAGCCAGGGCAGGAACTCAAGGCAGGAACTGAAGCAGAGACCATGGAGGAACTCTGCTTACTGGCTTGCTCAGCTTGCTTTCTTACATAGCCTAGGACCACCTGCCCAGGGGTGGGATCACCTACAGTGGTCTGGACCCTGCTCTATCGTTCATTAATCAAGAAATGGTCACAGGTCAGTCTGATTGGGGCCGGGGGTCAGTGTTCCCAGGAGACTCTCATTTCACAGATAGCAAACATATTTAGATTCATACTGTTTTACCAGTGTCACTTCTGTGACTTTAGAGAAATAATTGCTCTGTGCCTGTTTACCCTACCAGGCTTTTTGTTCTCTGTTTTTGAGTGTAGGATTAATTGATGGATGACATAGACTCCAGTAGTGCCTGGTTGTGGACATAACCAGATATGTTTAAGTTTGTTTTTCGCTTTTTCCCAGTTGTTTTAGTTATATTTCTTACTTGCTTGCCATTGAGGTTTACATGTACTCTAGAGAAATTATTGAAAGATTTAAGGAGCAGAAGTAGGTTTAACCACTAATTGAGAAAGAACTCAGTTGGACAGGAGCTGGGAACACGTCAGTGTTCTATTCAAGTAACTAGCATTTAACAAGTCTAGACACTGCTCGTTTCAGAAGTTCAGCTTTGAGAGTGTTGGATTCACAATCAAAGTAGATTCTGCTTCAATTAATTCTGCAGAAAATTAACCTTAGAAAGTATAGTCACAAGGAATCCAATATCCTATTACTGAGATCTTGTTTACATAGATAACTTAAAGCTGTGTATGACACTTTTCTGTGGCTTGAAACATAGCCAGAGAGAATCTCATTTTGATTCATACCCAAGCAGCTGGTCTGGAGATCAGCAGTTGCTGGAAGTAATATGAGGTAATTAGGTGAGAATTGAATATACATGTAAGGCAAAGTATAACCTTTGTTTTATAATTGTGTAACCCTTTTGAGAGATCAGCTAAACTTTTTTTCATTCTATTAGGTATAATGGGTCCCTCCCAAATGGCGATAGAGGAAGGAGGAAAAGTAGGTTTGCTTTGTTTAAAAGACCTAAGGCAAATGGGGTGAAGCCCAGCACCGTGCATATTGCATGTACTCCTCAGGCTGCCAAGGTAAGATAAAGTTCTAAAGAGGTTAACTTGGAAAATTGAAATACTCTTATGTGTGGTCCATATTCTAGAGCTTCACATTCCTATTTCAAAGTTTTCTTCTGTTTGGCTTGAAGAAGCGACTTTGGAAACATGATGTTTGAAACGCTGCCTCTCTCCCCTTAATAACAGACCAGAGGCAGGTAGGAATTAAAAGGAAAGATTCCCCTTCCTTATGGCTCTATGAGGCCTCTGATTTTTGTTTTGTTCTTAGCTTATGACATTCATAGATTTTGCCCTGGTACCTTAGCAGTCACTGTGTTGACTGTAAACAGTAAGGGGGTTCTCAGCTGTACCCACAATGTAACTTCCCACCCTCCAAGCCTTATCAGAGGCATCTGAAAATATTTACATGCTCTCAGCTATCACAGTGAGGTTAGTGATAAATGACCCCTTTTATTTCCTCGCCAAGTTTTAGGAATTGGACTTTTTAGGCACTTGTGCCTTTTTTAGACGGATGAAAGTAGAGAAAGTTTTGAATCTTCATTTTGCCTTGGAATTCCTCTCTTTCCAGTTTATAGCACAAACTGAATTCAGTATGTGGTAACTAGTTAAGAACAGTTACAGCGTTCCTTGACTTCTAGAGGTAGAAAGAGCTAAGGAGCCGTAGGTCATACATGACCGTTACAGCATCTGTGTTATGTCCTCGTTGGGTTAAACATGTTAAAGCTGGTACATGCTACTTATTTTAGGTGCCTAGTGCTTGAAGTTAATTAGATTTCAGCTTGGCTATCTGCCTTGACTTGGTCTCTCCTTATTTGAGAGCAACTGAGTGTGTGGGGAGAGCTGTTCTTTCTAAGGCATTGCTCCTTTGTGGAAAAGGTTTGTGTGTAGTGGATGGTGGCAGCTCAGTCTGAGGTGTTCTTTGTAGTATTTGCCCACAGACGTGTTCTTGGCATGTTGTAGAGCAGTCCCACATTTTACAGAGTATTCAAATCCTTGGTTCTCTATGCGGTGAAAGTCATTTATCACTAACATCACTGTGACAGCCAAAAGCATTTAAATATTTTCAGATGCCTCTTAGCTATATAGTACCTCTGCTTGAAGACCACCGTCAAGGGAGATATTTATAATATAATCTACCTCTAAGATACTTTGTTTTGTATGTGTGCATGCATGTATGTGCATTCGATGCACGTTTGTGTGTGTGCCTGTGAAAGCCAGAGGTCAACATCTGGTACCTTCCATTTTTGAGTCAGGGTCTTCCTGAGACTAGGTCTCTGATCAAGATGGACTGGCTGTCCAGTGAGCTCCAGGTACCCTGCTGTCCCTGCATGCCTAGCACTAGGACTCCTCCCTAACCATGTTGTCTCAATTTTTGATATTTTCTGTCCTTGAGGTTTTCATTGTTAGCTTCTTTTAGTTTTTACTAAGCCAAACAAAACAAAACCCTCAGGAATTGAAAATTGATGAGTATCAACTTTTAAAATTTTTGCCCAGGTGGTGGTGGCTGCCAGCAACTCAGGAGGGAGAGGCAGGAGGATCTTGAGTTCAAGGCTAGCCTGGTATACAGAGTGAGTTCCAGGACAGCCAGTGCTACAAAGAGAAACCATGTCTCGAACCCCCCCCCCGCCAAAAAAAAAAAATAATAATAATAATAATAATTGAAGCATCAGAAATTTTGTTTATAGACACCTGGCAATCACCTATGGTAGATTAAAACCCTGGCTTTCAGTGAGAGTCAGACTTACGTGGTGTAGTTCTTACTCTTTTGATTTGGTTTAGTTTGGTTTGGTTTGGGGGTTTTCAAGACAGGGTTTCTCTGTGTGGCCCTGGCTATCCCGTACTCACTTTGTAGACCAGGCTGGCCTCCAACTCAACAGAGATCCACCTGCGTCTGCCTCCCAGAGTGCAGAGATGACAGGCGTGCACCACCACATCTAGCTAGTTCTTATTCTTAATCTAAGAAAAGGTATAGGAGGTAAAGAAGCAGTCACAGCCTTGGCACGTGACAAGCACCTGTAACCTCAGCGCTCCAGAGGCTAAAGAAGGACCGGAAGTTAGGCAACATGGGCAACACCTCGAGACCCTGTCTCCTTCCCTTGCTCTACGGGAAATATTTTCAGTGCTTACTTGAAAACTTACTCTCTTAATACAGAATTGGTGTAGATTTTAAAATGTGAAACAGTTATAAATACTTAATGAATACATGAATACGTAGTGAAACATTAATGCCGTGCTTTTAAATTATCCCCCATTCTTGAGTATTGGTACCTCTGGAAAAAGGAGCATAGAAGGGGACATGTGGATAGCCTCAGTTATATTTTAGAGTTTAAGAGAAACAGCAACAAAAAGAGGGCCACCGAGATAGCTCAGTGGTTAATGCACTTCCAACCAAATCCGATAGCCTGCGTTGGATCTCTTGAACCCACATGATAGAAGGAAAGAATTGGCTCCCACAAGTTGTTCTCTGATTCCTACTTGTGCATGTAAGTACGCACGTGTGCACACACATAAATAAATAAATAAATGAATGAATGAATGAATGAATGAATAAATAAATAAATAAATAAAGCTCTAGAAAGTGTCTGTTTGATTGCCCACACCTGTGTAATTCTAGCATGTGAAAAGTGAGTGTAGGAGGAGCAGCGTGTAAAGCCAGTCTGCATTACATAGTGAGGTGTGGGTCATCCTGAGGTACACAAGACACAATTTAAAGTCAAGTAGGTGAAAGTGAGTGTCAAGTATGGTGGCACATGCCTGTAACCCCAATACTTTATAGAAGTTGAAACAGAAGATCTTAAGTTTAGATCAGCCTGGGCATGCGCATATATATATATATAGCCAGACTAGCCAGACTCCCAAAACAAACAAACAAAAACATAGAAGCCCAGTGTGGTGGCTCATGCTTTCAATCCCAGAATTCAGAAGGTATAGAGGCAGGAGGTTTTCTGTAAATTAGAGGCTAGCCTGGTTTACATACCAGGGCCATCCAGGGATGTGTACCAGAGATCCTGTCTCAAAACTGTCTACAAACAAGTGAGATGATAAACTAGCCCTTTTAAGGTTCATTAAAACTAAGTAGTTTACCGTTTAGGTGTTTATTATTTTTAGATATTTGAAAATTAAAACTTCAAAAGGCCTTACCTATTACAGATTAGGTAAAAAGGAAACCAAACGTTTCCTCCTTTTGCTGTGTATAATCACTCTTATGTCTTTTTATACAACCTGTTTCTGCATCCTTTGTGCAGTGACTAGGTTTTTTCCCCTTCCAATACTATCTTCAACTCATTAACATAGAAACTCCTAAGAATAAAACTGAGAAGTTCTTTTTCACAGTGGACTTCAGTTTCAGATGAGTCAAAACTGTGGCCATCAGAATTGCATCTATTTTCTCTTGTGATGTTTAACTGTGTAAATTTTTCTGTATCTGGTCCAGCATAAGGTAAAACTTGTCATCTGTAGGGTTAGAAAATAAGCTAATAATTTCAGTTTAACTGTATATATAATTTTTCATATCACCATTAAAATAAGATACATTGGGTATTGGCTTCAGTTTCCCCATGGTATTTGATTTTAATGCCCTTATAATTTAAAGTACTTTAAAGAGAAACACAGATTTTTAAGAATTTAAGATTTATATTTTTGTTCTGTGACTATTAAAAAGTATTCTATAACCATTCAACCTGATGAAGCCACAGTCACAATTGAAGTTAGAGTTCCCCACCTCTGCCCTAAATTCTAGGAGGGAGATACATATGTGTGACAAATATTTTCCCTTTCGTTAGTGAAGAGACTTTCTGATTTGGTTGACGGCTAATTTGTACTGTTACCCTTTTCATTCATAGGCCATAAGCAACAAGGACCAGCATAGCATATCGTATACTTTGTCTCGAGCTCAGACAGTGGTGGTTGAATACACTCATGACAGCAACACTGATATGTTTCAGGTACTATAATTGTTTGTTTTCTTTAAAAGTGAAAAAGTTAAAAATCTGTTGTCGGTGACATTGCTCTGATCAGATTAAATATGCTTTCATGATGTATCTATTTAAAATATGTATTGATTTTTTTAAACCTTATGATCTGTGTCATTGTAGTATAGTTTAAAGGTAGCTCTGAAGCTAGAATTGGCGTGGGGGTTAAGAGTACTTGCTGCTCTTGCAGAGGACCCAGGTTTGCTTCTCATCTCCCACGGTAGATGGCTCACAACTGCCTGTAACTCCAATTCCAGGGGATCTGACTTCTCTTCTGGCCTCCAGCGGCAGTAGGCACATACTTGTGCACGTACATGCATGCAGGCACTCACACATGCACATGAAATAAAATATAAAAGAAAAGAGAGAGGGAGGGACTCCGGGATCTAAATTCCTGGTAAACATTTCTTAGTTACTGTGTGTCTCCATATCCTCCTCCTCTGCACAGAGCAGAGAATAATAGTCTTTCCCTCAGGACCTGAGCGTGTGCATGTGGCATACGCAGATCTGAGCCAGCGGCCTAGTAAACTCTTAGTAAATTTTAGTTGTTGTTATTCCAAATGAAACATTTTGCATGTAGTTAGGACTTTTTTGCCATCACCTTCCTCTCTTAAGTAACAAAAAGTACAGGCAGTTTCTAACTCTGTACCTCATCTAGAGGGATTTGATTTTCAGCACAGATCTGGTCAGAGCTGGTATAATAAAAGTCTCCCTCTAACTGCCATTCTCTGTAACAATCTGGTGCTGGTATTTAATTTTATATGCAAATAGATTATAGAGCAGTGAAGCCCAAAGACAAAAAATTTGTAGTATTTTCTCTCTTGATAGTAGATCTTTTCAAAGAAACCTAACTAGAATTGACTATCAATCAATTAAAATTGTTGTCTTTACTCATCTTTCATTATAATATTAAGTGAAAGGTCTAGAGATGTATTTAATTTGACAGCTAAATAACATTCTTAGTGATAAAAGATTGGATCATGATAAAATAACATAATAGTATTTTTCCACATCTTTATCAACAAGCAGTTAAAATGAATGTGGTTAGCTTTTTAAAAAATCAAGGGCTGGAAAGATGGCTCAGAAGTTAAAAACACTCACTGTTCTTCCAAAGGTCCTTAGTTCAAATCCCAGCAACCACATGGTGGCTCATAACCATCTATAGTAAGATCTGGTGTGCAGGCAGAATGTTGTATAAAAAATAAATAAATAAATTTTAAAAATCGATGATAGATAGCTGTTTGCTCACAGATTTGAAATTTAAAGTCAAAAAATACCCTGTGGCTGGGCGGTTGCACATACTTGTAATCCCAGCACCCGGGTAAACAGAGACAGGAGGATCTCTGTGAGGTCAAGGCCAGCCTGGTCTCCAAAGCAAGTCCAAGACCGCCAAGGCTACACAAAGAAACCCTGTCTTGAAAAACCAAACCAAACAAACAAACAAACAAAAAGTGCCTTTGTAGTTGCCTCCTTGTTTTCCTAGGTTAATTTTCCAGTATCAGAAATTATTTTCTCCAGGTATCATCCCTGTGGAAAACTGAACATGTGTGCACTATACAGCCTAAGAAAAATCAGAAAATAGGTCATCTTTGAGAAATGAATTATCTGCCTTCCGAATTGAGTAAGAAATTCCTGTTGAGTCTGTCAGGTAGAAATTCAGGGTCCAGTCCAGTTAGGTATATAGGTGCTGCCCCAGTGTGTGTGGAGTACAGGCTTCTGTTGGGGAGGAATGGCACGTTTAAAAAAAATGACTTCGGTCTTTGTAATCTGTACCTTCTGACCAGATTTAATGGGACTTTTGACAACAACCAGTGCAGAGGCTTCGGGGCGGGGGGTGTCAGATAAGTGGTATGAAGTGTGGCAGACTAATGGTTGTAGCTAGAACAGCGTGCAGAGAATATCAGAAATTAGTTTGGATTGACTTTTTTTTTTTTAAGGCAAATCTTGAGTTAACTTGTATCTCCTGTGGAAAATGAAAGCATGCACTGTGGCACAGTTATTATTCCAGCTACGTGGGAGACTGGGGCAGAAAGAGGTAGAGTTCTAGGGCATCCTATAGAGCTAGGGACTATAAAGCTAGACCCTGCCTCCGCCTCACACACACACACACACACACACAACACACAGACACACACACACAGCATCATGTCTGTAGAGAGTTGGTATTTTCTGAGTGCAATCATTAAATTCAATAGTTATAAATGTTTCCACTAAAACCAGTGACACGTCACTTTTGTTGTCTGTTCCATTCTTTTTTCCCCCCCTTCAACTTTCAAGATGCAGGTAACTTGCTTATAAGCTCATACTTTAAAAGTGGCTTACCCAGACACCTGCTTCACCCAGGACTCCAACTAGAAACCTTACTGCTCAGAAATACAGCTTACATAGAGAATTCTTTTTCTGTGTTTCTTTGGGGGACCTTGGAACAAAGTACTTTTGAGGCACTGTTCTTTGAAGTTTAGTTATTTGATGTCTCAGTCCTTATCAGCATCAGTGGTTGGAGGAGAGGCTTGTTACTACAAGCAAGCACAACCGAAAGCAAGAGCTGACAGCTGGTAAGCCAAGGAGAAGCAGTGGAATGCTGGTACAGAGGCTCAGAGCAAGGCTGTATGTGCAGCCGTTGACACGGGTCAGTGTCTGTGCACAGCTCCTGAACACGTCAGCAGTTTAGCTTTATTTCATTGCTGTCCATAGTGAGATGTTTTAGTCATAAAAGATATGCATGTGGTTCGTATATTCTGTTAAGGTGGGGTAATATATGATAGAAATAGGATATATTTCACCCTTAAAAGGGTCAAAGCCTACAGCCATCTAAGAATCTCAGCCACATTGTATTCTTTGTTGCCCGAGGGTTTTGGAAATTTCATATGTTCCATCGTAATTCTGTGCTCTGAGTGACTGTTACATCAGAGTGTGACAGATTAGTTTTTAAAGGTGTAGATGTCCCCGTAGTTAAGTATTATAAGTTTGCAATTTAGAAATTTCAAGGGCTTAATGTTTTTATATTATCCATTTCTTAATGGAATCCACCGTGTTCTTTAAATTAAGTTTATATTATTTTTTTTTTCCTTTAGATTGGTCGATCAACTGAAAGTCCTATTGATTTTGTAGTAACTGACACAGTTCCTGGAAGTCAGAGTAATTCTGACACACAGTCAGTACAAAGCACTATATCAAGGTTTGCCTGTAGGATCATATGTGAGCGTAACCCACCCTTTACAGCTCGGATTTATGCGGCAGGATTTGATTCATCAAAAAACATCTTTCTTGGGGTAAAAAACTTTTTTTCCCCCCTAATGCATTCTTTTATACCATTTTCCATTTCCAAATTATACATAAATAGAAACTCACTACTTTTTTTTTTTTTTTGTAGGAAAAGGCTGCCAAATGGAAAACATCTGATGGGCAGATGGATGGCTTGACCACTAATGGTGTTCTTGTGATGCATCCACGCAATGGGTTCACAGAAGACTCCAAGCCTGGAATATGGAGAGAAATATCAGTATGTGGGAATGTATTCAGTCTGCGTGAAACCAGATCAGCCCAGCAGAGAGGAAAGATGGTAAATACTTACGTGTAGCTCTTTACTACAGTAAACATAGGATATGCTGTGCTGACTACAGTGTGTGTGTGTGTGTGTGTGTGTGTGTGTGCATGTTGGTTTTTTTCAGCAAACCTCTTGGGCAAGTTGCTGGCACAATAAAACTAAGACCTTTAAATACTGACTTCCAAATACTCCAGCTAGGAAAGCTTAGGTGTCTGTTCCTTGTGTATATCTTTGACTATACTTAACTAATTAAAAATAACCAGGTTTGTTGATTAGCCAGATGGTTAAATCATAAGTTTTCTTTGGCTAGAAAGAGAGAAGTTACTATTCAATGTGTTATTGTTGATTTTCAAGTTTAACATCTTTTATAACTGCTACTAAAGGTTCCACTTCCAAAGTTCACACAAATGGGAACTTTCTTGAGTTTAGCGCGTGACCCTGGGAAGTCCCCTGTCTCATTGGGACGTACTGAAGATCGGTTGTAGACACAGTGGTAACTGAGGTTTGATTCTCTTCTCCTTCAGGTGGAGATCGAAACTAATCAGCTACAAGATGGCTCCTTAATTGACCTTTGTGGTGCAACCTTGCTGTGGCGTACTGCAGAAGGCCTTTCCCACACTCCTACTGTGAAGCACTTAGAAGCTTTAAGACAGGAAATCAATGCAGCCCGACCTCAGTGCCCTGTAGGGTTCAACACACTAGCCTTTCCCAGTATGAAGAGGAAAGATGTTGTAGATGAAAAACAACCATGGGTGTATCTGAACTGTGGCCATGTTCACGGTTATCATAACTGGGGAAACAAAGAAGAACGTGATGGAAAAGATCGTGAATGTCCTATGTGTAGGTCTGTTGGTCCCTATGTCCCTCTGTGGCTTGGATGTGAAGCTGGATTTTATGTGGACGCCGGCCCTCCTACCCATGCCTTTAGCCCTTGTGGGCACGTGTGTTCAGAAAAGACAACGGCTTATTGGTCCCAGATCCCACTTCCTCATGGTACTCACACTTTTCATGCAGCCTGTCCCTTTTGTGCACATCAGTTGGCTGGTGAACAAGGCTATATCAGACTTATTTTCCAAGGACCTCTAGACTAACAGCTGTCCTCTAGGACTACATTATAAGTTTATAAGCTAAGTGAGTTGGGTTTCTGACCCGTTGTCCTTGTAAGTTTCTCTGCTCTGGTCATTTGCATTAAGATGAAGAATTTTTAAAAATATTTATAATAGCAATTTCTGAGAAAAATCTGGGAACCTCAAGCAAAGGAATTTTTGAAAGTTCCAGACTTCTGAATTCTGAGTTTTGAAAATATATTTTGAGGAGAAAAAGACATAGTCTAATTTGATGCCTTCGTTTTAGTGTTTTTGAATCACCACCCATCCTCAGTATTGAGAAGTTGTTCTGCGTAACTGAGGGGCCTGTTGGTTCAAACTATGTTAGTTTACAATTTGTTGCAAACATTGTAAAATATAGCAACATGTATATTAATTTTTTTCTATTTATCTTTATCCTAGACAATACCTTAGACTGCTGTGATAGAGTAGCATGTTAATGATGGTGTCACACACTTGGTGTGAGTGGTAGTTTAGGGGGCACATAGCTCAAGGATTTGCAGAGTTAAGGAGATAAGCAGGAGAGTTTCCCTCCCCCAGCCCCATATAGGTAGGGAATTTGATGAACTAGAATAGTTCATGAAACAGATTCACATTAATTACCATTGTCTAAGATGTGTTTGTTTTTAACCACATTGAAGTTAATCAGAAAATGTTTTTTTAATGTTTCTCTCAAGTGTAGTACTATAACTAAAGTTAATGCTAAGAAACGTTTTATATGCTCCTTTGAATATGCAATTTAATCTAGATGATCTATTTTTCTCCCATGATAACTGATCTGTTTTTAGTGCCAGCAACATTTGGCAAGTTTATTTTTTTGGATATAAACTGTGGTTCATCTGTTCACTGTTTCTAAAAAAAAGAAAAAAGAAAAAAGAAAAAGAAAAAAATCCTATGAGAAAGTGAATAAATTAACGAGAAAATTACTTGATTTGTTTTTAGAAAAATGAAATAAAAGGTGTTTTGCTAATTATTCCGTATTGGATCATTCCAGGCATTAGAAAATCTAGAGCTATCAAGGGTTGAATGACAATAGTACCTCCCTTTTTTAACCCAGCAGACCAGCCTTAACTGTGGGCTTGACTCCTAAGGAGAGTGGCCTCGTGTGACTCATGGAGAGTTTGGTTAGCGGATGACGCAAGTGGACGGCAGAGAGGACGCACCGCAGGGTCTGTAGCTCTCTCGTTCCAGGATGTGCTTTGCAAGACAGTTTATCCTCACCCGAGCCTTTTTTGAAATGCACCACAAGTACAGACAGTTGCACTACACCAAACCCTTTTAAAACTTGTAGACATCGGTATACTTTAGATTAGACGGAATTATCTTTCAGTCTTCTGACTTCTTTTAGTTTGAAAACTGTATAATACTTAATTGACTGTTGTCAAATTTTTGTATGTGGTAGTATAGCTTTAATTTATCTTACTACATCAATGTTTTGATTAAAAAAAACTAAAACAAAAAAGTCACTTAGAAGCCATGAACTATTTTATTTTATTTGATTGTCAATTTTTTTGTTTTGAAAATGATCATTTGGGTTCACTCAGGAAATGCATGTCAAGAAATTTGTATTATAAGTTAGCTGTGATGTATCAGTAACTGCTGGTTATTACCCTTTTTTTCAAAGAAATTTAATTGATTTTGAAGTTTTCTAGTCACATATTTTGTGACTGATGCAAGGAAATCGAGTCCTGTGTTGTGTTTGTTCTTGTCATTTCTGTTGAGGCTATATATTGTAGCTTAATTTTTATTTGCAATTAATTTATTCAAACTAAGTAAATACTTTTCAAAATAGATATGTGAGTTTGTGTCTGTGGGTTCCTTTTTGCACAGTTGAGAATGGGAGCGGAAGTGGTAAGTCCACCCCAGACGAGCCCTCCCCCCACGTCCTCTGACATAGTCATGTGCTGTGCGATACGCAGAGGTTTGTTTAGTGTAACACGAGATGCCCACTTCTCGTCAGAGGTCAGCGCAGCCCGTGCAGCGGCTGTTAGGAGGTTAAGCCCTTCAGAGTTGGCGACTGAGCTACCTGAATTGCACTCATGATGAGAAAGGTTTCATGTTCTTCCCAAAAGCCCTGAATTTTCTCACCTATCAACTAAGAAAAGAAAAGATGGCTCACTTTGAGTGAAACTCTAGTTTTTAAAACTCAGGAAATAAAAATTATTAATTTGCTGATTTTGTTCATGTACTATGAATAGTAGCTGTGTTTTACTGGCAGTGCTGTACGTACTTATCTGCATTAAAGAAACTTCAGGGACTGGCCAGGCGGCTCAGTAGTTAAGAGCACTCTGCTCTAACAGAGGTTGGGAGTTTCCTCCAGCACCAGCATCCTGTGGCTTCCCTTATTGGCTGCCTCCAGGGAATCCAGTGCCCTCTTCTGGCCTCTGTGAGTGCTGCACCTCCACACACATGCAGACACATGCACATGAAGTAAATATGTGAAGAAGTAAAGACATGTCCATATTTTGGCCAAGGGATAAAAGGTTGTAGGTATGTTTCCTAAATGAACTCTCAAGGAGGTAATCCTTAAGGTTGCTTGTGTCAAAGTGATTTTCATGTTTAGGTCCTTAATTTGACAAGAATTCAAGTTCTATTTGTGTAGCATGGCATGGATCATGAAGGTCAGTCAGCTAGGCAGAAGTCTCTTTGCCAGGCTACCCTATACTACCCCATCAGGTGGCACTGGAGACCAGAAGTTAGGTTAGGCATGCCTAGCAAGGGATCTCCCGTCAGTTGTGTCTTACCAACTCATTTTGAAACTAATTGTTTGCTTTGCTCTTACAAAAATCTTTGGAACAAGGTAATGATAGATAATTATGTGAATAAATAATTACATCTAACATTTGTGTATTCCCTCTTGGGATGTCTTAAGACCCATGAGTGATAATGACTTTCTGACACAGACTGAAGGCACCAGTAGGTGTCTGTCCAATTTCCCTTTAAATTTATAAACACCTCTAAAACTGTGACTCTTCAGCTCAGTACATCTTGTGCAGCCAACTTTAGAGACAGCTGGTTACTTTCCATTGCCTTTTCATTAGCACTGTAGCGAGTCCGAGCTCTGTATTTCTGCCGCCTTCGCTGGCCCTCACACTCCTCCCTTTCCCCTTCCAGCACTCATTCCTGTAGAGGTGTACTTGAATGCCGGGTGTGCACAGCTGTATTCTACACATTGAGCGATGTAGCAACCAAGAGTAGCCTCGCCTGGTTATCAGTCTAGTTTGGAAGAGACGTGAGCAAGACCATAGGGGACCATAGCTGACAGGACAAAGAAGCAGAAAAGGGAGGTGGAGAGTGTTGTATGTTGGGCCAGGATTACAGGAAGGCTTTCTAGGAAGGTGCTGTTTGAAGAAGCAGAAGGCTGTTGGTAAGAAATTAAAAAAAAAAAAAAAAAAGCTGCCAATGGCCCTGAAATGAAAGCATGCCTATAAACACAAAGGAGGTAAATTCTACCTTCATGCCCTCTGAAGAAATGAAAAGTTCTTCAATGGCTGCATGGAATGAGATAGGGAGAGTGGTAGGTCAGAAAACGAAGACGTATTTGGGGTGGATGTTGAGAGCGAGACTGAATGGCCTGAACTCGAGGCTCTTAATTCTGTGTGGGAGAGCCTGGAGGTTGGTGTAATCCTAGAGAGATCGGGGTCCTGGGTCCAGGTGGTGGTAGTGAAGATGGTTTGAAACGTGGCCAGGTGTGGGATGTGCTTTTGAAGGTACAGTGGGCAGATGAGGTGTGAAGGAGTATGAAGAACAGCTGCTACAGAGTGAGTTGTTGCTTGCTCAGTGATAGAGGGGTGGCCTCAGTCCGCAGCATGTGTGACATGCATGCGAGCACGTGTGACATGCATGCGGGCACGTGTGCATGGAACGACTCACTTCCATCAGCCTCAGCACATGGAGGGATGGAATTGTCATTTCTCCAAGTAAGATGTTATGCAGAAATGGTTTAGGGAGACGGACTGACAATAAAATTTGGACTAACATCATGGATGTTAGATCAAGACTAGACAAGATTTTTGTCAAAGATGGATGTTTCCACTTTGTTCATGATGCTAGGAGTTGAATGTGCAGCCTCCACAATGCTAGGCAAGTGCTCTTCTGTGTAGCCATGTACCCGATTCTGTGTTTTCATCAGGCTCTCACTCTGTAGCCCAGGCTGTCCTTGAACTCATGACCCTCCTACCTCTCCCTCATAAGCGTTGGGATTACAGACATATGCCACCACACCCAGCTTTCCACCCTTTTTTTAAAAGACGTCCTTAACCATTATAATCAGTGTTGTCTGTACAACCTGGTGCTAGCTTAGAAACAAGTTGAGAGGAA
Organism: Rhombomys opimus; assembly: GCA_010120015.1. Classification (NCBI taxonomy): domain Eukaryota; kingdom Metazoa; phylum Chordata; class Mammalia; order Rodentia; family Muridae; genus Rhombomys; species Rhombomys opimus. Next base: position 5,220,489 of record REGO01000081.1, on the reverse strand, counting down.
AAGTTGATGGACTTCGTTTTATTGAAGTAGGAGTTGGCTTAGCTCTTGGTGTGTGTCAGTTTTGGCTACCCTCTGAGGAAATGAAGGTTTTTTTCCAATGGCAATGACTTCCTATTCTGATGAATTTATCTACCCACTCATCTATGTATGTCTGTATTTAAACTTGGCTCTATAAGGTCCTCGCAGGCCAACAGGAAGGATCAGTGAGTAAAGGGATATGCTGCTAAGCTTGCTGACCTGAGCTGACCTGCATGGTGGGAAACAACTCCCGTAAGGTGTCCTCTGAACCCCACAGGTGCACCATGTAGCACATGTACCCCAACACAGAAGGACATGACAATAAGCAAAATGTCCTTTTAAAAAAAGTGCCGTTTTCTTCAATGTTAACAAGAATTATTGGCTTCCTATCTTTTCGACATGAGAGTACATTTTATTTTCTTTAAAGCTTAAAAAAAGTGACACATTTGGAAAGCAGAGCTCTCAAGCCTGTTTTATGAATCTAGATTTTCAAATCTGCTTCCCTGAAGGAAGTTTCTGGTAACTGTCCATAGAAAGTTTAGTAAGTAAAATCAACAGCTTTCCCGGAAACTGTCATAGAGTGCTAAGTGGGAACACTGGCCTAGATGCCGTGACGGAGAAGCCATTTTCTTCATGTCAGATTGTAAGCGCAGCTGTGTGAGTCCAAGGTAAGCCACTGAGTATCTGCTATATGACAATCACTGCTCCAAACACCATATTGAGAATATTGTTGACACTGGAGTCCACCCTATGAGGTAGGAGCTATTATTTGAGAACCCATCACAGCAATGGAATTTGCCCAAGGTTCACATGCTTTATAACTACTTAAAAATCGTGTCAGTTTGTGAATATGTTTGCCCATTTTAATGAGAACACATTGAAGGAGTCTTATTTGTCAGTTCAAGTTGATGAATTAAGTAATTACGCTCACAGCATATTTAAGCCACAAGGTAGATGTTAAAAACCTTTCTCATAATCAGAAAAAAAGCGATTAAGCTACCGTCGCACACTTGTTAAAAACGCTAATAAAAAATAACCAAAAGAACAAAGGCTAAACAGAAGCTGTTGGTTCTACCAGAAAATGTGTTTACCTTGGCTGAACAGAAGACCTGTGCAGCACAGCACTTACCTGAAGTTTGGCAAGATAGCAAGAAAAGTCCATGAGGAGTGCTGCAAGAGAACTACAAAAACACTGGAGAAAAGTGACACCATGTGTGATATGTATAGTCGGTGTCAGCTTGACACACACCTTGTCTCCTGGGAATAGGGACCCTCTGCTGAAGGTTTGCCTCAATTGTATTGGCCTGTGGCATCTTGAAGCATTTTCTTAATTGTCATTAAATGTAGGAGGACCCAGCCCACTGTGGGCAGAACCATTCCTAGGCAGGTTAGCAAGCCTGTGAGCAGTGTTCCTCAGTGTTCTCCACTGTAGTTCCTGTCTCCAAGTTTCCATCTTGAGCTCCTAGCTTCCTTCAGTGATGAGCTAAAACTACTTATTCCTACTCAGTTTTATAATTGCAAACTAGAAAACCAAATGTAACTTAAATGTTTGGTACCCAGATGAGAAAAAGCACAGAAGGCAGCCAATACTTACAGGAAAAATTAAGATTGTATCGTTTTAGATGGACCTGGACTTTGATTACATTGCTGTGCAGGTAGAGATTTTTCAGATTGGATCTAAACTGAATCAAGTTGCAGATGAGGAAAACAAGTCCTGTCCAGGTAAGGCAGCCGTCCACTAATACCAGACATACCTGGTATTGGCTCCTCGGTCTGCTATGTGTGCTAATAATCTGTTTATTGAGACAGGATCTTACTCTGCAGCCCTATGCTGGCCTAAAACTCACTGTAACCAGGCTATAGCCTACACTGGCTTTGAACTTCAGCAGTTCTGCCTCCATGGTGAGCCAGCATGCCCAGTTTGTCCTGATACACTTGATTATCATTTGAGTCAGCAAAACTTAGTAGTAGTCACGTTTTAACTGTTGACACACAGGTAATACATTGCATTTAGGAGCGTTTATTTCTAAATTCTGAGTATTTACGGAATGGAAATAACTTGTCCTGTGAACAGAGGCTCCCACGGGTATGGAATGGTCTGCTTCAGATTTGATTTCATTAAAACTGCCTGGCTTGAGGCCCTGTGTGTCAGTGGTGCACAGCTTCACTCCCAGCTTTTGATCCTCTCAGCAGGTGGGTCTCTGAGTTCAAGGCCAGCCTGAGCCACAGTGAGTTCCAGGACAGCCCTATCTCTATCTCTACAGGATAGAGATAGCTTATCTCAAACAAACAAAAGCAGCAGAAACTACTTGGTTTTGGAAATGAAAGACAGAGTATGTAGAGAAAATCAGGGTTCCACCTGTTGTGGTGACACATGCCTGTAGTTCCAGGTACAGTTGGGACAAGAAGATCATGTATGCTGAGGAGTTGGGGTTCAGATTGGGGGTTATGAGGAGAGCTTCCTTCAACCAACTAAATTGGAGGGGAGGGGGAGTCCATTGGCTTCACTGTGGAGCTCTCCATTATAAGTCACTCAGCAAATTACTGCACCAATTGGCAAGGCTTTGTGTTATCCACTCAGGAATTCCAGGCAATTTGCATATCCTGCTTGGGCAGGATTGCAGTGAATTCAGTCAGAGACTCCTCAACTTCACTTGGCTGCCTTATTGAATTCCTGTTAAAAATTGGTTACTTGAAATGGCCGTGGTAACATAGTAACAATTACTGTGTGATCAAGCAGCTAAATATCAACTCTCAACATAGTTGAAGAATAATCATCTGAATGCCAGGTGCTCATATAGTGCAGGTACCATCTATGAACAGCCATTTGCTGTGAGTAAACTAAAAACTGAGTGAAGGAACTCAGAAAATAAGCCATTCAGGGACCTGTTACACCCATAGCTCTCTGTCAGTGGACTCGAAATTCACTAACTTGGAATTCTTTGGGAAAAAATAACCCAGCCCTTTGGTAGCCATGGTTCAAGGGTCATATTTCATCTTAGATTCTTAACTCACAGTGAACAAATCTTGAGGTGATGCAGGAACTGAGTGAGATGGGTATACAGGGATGAGTGAAAGGCTGTCAGATACCCACAGCCAGGGAACTGCAAAGCTAGATTGGGTTCAGGAGGCAGCTGAGGAGGTTGTTGACGTGGAGTTAGGACCTACGTAAGCAGATAGCTGCTCCCAATTTTAGGGTATGTGTTACTTCTCAAAATGACTAGATTTTTCTTTTAAAGTGTTCATTTGAGTGTGTAAATCTGATGAATTTTTATTGTCATTTCTGGATTAGTCATTCTTTGTGAATGCAAATGTTGAGTATATTTTTCCTTGATTTTATTCAAAGGACTAAAAGCCAGAGATCACAAGTCAAGTATACTGTGCAAAGGTGGTGTCTATTTTCAGGAGTGAGGTAATAATAAGGCTGTGACACGGGGCTTGTCTGATGGAAGGCAGGGACACTGCTCTAAGGATGTGACCTTTTGTAGAGTGACATCAAAGGAAGCTGACTGCTTCAGGATTCGCGGACTTCACAATCAGAAGTTTATTTGAAGAAGCTTTTGTGGGTGTTTTGTTTGTTTGTTTGGGGGGGGGTTGCTCCTGACTTCAAATATGGCAATATTTATTTATGAAAGCATTTTAATACTTTCTTAAATACAAAGGGGATATTGAAAATATCTGGGTGGGATTCCACAGCCTCAAGGAATTTTTTAGACAAGGCACAGACCCAAACCTTAATTCAGTTTGGCCTCAAGTCATTGGACATGAATCTCATTACCTGTTATTCTATAAATAAGAAAACCCACCCCTCTGGTAGCCATGGCTCGATCTCATTATATCTCACTTTAGTTCCCTAAGTCTTGAGAGCTGATTTTGTATAGAATTAGATTGTGTGGCAGATGGGCCCCACCTAACAATGTAACAGCTTTTTATTTGAGGATCTCCAACTTCTCTACATAAAACACAGCATGTTGAATGTGTTACGATAGTATCCTGAGTCTATAGAACCTTTTAATCATGGAAAGGAAATGGAAAATTAAAAAAAAAAAGGGGGGGGGAGGGAGGGTAACTGAAATAGTTCATAGCCAAAACAGTGCTGAAAGAATACAAAAGAGTTTGATGAGGACACAGCACAGAAGCAGTGACCCCAGTACCTAAACCAAGGACACATTCCCAGTAGCTTTTATTGGGATATATTCATGTTAACGTATCTGTGTGTGTGTGTGAGCATGCATGTGTGTGTGTGTGTGTTTACATGCATATGGTGTACACAGGCAGGTGCACACAAGTGTGTCGTGTGCACACATAAGCCAGAGATTGGTGTTGAGTATCTTCTCTGTGCTAGCCAGCTTGCTCTGAGAATTCTGACTCCCGAGTGCCGAGATTGCAGGTGGGCTGCCAGGCCTGCTCAGCCTTTATGTGGCAGGCACTTTATCCATGGGTCCAGTCCTTGGATAGTTTTTTGATCTGGAAAAAAAAAATGGTTTTATAATTCACTTAAGCAAAATTGCTCTTCATCTTTCTGTGCATGACTTTGTTGCCATGCACAGAAATGAATTAATCCTACATACTAAGCAAACATACTGTGAAATGGAAGAGTCATGAGTAAAATTAGACATAACATGAGGAATGTACACTTGCACTCTTGAGAATATGACAGTAAGCCAATCTTGGTCATCATACTTCACCATGACCAGCATTTGAGGCCTCCAGTTATCATGGTTTCCCAAATACCTTCAGTCTAAGTTAGTTAATATCTCCAAGGGAGGGTTTGCACCTAAACAACTCTGGGTGACAACAAGGCAATAGTAAGCCAGAAACCCTTCTCTCTCTCTCTCTCTCTAGCTAGCTCCCACATATAATCCCAGCATGCAGGAGGCTCCTATAGAGGATTGCCATGGGTTCAAATCCAGCCTAAACTATAGAGTGAGACCTTATCTCACAATCAAATAAAAGGACTGGTGATAGAGAAGTGTAATCAAAGGCCCTTAAGAAGTGGCAGCAGTAGCTTCCTGGCTGTAGAGAGCAAGTGATAGAGGCCTGGTCATGTGTTATTCTGGATGGTTTATTTCCAACTAACATGGCGTTTCTGAAACACCAGCATTGTTTTGTTCTCAAGTGTTGTATCGAAGCAAACAACTCCTCCTGGATGCCTATAAAATGATCTTATGACTTTTCTAGATTGCTAGGTGATCAGTTCTCTTTCAAGTAGAGTTGAAAATTCTTCAGTGGGGGCTGGAAAGATGGCTCAGAGGTTAAGAACATTGGCTGTTCTTCCAAAGGTCCTGAGTTCAATTCCCAGCAACTACATAGTGCCTCATAACTATCTATACTGAGATCTACTGTCTTCTTCTGGTGTGCAGGCAGAATGCTGTATAAATAATAAATAAATCTTTAAAAAAAAAAAAAGAAAGTTCTTCAATTAGTCTGCATGACATTAAAATTGATTCTTGACCAATTTTTTTTTTTTTTTTTTTTTTTATGGACAAAAAAAAGGTCTGTGACCTTCAATACCACAAGCATGTTCCAGAGACTTGGATATGTGGAAAGAATAGGAGAATGGGATTGGTGTGCTGCAAGTCTATCATTATTAGACAGTTATAAGCTGGGCAGTGCTAGTGCAGGCATGCCTTTAATCCCAGAGAGGCAGAGACAGGCAGATCTCCATGAGTCCAAGGCCAGAGTGAGTTCCAGGACAGCCAGGGCTAAAACAGAAAGCTGTCTCAAAACACACACACACATATGAAAAAGTCCCTTTTGGAATCTTAGAAATGTGATCCGGTCATGTATGACTAGAATTGAAACTGACTGATTTATTGTGCTGTTTAAGCCCTTAGCAAGAGATTAAAAGTTTTCTGTCTCTTGAGAAGAGCTCTGTGCAAGAAAATAAAACACAGTCGAAGGAGACAGACCAATAGTAGGGTTAACACACAGGGGTGAGGGGCTGAGTTTGAACCCCGAGAACCCTTGTAATATGTAGCTGGAACCAGTGATCCCATAGTGAGATGGGAGGCAGAGGCAGGAAAATCACCAGAAGCCTGCAGGACAGTTAGCCCAGCATATACTGAGAAGAGAGACCTGTATCAAAGGAGAAATAAGCATCAACAGCCAGAATTGACCTCTGACCTCCACATGAGCATCATAATACATGCACACTCTCATACATGAACACCAGAGAGACAGAGGAGAGAGAATACACAGGGGTAATGGAAAGAGGGTATCATGCTTGTATCCACCTACAGTATAATATTCATTAAATACTTGAACAGATAAGATAAGAACTGGACCTTTCATTCTTCATGTATTAAACAAAATTTTAATTTCCTAGCAGCCTTGAGACCAGAAGATAGGAGAAAGCAAAAAACAAAGTAGGGAGCAGTGTCTCCATGGACACTCAAGACAGATCATTCTCTCCCCTTGACTTAGGCAAAACAGGCAAGGAAGTTTTTCAGCTTAAACCAGAAAGCAAGAGTTCATGTTCACGCTTTTCCTTCATGAGTATCACAATTTATAGTGTCCCCTGAACTTAAAAATGTTAAGGTGTGTAGAGAAGATCCCTTTTCTTTCATTCACCTGGAAGTGGTTGCTACACTGAATATCCTTAATTGCCTGACTAGTCAGATATGTTCATCCCTTGAGAAAGAAAGTAGATGCATCCAACTCAGGGCACCTATATTGGATTCATTTATTTAATAAAGATAACATTGAGCCAATGAAAGACACTGGAGTCAGGAAAATTAGTAAAACTTTTCTCTGTGTGCTGACAACATCAAGGAAAGCCAATAAGCAGTTGCAGTATTGCATGCCTGCCAAGCAAAAGTAAAGACTTTTGGGAGCACAAAACTGGGCACTAAGCCAGACTGTTGAGGTCAGGGAAGACATTGACGGAAATGGCAGAAGTCAGGGACCTGAGAAAAAAGGTGGCCAAGAGGAGAGCTCTTTTTGTTAAACTCTGTTTGGCCGGGTGCAGTGGCAGATTACGTGTCTGTAATCCCAGCACTCAGGAGGCAGAGGCAGACAGGTCTCTGTGAGTTCAAGGCCAGTGTGGTCTACAGAGTGAGTCCAGGACAACCAAGGCTACACAGAGAAACCCTGTCTCAAAAAATCCAAAAAACAAAACAAAACTGTTTCTCTTTTAACCCTGCTATAATTGAGACTCTTTTATATTTTTTAATAATATGCTTCACAACACAATAACTGAGCAGTTATTACTCTCTTCTTAACCCCCTAAGCTAATTTGCCTTCCTCCTAGTGTACATTCCAGAGATACTTGTACTTTGTAGCTTTTCTGCTTCAGCTCTTTATTCTGATCTCTCCCATGGCCCAAACCCTTATTCCTTCTAATGCCTTCCCTCCTGGCTGTCAGGAGGGCCATCCCTATTCTTTCCCCTGCTCAGCAATTGGCTATAAGCTACTTAATTGACATATCAGGGGACAATTGGGAAGCAGTGTTTATACAACATTGAGACAGGAGATTTTCAGAACAAGGATTGCAACCAGATATGGGGAGGGTATAGAAATCAGAATTTGAATTACACAATAACCTTATGCCTACAAGAGCCAAAGAGAATTCACAAGAGAGCCACCAACATAGTCGTGCAAAGGCTCAGAGCTACAACAACCCCCACAAACTTGGAAAACAAATAGATTGTGGTTAAATGAAGACTAAAAGGAAAGGGAATGTAAGAGAAGAGGCTAGAGATACAGGCAGAAGACATCAGCTAGGGCTTTTGGTGTTCACATGCAAGATATTGAACTTATCAAAGGATGTGGGTTCTTGAGAGTGGCCAAGCCTTGCTTAGCTCCTGGTGAGCTAAATTCAGGGACCTAGAGTGCCTGACCATTGCTAGTTACCAATGCCATCCTAAGCCAGTGGCTTCCACATTCACTGTCTCATGCACAAGAACAATAAGAAAATGTGGACAAAGAGTGAGCAGAAAGAACAAGCTTGAGAAAGGCTACAGTCATGGTAATGCTCTGCGGTTAATCCCAAACACTCAGAAGGCAGAAGCAGGTGGAGTTCTATGAATTCAAAGCCAATCTGGTCTATATAGGTAGACCATGTCTCAAAACAAACAAAAACAAACAAACAAACAAAAAAAAAACCCACCAATGCCAAGGGCGCTGTGAAGAACACTGATGCAACCTTACATCTGATAGAAGGCCCTCATCCAGAATATATAAAGAACTCAAGAAATTAAACACCAACAAACCAAATAATCCAATTTAAAAATGGGGTACAGAGCTAAACAGAATTCACAACAAAGGAATATCGAATGGCAGAGAAACACTTATCAGAGAAATGCAAAACAAAATGACTCTGAGATTCCACCTCACACCCATCAGAAGGGCTAAGATTAAAAACTCAAGTGACAACACATGCTGGAGAGGATGTGGAGAAAGGGGAACCCTCCTCCACTGCTGGTGGGAGTGCAAACTTGTACAACCACTCTGAAAATCAATCTGGTGCTTTCTCAGAAAACTAGGAATAGTTCTACCTCAAGACCTAGCTAAACCACTCGTGGGCATATACCTGAAAGATGCTAAACCATTCAATAAGGACATTTGCTCAGCTATGTTCATAGCAGCTTTATTTGTAATAACCAGAAACAACCTAGATGTCTCTCTACCAAAGAATGGATAACAGAAATTGTGGTACATTTGCACTCAGCTCTTAAAAACAAGGAAATCATGAATTTTTCAGGCAAATGGATGAAACTCGAGAAAATCATCCTGAGTGAGGTATCCCAGAATCAGAAAGACATGCATGGTATATACTCACTTATAATGGATATTGGCCATATACTATAGGATAAATATACTAAAATATACAGACCTAAAGAAGCTAAACAAGAAGGAGGACCCTAGGGAAGATGCTGAATTTTCATTCAGAAGGGAAAACAGGATAGACACCAGAAGTGGTAGAAGAGAGAGAACAGGACAGGAGCCTACCATAGAGTTCCTCTAAAAGACTCTACTCAGGAGGAGATTGAAGCAGATGCAGAGACTCACAGCCAACTTTGGACAGAGTTCAGGGAGTATTACAGAAAAAGGGGGAGATAGAAGGACCCAGAGAGAACAGAAGCCCCACAAGGAAACCAACAAAGACAAAAAGCTGGGCCCAGTCAGTACTACAGAGACTGATGCATCAACCAAAGACCACGTATAGAGAGGACATAGACCCCCTGCCCAGATGTAGCCCATAGACAGCTCAGTCTCCATTTGAGTTATCTCATAAGGGGAGAAGAGACAATCTCTGGCATGAACTCTGCTGCCTGCACCTTGATCACATTTTCCTGGAGGGGAGACCTAGCCAGACCACAGAGGAAGAGGATCCAGACTGTCCTGATGGGACCTGATAGTCTAGGGTCAGACAGCAGGGCAGGAGGACCTCCCCTATCAGTAGACTAGGGAAGAGGGGACTGGACACCTTCACACAGACATACATGCAGGCAAAACACCAATACACATAAAATTTGTTTTAATCCATTAAAAAATTAAAAAAAACAAACAAAAAACACGAATGCCAAACCCAAAACAAAGAAGTCTCTTATTTGTGGGAGGGGCCTTAAGATGGACCACCCTGCCGGTGGGTTTTGTGGATCTATGGCAGGGACCAAATGGAGATGGAAATGGATTTTATTTGAATCCATCATTGTTTTGAACAAAGCTCCTTAACTAGTAAGGACCACATGCCCTAAGCATGACCCCCTTGGCCCAATCAGGAGGTGTTCTACTCATCCAATCAGGGACGTGGTCAGGGAACTAAGGGTGGAGTTTATGGCCACTATGCACTAGTCCTACCTGTGGGAAGCTCACTCAGGCCATAGGAACCGAAAATGACAGAATCAGCTTTATGCTTTTGGAAACTCACTTCGAGTGCATTGTGGGAAATCAGTGTGGCAAGTTGTACAATATTCTGATGAGGGCATGGGGGGGGAGGCATCTGAAGCTTATTTTAACACACTTAAAAGACCAGGTAAAGAAGCTGTAACTGGCTTGAGCACTGGGGGAAGTTTTCAGGAAAAGAGCAGAGGATGAATGTGACTCTGCTGGTACTTGGATTCTCCTTCCAAAGCAGATCCCACCTGAGAAGTAGGGACTCGGGGGTGCTCCAGTTTCCTTTCTGCTTCTGTGATAAAATACTCGTACCAAGATGGAGCTCAAGGGAGGAAGGGGTATATTTGGCTTAGACTTCCAGGTTGTAGTGCACCATTGAGGGAAGTCAGGTCAGGAACTCAAGCCTGAACTTAGACATACTTACCATGAAGGAACAGTATGTTCTGGTTTGCTCTCAGGCCCATGCTTTAGCTAGCTTTCTCCAACAGTCCAGGACTACCTGCTGTGCAAAGGTGCTGCTCATAGTAGCTGGGCCTTCCTGAATCAACTGATAAGAGAGTCCCCATAGACATGTGCACAGGCCAAGTTGAGGTAAGAAATCCCTCAATTTTCTTAGGTGACTCCAGGCTGTGTCAAGATGACAGTTAAAACTGTCTAGGACAAGGGTTCACTAACCTCAGGTCGCACATGTAAGGAAAACCTCCTAGTCGCCATCTTCTAAATGGACTGAGAGCATTGCCATTTGTGGAGTGATATGGGAAGAAAAGAGTCCCCCCCCCCCCATACTAAAGGAAAAGTAAGAGTAAAAGATCCATGGTATGGAGGCCAAGAGAAAACAACGAGGAGACGTGGCCGGCAAACACACATTGTCGAGCAAAGCTGAGGACTAAGAAATATGCGCTGGATTTAGCTGGAGTTCTGTGACCTTGGCAAGCAGGAATCATTTCCCAGACTTTCTGAGAAGGTCCTTATGGAAGAAAAGGAGACTCAGCAAACCAAGAAATTGTGGAGTAAAAAGAAGTGGGACAGAGTAGGTGGGGAGAGGGAACAGAGAGGAGAGGATGAAAGCTGAAAGACAATGCAAGGTTGGAGGAAGGGATGGTAGGATGGTGGCCATTCATATTTGAGGTTACTAGATCAATTTAAGGAAGTTTGAAGGCTGAAAGAAGCCAGGGGAGTAGGGGATAAAAGGACGTTCCAGAAATAGGACCAAGGAGATAGATGCTTAGCAAGAGAAGGGATTAACCTTAGACTAAGTCCACTAAAGAAAAGAAGAGAGCCGATGATCCGTAATCCTGCAAGTATGGAGTTGGACATTTCATTTAAGAGTTTCTGAGATAAACAGTGGTCATCTGTTGAGAGAGAAGGAGGAGATGGGTTCATGACTAGTTTAAGGAACGTGAAGAAGTCTTGAAGTGGCTGCTGGAGAGGATGTGGGAGACCACTTGGCAGGAACACGGCCTGCTGGGTGGAGTTGTTGGTACTGACTTTTATCATGTGCTTTGACCGTCAACGGAGGGGAGAGGACTAGGTTAGTCTAATGTGATTGCATCAGTTATTTTTGCCTGCAAATGACAAGAAAAGCACAAGTACCAGTTGCTTAAACAAAAAAGAAGTTAATTTCTCTCTTCTATCAAAGTCTGGCCAGATAATTAGGGTAGAACAGAATTCCATGGTGTCAGGATTTTTTGTTTTCAGAACTTGGCTTCCATGCCATCGTTCAGTGTGGTTTTCTAGCCCCATTCACTTTGCTCACATTCTAGCAAGCAGAACAACATGAAAGAAAAGAGATCTGACTGTTTGTAGAATCCATTGGCCATAGTTTAGTCCCATGGCACACAGCTAGGTTCAAGGGAAGCTGGCAAATATAGTCTTTATGACAGATGTCCATGTTCCCAATAAAGTTTTGAACCCCGCTTTTCAAGGGAGTCTATGAGATACCAATGGCTACTGCCACAGAATGGTCAATTACTTAAGTGAATAAATTGCCTTGATAGTTAAAGCAGTTAGATTTGAGTTCCTGCTACCTAAAAAAGAAAATATGAATTACTCTAAGAAGCAAAATTGAACCAAAGATGTGAAATCATGCAGGGAAGGGTGAGAGGAAGGGATCTGAGTGGTCCAAGAGGAGGCTGTGTCTTGGGTAAAACCAGTGGGAAGAAGTATGCTGAGTTGGCCAGATGTAAGATTTCACAAAAATCAGTCTTTGTTCTTTTGGCCTGGGGGCTGGGGCGATCAGAACAGCTCTATCATTGTGCTGGGATAGCTCGGTAAAGTTTATATTTCTCCAGTGCGCAAAGGAAGAAACCTGAAACCCGGGCCCTATGGTGAGTAGTTGGCAGAGATATTGAGTGTGCCTCCCAGCCCCAAGGTCTTTCCTCCCCCTCCCCATTACGCTGTGCTGTTACAGGGATGCACATAACCAGAGTGGGAACAAACACCGCTTATCAGACCCTCCACACCTTCGCCCCCTGCGGCAGGCAAGGGCCAGCAGGACGGTTTCACCTTAGAGAAGGATGTGTGGAGTTGTTTTAGGATAGCAAGAGCAGACGGGTCATGGTTAGGTGCAAAGAAGAAACAGCTTACAGAACCATTGTCAGCACAGGGAAAAGGAATGACCAAATGATACACTGCATAGAAGTGACAAAGATCCTGGTGAGATGAAAAGAATTAATGTTCCTTGTCAAACAGCAGATGCCAATTTCTATGCATGAGCCTATTAAATTTATTTTTCCCATGTTCGCTTTCTGGATAGTTCATGCATGCATGAAGCAGAAGACACAGAAGGTGGATGTGACAAGTGTATCCTTCTCCGTGCCCTGTCTCCCAGTTGCCATTCTCATGGCAGTTGCTGTTGACAGAATCTATCCTTTCCTCTCATCCTTTTTGTTTGTGCCTGCTACAAGCAAAGGAACTTCAGGCTTGATTCTCTTCACCTGGTAATAACGCAGGCCTCCTAATGTAAAGGATTGAAATATACCCGTTAAAAATCAGAGATAGATGATAGATAAGTTATAACTAAATTGACAGATAAATGGATAATAAAGATAGATAGATAGATAGATAGATAGATAGATAGATAGATAGATAGATAGATAGATGACTGACTATTGCTATAAGACTTCCTTCTAGAAAGCCCCATTCCTAGTGTAGTTGAAATGCTCGATCTTGCCAATTAAAGATCTTAGTTTCTTAAGAAGTTGGTGAATTTATCCCTTTAGGAAATCATTCCTCTTCTCTTTTCCAAAACACCATCCAGTCTCAGTGAAAAATCTCACTGACCTTGCTGAGAAAATGGTTCTCTCTTTGCTTTTGACATACATGGATTCAGCTCCTTCTGCTACAGCCATAGTTCCATCTTTCAGTAGTAGAGTGTGGCTCTTGCGTACTCTCCTCCCATTTATCCTGTCTGCTCTATCATTCACCCTCAGGGCCTCCTCAGAGCAAGCACAAGCCCCAGGAACTGGAAACACGATACAAGGCCTTGATTGCCAACTCATGGAGTTTCATGTCTCTGTAGTTGCCTACTTTTGTGGGGGTTGGGGAGAGTGGGTCCACCCTTCTTCTGATCAAGGTTTCCTCCTTCCCTCCCCCGGGGGTAACCCTGTAATCATTCTGCATCTCCCAACTTCCTGCCTGTTGCTCAAATTTTCATTCCCCTTTATAGCCATGGGGGAATCAGAGCTTATGTTTGGCCTGGCTCTGCCTATGATCTACACAGGGAAAATCCTTCATGTTCTGCCTTGCTGGGGCATAGAAAGAGACTTATTTAAAAAAAAAAAAAAACTTCAACAGCCTGGTTTTTATTGATAAAATCACTTGATTTCAAGCTATTGTCTTCCCCTATATTAAAACAAAAAAAGTCCTATTTTAAAACCCATCTAAGTGATGACTCACCACTTGGCTGGTTTTCTCTCTCCATACTCAGTGCAGAGCATTGACTCAGTGAGTCAGGGAGCCATGGGGACAAGACTTTACTGGGAAGGCAAACACATTGGCTTCCTGTCTCTCACATGCTATCTCCATGTATCAGCACATTTCCAGTGGCAGCAGAAGGGAAGCCAGTATCGCCTGGTCACTGCTGCTGAGTTACCAGAGTCACAGCCACTTCAGTGGCAGCCCCTGTCCACCTCTCTCAACCCGGCTACTCTGACAAACACACCGTGCTGCGTTGTTCTTGTCTTCATATCCTGCCCAGGAGGCGGCGGTGCTGCTAAAGGGCCTTTCAAATTTTCACAGTGCCACTGTGGGGGCTGTCACTAACCTTAGGACTACGACCCTAGCCCACTACCTGTCACCTGGACTTCTGCCCCAATTGCCTCTCTGACCTCCTACTTCCTTGCTTGACCTCCTGCAATCTAAAAGCAGTTCTCACTGTAAGCCCTGTTCAGTGTGTCACTCTGCAGTCTCCCTGTTCTACAGGCTGCTCTTCTCATCTTCCTTCAATGTGGCTCTGCCCCTCAGTCCCTTCAGCCCTGTTTCCACATCTCCCCATCACCCTCCAAGCTCTCCCTCTTACTCTGCCACCACCACTGCCCATCTTTATGTCCTCAGACATGAGGCTCATTTCTACCACAAGCCCTTTGCACTCAGTGTGACTGTACTGACAGGCCACTTCCTCAGCTGTCACCCTGCCATATTCCTGTCAGCCACAGCGCAGCATAGATACCATCTGTCATTCTGTCCCACACTGTCTTCTGCAGCCCTCAGTTACTGCAACTGTGTTGCTTTATTTGTTTATGTGTTTGTTGGCTCTCACCTCCCCACTTGGAATGCAACCTCCTTAAAGCCTTACCTTGGCCTTTCCCACGCTGTATTCCTAGCCTGGCACATAGGGACATCAGTAAGTACTTTGGACTGGAACTAATTTCAAGCAGTAGAGAAGAGAAATAACAGACAAAGACTTATTTATTGTGCTGGGAATTGTAACCCAGGGCCTTGTGATTACCAAAACTCCATCTCCTAGTTATAGCCCTATCTGAAGACAATGTTTTTAACCCCATAAGATTAATAGCTAGTGTTTTATTTCTATGCTTAGACACACTAACCTCTGGGTAAGGAAATTGCGGGATAACGTGCCCTTCTAGCAAGAAACTTGACTGGGAGACAACTAAATGTCGATAAGGCAGCTTTTTACAGCAGCCAGGTCAGATCAAGTAGACGCTGGTCATCATGGTTGTCAGCTTTCTTTGCAGAAGTAAAACCTGAATGGCCTGTCTGTGCTTTGGTGTGGACCACCTGCTGTTCTAAGGATTCCCCTAATTGAGAAAATGCATACCTTTACTTCTTTCATTTTGAGCAAAGCTGAGGAGACAAGGCTGATAAGAAGAAGTAAACACGGCACTATTAGCGATTTCTAAGTACCTCCTAACAATCACTGGTAATTTCTAGGTAATTTCTAGCTTTTTCGAGTCCAGAAACTGAGCTCTACTTGATGTTATTTAACATTCTGAATGACTAATAGGTACGCTGGAAAGCCCCAAATGACGATAGAGCAGCAGCAGGGACTTTATTTATCAAATCTGTTTATCTATTTTAAAACAGGATCTGCAATGGCTAATCATGGTTGTCAACTCCACAAGCTTGAGAACAGGAAAGCTTGACTGAGGAATTGCCTCCACTCCACTGGCCCGTGGACATGTCTTTTAGGGCATTTTCTTGATTGCTAATTGATGTGGGAGGGCCCAGCCCACAGTGCAAGGGCTAGTCAGGTGGGTCTGGCCTGTAGAAGAAAAATAACTGGGCAAACCAGGAGAGGCAAGCCAGTAAGCAGCATTCCTCTGTGGTTTCTGCTTCAGGTCTTGCCTTGGCTTCTATGATGAACTGTAACCTGCAAGCCACATAAAACCTTTGCTTCCCAAGATACTTTTGCTCAATGTTTTATCAGAGCAACAGGAAGCAATCTAGAACAGCATCCCGCTGTGTAACCCAGGCTGGCCTGAAACACTCAAAAATCTTCCTGCTTCTGGCTTTTACGGAGATTACAGACATGTGTCAAGGACAGACTTTAAAATCCTGTCTGTCTGTCTTAGTCACTGTTCTATTGCTGTGAAGAGACACCATGATGAAGACAACTCATCCAAGAAAGCATTTAAGGGGGGGATTGCTTACAGTTTCGGAGGCTTAGTCCGTTAGCCTCATGGCGGGGAACACGGCGGCACACACGGCACTGGAGAAGGAGCTGAGGAAACCTCCCGACCCGCAGGCATAGCACGATACCCCTCCTCCAACAAGTCCACACACCCTTCCTAAACCCTCCCTGGCAACTCCTCACCTGGAGCTAAGCATGCAACTATATGAACCTATGGGGCTCATTCTTACTCAAACCATCACACTCTTCTTAGTGATGATAGATTTTTGAACAAGGTGTAGAAACATTGGCTGCTGTCTTTATCAGAATAGATGAGGGCAAATATTCTTCATCTCTGGTATCAGGATGCCCATTGTTTCCATCACCAGAACTCCACCCTTTTCCCTAACATCCTCTTTCCAAGATGAACACCCCTGCCGATAGAGCACACTGAGGCTAATTAGATACATACTCCTGCCTGTGGGAGAGATTTCCAGGAGGAGCCCTAACAGAGGAGAGGTCCTGGGTTGGTGAGCAGGGCCAGATCTGAGTTTTTCCGAACGTAGGGTGAACCCAGTACAGCACTTGTTGATCCACACTGAGATAGTGGTATCATGGGATAAGTGACTAAGGGCTGAATTTGTGATAACAATTACTTAGTCTAAGAAAAAAAATTTAAGTACAAGAAGTATTGTTATGCACCATAAATTTTGATTGACATTTTTTCAAGTTAGGTTCCTAAAAGGGGGAGAGGGTAATTTGGAAAAAAAAAAGTACTTGCCTGGATGTCTCCGTCCTTCCTTCCCTTCCCTTCTCTTTCCCTCCTTCCCTCCATTTCTCCCTCTTCTTTCTGCCTTCTCTGCTAAGAATCAAACCCAGAGCCTTGTGCCTGAACTTTACCACTGACTCTGAGCTAATACCCCTAGACAGGTTATTTTCAAAGGGACTATTTGCAGGGGAGTTGGGGGTGAACTGGAATTTCAAGGCCGATTCTAGGAACTAGCTCTCAGAAGGCGCAGAGCGAGGGAACTGTTCCCCACAGGCTCCTGTGTTTAACTGCTTGTTCCCCAGCTGGCGGACCTGATTTAAGAGGCAGTGGACTCTTGAGCTGGGCCAGTGTCTTGCTGGGGCTGGCCCTTCAGGGTGATGCCCACTGCTGGCACCAGCCGCGGCGCTGGTCTCGGGTTTGCTAAGATGTGAAGAAGTCCAGACACAGACTCCCCTGGCTGTGAGCTTGCCGTACTTTCCCTGCCATGATGGACCAACGCTGCAGCTTGGAATGAGCCCAAATAAAACTTTCCTCATTTAAGATGCTTCTGGAAGGCATTTGTCATGATGGTGAGAAAAGTAATACCACTGCCTGGGAAAGTCAGGGTACCATCTGAATCAGGGTGGCTTGAGAGGAGCAAAGCCTTTAGTCAAAGGAAATGACAAGCATACACAATTTAGCTAGGGAAAAAAACCAACATCCCCTTGGTCTCATCATTCTCCCTTATCTGGTCTTCACCCTGGCGTTCCATTGGCTAAATCACCAACTGAGAGCCATGGAGATTAGAGGTGCATTTGTAGAGATCAGCCTCCCAAGGCAGGGGACAAGCAAATCTGAAAGAGTGAATGGAAGTTCCCTGGCATGAGGATGCTTTGACAAGACAGGGTAAGGAGAAGCCATCACCCCTCCACTTGCTTCTGCAAGCTTTCAGTATCTCCTGGATGTTGAGCCCTCACCCCAGGAAAGGCCATTCTGTGGGCTGTGAAGACTGATGGATGGTGGCAAGAAGGCAAAATACTCTTAGGTCATTCCACCAAAGGGCTCCAGTAGACAAATTGATAGAGTTTTTTTTCTATAGTGTTAAGGTTAAAGGGGTAATGGGAACTGGTAAGGGGGGAAATATAAAATCTCTGCAGAAGACAAAAGCTGTGAAAAGCTGAAGACACTGGTCTCAAAGTAGTAGCTGCTCCCTGTCTGCCATGCCCATTTCCTGAAGCCCTCTTCCCACTGACATTTAATCCTATTTCTAGTTCACATATTTTATATGAATCTTGCCCTGTTCACAGCCAAACACAGTATCATGTACATGTAGCTCCAGCTACGTGGGAGGCTGAGGCAGGAAGAGCCCAGGTGTTCGAGGCCAGTCTGAGCGGCATAATGAAACCCCCATCTCAAAATCGACTACAGAAGTTTTCCTGTTCTGAGTTCTGGGTTTGTTTTGGTGCCGAGGCTCAAATCCAGGGCTTTGTGCCTGGAAAACATATGCTCTACTATGGAACTGCACCCCAAGTCCCGGTTGTTCATTTACGGCTCAAACCTAGACAAAGACAGCACACTTGGCTTTCATGACAAGAGGAAAAATAACCACTGAAATGACATTAAAATCGGGGAGCTAAATTTTTAAATTCCAAGAGACTTTATAGGATGTGTGAAGATCAGTCTCCAGACCTGCATCGTGGAGGGTGGTTTGTGATCAGCACGATCCTGGGGGACCACGGCAGGGACAAAATGGCCCCAAATGGCCAGATTTGCTTGTCTAAAGTCAGGTAATTCAAAAGATTCATTAAAAACCGAGGTTGAAGCAAGGTTTTCTGAGCAGCCTTTGATTAATGCAACACACACCACAGGTTTCGTTTGTAACTGTGTAAGAACTAGGGGCTGTCCTAGGCACCTGTATTGTCATAATCCCTCTGACTGGGACATGGCTTAGAATGGATAAGAGAAAGTCAAGAACACAAGCCAGAAGGCCAGTAGTGGGCCGCGGCAGAAGGGCAGGTGAGAGATGTTAGAAGCTTGGACCACGGTGATGGCAGGCCTGCTGTGAGGCTCTTGGGGATTCCTCTTCTTTGCCAGCTAAAGAATTAAAGCGCAAAAACATCCCAAGTACAGCAGATCGCAGTGCTGGAAAGCTCTGACACAGGAAGCAAAACCAGCTGGTGGAGAAATGCCAGAGCCAGCGAGCAGAGTTGAACGGTTCTTGAGTCGGGAGTGAGGATTAATATTAATAAAATAAACACACAGCACACAGGAAACTTTTTTAAAGGTCCAGACACAGCAAAAGGCAGGCTGCTGCAGCAAGCAGCAAGTCTCAAGTCTCAGCCTCCTCCTCTGCCTCCAGCCTTCTGACCACTTTATTTTTTGAGGAGTTACTTTCAGCCAGTAAACATCTCAGAACAATAGGTTAATTTGCACAAGGAGCCTGAGGAAGAGGTGTGACCCTCACAAGCTATCCCACCTGCTGTCACAAACAAAAGGAGATGGATTTGCAAGTTCTCCTCTGCCATTAGTAAAGGCCTCCTAAAAGCCATCTCTCCGCCGAGATTTAAATATCAAAGCAGGCTTCTGGAATCACGGCCTGACAGAGAAAGGCTGTGTTAGGGGTGAGGAGGTAAACACACAATGAGCCACACAGAGAAGGACCCTCTGCGGTGCAGACGCAGACGCAGACGGAGGACCCAGGAAGCCTGGTCTCTCCTGGAGGGCTGGGGTCTTAAGGGTCTTTGAGGGGTCTTCCTCCCCCAGTTTAGGGTTCAGTAGTCTGAACAAAAGACACGGAGGCTGGTAGGTCCCCAAGTTTAGGGTAAATACATCCTACTCTGGCTTTGGACTGGTTAAACAATCCGCAAGTGGAGGGCCACTACTGATAAGAGGGAAAGCCCACCAGACTTTGTTTTAAGCAGACAGATTTTTGTCTCGGGTCAGGAGGACGAAGGCAGCCGTCTTGGAAGTTAATCATCTCTATTATTTATTCATGGCCATTTCCCTATCTGTCTTCCTACGGAAATTAAGTCTTGTCAGCAGGCCATGGCTGAACCCTGTGTGCACTGTGATGCCCTGGACCAGGGAGCCTCTTGGGCCTCCTGAGCAGTGTCTACATAGTCTCCAGCAGAGAAATCCGTCATTTCACTACCAACAAAGCTGGAGTAGTGATGGAAGTAGACATTAAAACATTACTAACTTCCTAGAATGTGGCTAGCACTGAGCCAGCGTTAAAAACACCCAGGAATAAGGATCTCATATTTTATTTATTATAAAACAGTAAAATGGTAAAGCTAGTAAAGAAACATATAGAATGTGTCTGGGACTTTGAGGAGAGAAACTGTTAACTGTATTCAAAAGGCACGAGCCACGTGACTGAAGCTTGACAGATCCGGCTGCAGCAATATTAAAGCTGTCTCTGCTGAAGACCGTCTCAAACCAACGAGCAGCCGAAAACCTAGCCTGAGGAGGAGCTCTGGCAGGTCACACGCGGCACTCGACAGAAATGCTGCCAAAGCTCTAAGTAGCCAGTTTGCAGAAGCAGAAACACAAACGCTTTGGGGTTGAGAGAAGTTCGGAGTCAGCAGGAACCGAGAAAATCATTTTAAAGTGCCCTTTGATTTGTAAAAATCGGGACACTGGACAAGGTGAGTCTTAGAAAATGTGAAGAACAAGGACCCTTAGGCAGGAGTGTACACACAGCAGCTGTCCTAGAGAGCTTGCTGGCTGCATGAGTATGAGTAAACCTGTGACTCAGGTATCCCTCTCCCCACAGGGCCGTGAGGAGGCAGGCAGAAATCTGTCCATCACAGGCTGTCCGCAGTTCAGGGCAGTAAGAGGCAGTCTCTGCTGCAGCGGTCGGAGGCAAGGTTGACTGTACATACATGTCAAGAGAACTGTACGAGAGCTGTAAGCTGTGAGACATGAGCTAGACAGGCATAAAAGAACGCAGAGAAGACTTTAAAACCGCCTGTACACACAGAAACACACCACATATGCACGAATGCACGCACACAGAAGAAACGGCCAGGCATAGTAGCTCAACATCTGAATCTCAGGCAGAGGCAGGGGCATCACTGTAAGTTTGAGGACAGCATGCAGCATGACCTACTGAGTGTCAAACCAACGTGGCCTCAGATCGTCTCAAACAAACAAATAAAGGAAATAGAATGGGAGCCATTGAACAGTATAGAGTTTTAATATACTACATTCATAAAATATGTATTTGTTAAAAATACAAACTCAGGGAGAGTATTGGAGCAATAGTTCAGTGTGAAAAGTACTTAGTATACAAGCATGAGGTCTGAGGACCTAAGTTCCTTCCCCAGAACCTATGTTAAAAGCTGGGCAAGGTGGCACACTCTTAAAATTTCAACACTGGGAAGGTAGTGGCAGGTCATCTTTGGGACTCAGTACCCGCTAGCTTAGCCTAACAGGTGAGCCCCAGGCCCCGAGGGAGAGACCCTGCCCTCAAAACAAGAAGAAGGCTCCTAAAGTTGTCCTCTGCCTCCACACGTATGTATATATGTACACACGTATGTGCACACAGAGGCATAAACGCACACACACACACAAATTCAGGGGAACATTTGTGCTTAAGCATATTTAAACACATTAGAATACAGGCTATGGAGTCAGCCCTGACGGTGATATAATAATGATGCTGATGATGGCGAAGGAGGAAAATAAAGTAAAATAAGATAGGAAGAAGCCGTGATCCGGGAATTAGGTCAGGTCTTTGTTCTCAGGGTCCAGGCGAATCGGAGGAACGGAGACCTAGCACCACCTATCTCTCCTGAAGTTTACCATCTTACGGATGGGGTATAGTGGCTGTTATTTGAGGCAATCAATGAAAAGAGCTGTGAGAGCTGAGCCACGGTGTACTGGAGTCTTGTCCTTCTACGTTTCAGAGACACTTGAGCAAAGCGCACACACACAGGATGCCAGGGAGTGGGACTACAAGAACAAACAGATACTATTGTAAACCAAAGTTCACATGCAACCGTATTTATTAAACTAGAAACGCAGGGGAACCAGAAGGGGGTGGGGTAGACACTGCAGTTTGACATCAGCAAGCCCAGCTTGGTTATTTCTATAAAGCAAAGAGACAAGTTATTTAAAATAATATTAACTACAGAAAAAAAAAACATGCAAGTAAGTCAAGTAAGTCCAAGGCATGTGCACAGGCCATTCATTGGTTGGCAGTATGTTATTTGGTATCGTCAGGCAACAGAGAATGCTTGAGAGTATAAATGGTCTCAATGTTGGCTTGTCTTTCCTTCCTTCTTTCCTTCCTTCCTTCCTTCCTTCCTTCCTTCCTTCCTTCCTTCCTTCTCTCTTTCTTTCATGAACTGATCTAGGATTTGTTTGTTTCAAGTTTCTCTCAGCCAAACAAGAAGCACAGGGGTCTGGTTTGATTCCGGAAATTCCTTTTCGAGGCTGCCAGGTATGAGCAAAGCTGACTGTCTTGTTTCTCAGAAGTCCCGCTTGGCCTCAGTCGTCACAGTGTGAGTGGGCTGCCCACTTGCAGGTCAGTCTGTCTGCCTGGCAGACGCAGACAGGCTGGAAGTCATGTGTCCTCTGTTTTTCTCCACTGAGAGGCTAGCAGCCTCACCTCAAGAAGTCCAAACAGGAAAGGGTGGTTTTAAATGGAAGTCTAGGAGGCGGGGCTGCGATTGAGGGGGCAGGGCCTTGATTCTTTGAAGCTCTACTATCTTTGGTGCCTTTGAGCTGCCTTTTGTACCTAAAACCCTTTTCATTAAAGTAAATGGTTCTATAAGCCCAAGGTACTTAGATATTTGAGAATGTGTCTGGCTATAGTGAACTTATCAAGAAATGCTTTAAAAGCACACCAGACTTAATTATGAAAAACAAACTTTAAATGTACATAAACTTTAAAAAACCTGGGAGTTGCAGTGCATGCCTGCAATCCCAGAACTCTAGGGATTGGAGGAGGAGGATGGAGAGTTGGAAGCCATCCCAAGCTACATAGTGGGAGTCAGTCTCAAACATGAAATAAAACATTTAACCTTCAAACTGCATAACTTCCCTAAAGCATGATGACACACTCCTGCTCAGAGGCTGCCACAGAATCTTAGTATTTCGGAGGAGAAAAAGACAATTACTGCACAGTCTCCGCGTTGTTCGAGTAGCCAGCACCCTGAGAAGCAGCATTTGTGTTTAGGCAGACTTATCTTGAAAGAACAGCCATGTGTCATAGCTCTGAAGATGCTGCCCTGTCTGCCTCCACAACAGGTTTATTTGTGCTAAAAGACTACACCGTGCTAGTGTGAGCGTGTGACCTAACACAGGGCACAGGGCCAAAGGGAAAACCCTGAGTTCCTAGACATTGCTCTCTCTCTCCCTGTGTGTGTATGAGGATTGTTGTCAAGATGTCTTCCTCAGTTGTTTTTCCACCTTCATTTTTGAGCTTGGTGCTCATTGGACCTGGAGATCATTGCTTTGGCTTCACTGGCTGGTCAGACAGTTACAAGTGTGCACCACCGCTCTGGGGCTGTGTGTGTGTGGGGGGGGGGCGCTACTGGGGATCAGAACTTGGGTCTTCACACTTGTATATGAGCACTTAATGCCCAGCCCTGCTTAATGTCCCTTTTAAACCTTATTAAACGCTATAGCTCCTTGCAGTTGGCTAAAGCATTCCGCCCTCAACTTAAAGCACTTTCTGAGATGGGTATCAAAGCACTTCATTCATAAATACCAGGTCACACTTTAACAATGATATAACGCCCGGCTTTGCATTTTTATAACTTTTGAAAAAGTTACAAAATAAAGACTAACAGAATAACAGTTTCTTTTACATTTACTTTCCAAAGAAAAAGCATGCCTCACGTATTCTTTTTCATTTTCTTCTTAAGAATATTTTACTTTTGAATTTTCACCCCAATAGACCTGTTTCTCCAAAGGTGAGCTTCTGAGAAACCGGCTTCCTCTGTGCACTGGCAGGAAGTGGCTCACAACCTGGCTTGGCGGAGATGTTGTTGCTCTGCAGTACTGGTAGAGAGCCGTCAGCCGGAAACGGCGTGTGTCAGAAAAGCTGAGAGTTGGGCCTGCCTTAGGGAAAGGGTTAACATTCTCTCACGTGCAGCAGCCTGGGCCTCCCGTCTATCCTATCCCGGAACAATGGAGGCGTGGAGCTCAGTTCCCTCTAAACCAAGTAACCTTGGGTTACATTATCAAAACCCTTCTCCACCACAGTCCCCTCGTCTACAGAGAGAGAAAGCAGTGGTAACGATCTCGATGGTTGCAAACAGCAATGAGCAGCGGCGACAGACCTGAGCGCCCCCCTGCAGGCCTGGCTTCCGGTTGTCTGCCTGCAGGCCTGGCTTCCGGTCGTCCGCCTGCGGCAGGCTTCTCGGTTGTCTGCGGCGTCACTGTGATGTAGGCTGCTGTGAGGGTGGCGAGAGGCCACGTTTGAACCTCCTGCCATGCGCTGAAATGTTTACTACACTAAGCAGTCCTGCAGCGAGGGGTTGCTCTAAACTTGTCCCTCGACTCCGCAAGCCGTTGCTCCCCAGAATACTGTCTCTCTTGACAGAAATGTCATCTATGCAGTGTGACAGGGTACATGTGGCTACTGACCTTTTGAAATGTGACCGGCATAACTGAGGAACTGAAGTTTTGGTTTTGATTTTCGTTAATTCAGACTAATTTTACTAATCTGCACCAGGCCCCAAGCTCTATTCTTTTTCTAGTCTAATGGCATTTCCTCTAGGCGCCGTGGACTCACCTGTAAGTACTAGAGGATCTGTATGTGTCTCCTCATTCACCGTGTTTCAAACAGCATCTGTTACTACACAGCATTTTTTCTTTCAATTATGTATGTGTGTGTCTGTCTGTGTTGGGGTATGTACAGGGGCGTGAACTTGCCGTGGAAGCTGGAAGAGGGCAGAGGAACCCTGGAGTCTCAGGCAGTTGTGAGCCAATGACATGGGTGCTGAGAACGAACTCTTGTGAACTCTGAACTGCTGAGCCATCTCTCCAGCCCCCATAGCATTCCCTTGAAAACTCATTACTTTTCTTATTGTGTCAACCAAATTCACAACACAAGCAATGTAAGGGCGGGAGGGCCTATTCTGGGCTCCCAGTCAGAAGGCACAGTCCATCAGAGCAGAACAGTCTTGAGGCAGCTAGCCACTTTGTAGCCATAGTTGGTGAGGGGAGGAAAAATGGCTAGTGCTCAGCTTGCCTTTCTCCTTTTCATTCAGCCTTGGATCCAACCCCACGGAATGGTGCCATTACAGAGAGGGCTGGCTGCTCTTCCCACTTAACTCAAACTAGAAAGTCCCTCATAGATGTGCCTAGTTTATCTAGATAAACAGGATTCTAGATCCTGTCACGTTGACAATAGTAACAGTCACACATGGTAATACAATCCTGCCAGTAAGAAAACAGGACAGGTTTCCAGTGTCAGGATTCTCTACCAGCTCCGACTTTCCGCTAAGAGCTTTGCGCATCTGTGTCCAAATAACCCAATGTACTTTCTAACGTGGCAAATTAGCTTACAAGGCTGTTTGCAGATCTGGAATGAAAAGGCTATAAATGCCTTTCTGGTATAGAGCCGGTGATTCATGTCCCATGGGGGGGTGGTGGTGGTCATTTCTGTGTTGTCCTATATACTCCTGCTCGGAGGCCCATTCTGAACCTCATGCTTGACTCCTGTGCCTACCATGCTTGGGTCGTGTCTGAACTTGGCCAGACTTTCCTAGGGCAGCCAAGTCCTTGGGGACAGCAGCTATGGGGCTATCTCTAGAAGATGCCCACCCCTCACCGTGGCCAGGTCCAGGCTCCTACTCCCCTCCCTTCTGTAATAAATCCATCACTTCAAGCCCTGATGCTTGTATCAGAGAAAACAAAACAAAACAAAACAAAAACCCCCACAAAACTAAACTATTAAAACCAAAGCCAATCTTGCATTAGCTCTTTCCCTCTCTTGGGGAAAGGCTGCCACCTGCTGTAACACATTAGCATTGGGATTTTCAACAAGGTCACACTGAACACCACTTCCTCCATTCAAAATCAATGTTTGTGCAACCTCACTGCCTTCCAGTCTGTGGGCCAGAAGCAGCAACGCCAAGTAGAGTTAAGAGGAGTTACCCATGGGTGGTGGCACCCACAGGAAGCAGGCACCTCCGGAGCGTTGCGTCAAGGGCACCTTTCTTCACCACTCAGCAGCACTGTAGTTCATGTCAGCTCAAAGTAATCCTTGGCAAATATTGACTGGCTTCCTATTTCCTTAGCCTTTCTAGTTTCACGTTTTGATGGGGGAGAAGACTAAAAGAGAATAAATGTTAAAACTTGGGGACGGCTTCTCTGCTCCCAATCCTGACTTCCTACAGGAATACCAGGCTACCCCTCGCCACCCACACCTAACACAGTGCATATCTCGTCACATAAATACTTTGTCTTCTTTATGGGGTCAGTATGTCCAAAAGAAGGAAGTTTGCATGGCTGACAAAAGCAAAAGTGAAGGAGTTGGGGACATGACACCCCAAATATGCTGCTTGGATGAGTTGATGGTCTTAAGGTGAAATCTGAAAAGCAGAAAATGCAGGGAAAGACTTCCCCTGAACTTCCTTATTTACCCAAAGACAGGTTTTGTACTAAATCCCTCTCTGGGAATTTCAGCAACTGGGAATGACTGATTCTTGTCATAAGGGAAACAAGGCATGTACAGCACACCTACACAATACTGTGATAGACCCTGTGTTTCTCGTCTGTTCTAAGGGTCTCTTCATCTTTCCTCGATTACCCACTCTCCCCTAACTTGTCCATCTTCCTCCTCTTTCCTTGTGAAGATGGAATATAAACCCTCTTGCCTCCTTTCTTTGGCTAACCATTGGCTAGTTTTGTGCGTCCTTATTCTCCACAGCCTAGCAAGATTTTGACAGGTTCTTTTCTTTTGAGCTGATAACTGTAACATACAGCGCACTGCAATGGCTTTTCTCCTGTTACTCCGCCTACAGCCACATACTTCACAGATGTCGCTCTTTCCAGAGTAGAAGCTCACAGTTTCTCACAGAGCTGCCGGAAAGTATGCAGGTATTTGACAAAAGGATCATCTATGTCGTTGCCCCAAACTCAGAAAGACTACAACCAGGCAGAAAGGCATAAAAATAAATAAATAAATAAATAAATAAATAAATAAATAAATAAATAAAAACCTGGAGGGTGGAAGAATGGTTCCTTCATAGAAAGGTCAGAGCGGGGTGCTGACACCCACCATCTCACTCTCCAGAATGCCTACTCCCCTCCTCCACTCTCCACCTCCATCCTGGGTCAGCTCATCCCCCCAGTCCCATGGCGTCTGCCACCCAACAAATGTAAAGAACAGGTGCGTCTCAACACAGTCTTGCCCAGACTGTTCTTCACCGCAGCGGCTACCCTCTCCGCCTACCAACAGTGATTTCAGTGTTGAGTGACTCAAAATACGAGAGAGCTGGTGTTCACAGCTTACTACCAAACTCCTGAAAAGTTTTACAGCTAAAAAGTAGGAGCAAATACCAATAACTTCAAAATAAAAATAGCTTTAGAAAGAAAGCCTCAGAGTGGGAGAAATCACTTCCAAATCCAAATGGTCAGTCCTGAAAACATACATACAAGTGAGATTATACAGCACGAGCAGGCTATATTTAGCAATATGTATGTAGCTGGGTGTGGTGGCTCAGGCCTGTAATCTCAGCGCCTGGGAGGCAGAGGCAGGCAGGGCTCTTTGACTTCAAGGCCAGCCTGGTCTCATAGCAAGTTTCAGGACAATCAGGGCTACATAGTAAAGCCCTGTCTCAAAAACAAACAAACCTCAAACAAAAGCAACGAAAACAGGATGTAAATGTACACATACATATATATTCACAACAAGTAAAAGAGGACATGAGTTTGAAAGAGAGCAAGAGGGGTGTGTGGGAGGGTTTGGAGGGAGGAATAGGAAGGGGAAAATGATGTAACTAAATTATTAAACTCTCAAAACCAAAAGGAAAAAAAAAAAACGCCCTGTGTGGGTGGGAATGCCCCGCAGCCTGGAATTAATCTTTCTGAGTTTGGGGCAACAACTTGGCCAATACTTTTATTATGTATAGCATTTGGCAGCCTCTGGCGAAAACTGTGTCAGTTTCTTTAAAAACAGCTCGAGATTTCTGCCCACCATCCTCCACTTGCAGGTGCAGAAACAGGAAGTAAAGCAAGTCATACAGGCAGCAAGGGCAAGAAAAAAAATGGGGGCATAAGGAAGGGCTTTCAGGGGTGCACCAATAGCTAAGAAGCAAAATGAATCCTCATAGGCTCTGGCCCTACAGTGCAGTGTGTGTGTGTGTGTGTTTCTGTGTGTTGCAGTTGTTTGTTTTTGAGACAGAGAAAGTCTGGTTGTATAATCCAGGCTGATCTCGAGTTCCAAATTTGCCTGCCTCTGCCCTCCTGATGTGAGGACTGCAGACATGCACCACTATGTCCTGCCACCAACATTTTATTTGTCAAAATATTATGTAACCACACTGGATATTTAGAATTCTGTCTGCTATTTCATTTTCTGCCTCTGTGATTTTCCACTGCATTTGTTTTACACACAATGTCACAATCTACTCAGCATTTCTAATGCCTGGAGCTATGTTTTTATTATGTCAAAACTTACCCCTCTGTTAAAGATTGAGTTTCAATGGAGGGGGCTAGAGCTGGGATGCAAAGTGAATAAATGGTAATTAATATAAAACATTTTTAAAAAGATTTTGTTTCTTTCTCTTTTTTGTTTTGGTTATTTTGTTTTTTTCTCTGTGTAGTCTTGTACTCTGTAGACCAGGCTGGCCTCAAACTCAGAGATCCGCCTGCCTCTGCCTCTCAGAGTGCTGGGATTACAGGTGTGCACCACCTTTAGATTTAGTTTCTTAACTGTCCATTTTAGTTAGTAGTTAATAGACAACTTTGTAGCAAGGACCTTTTCCCTTCAGTAATTTATTGTCGGTTACAGTGAGTAGCCCATGCTTACTCTCAACAAATATTTACTATACAAAACAACTAAGTTCTTTATAATTAGTTATCAAGAATGACAATATAGGTTAAACAGTAAAACAATTCTGCTATAAGCAAGCTGAGTATCTCTTGATACAGATTACTAAATCACTTTCTAAGGGAATTTAACTTATGTGCAATGTCAAAAAAATAACACATCTTTTCCAGTGCTTACATATGCTGAAGTCTTGCTGATTAACAAGAGCTCAGGAGATGCTGAGGTTGTTGAAATGGAAGGCCACGGAAAGTCTGGGTCACTATGGAAAATGTGGGTCATGTTGCTAGTAGTTTTTAAAGTCTGCACTTGACTGTTTAATTTTTCTTTTCTTTAGGTCTTCATTCTAACTTGAGGGCAGAAGATCAGTTAACTCCCCAAGTTTTGACTCTTCACTCTTGGGCTTAAAGGTCAAAGAAGGACAAAGTTCCTTCCAATGAAAGGATGAAGAAGAAAGAAAGTAGAGGCTTCAGGAGGCGGCTGCTCAGGTGTCCCCAGAACATTTGTCCTGGCTTCACCGGGAGTTCCCTGGAGAATCTGGGGCTTCCTCCCAGACTGGCTGAAACAAAAACCTGCATTTGATCAAGCGCTCCAGGAAATTTTTAGGCACATTGAAATGGAAAAGCAATGCTGGAGATATCGAAATTCCTTTTGCCAGGAATGAAGCATAATGCAAGTTTTTAAAGCATGAATATAAAGATGGTAAACAGAGCCAGTGAGATGGCGCAGCTGATAAAAGTGCTTACCATGTACCTGAGTTCTAGCTTCAGAGCCAGACAGTAGAAAGAGCATCAGCTCCCAGGAGCTGTCCTCTGACCTCCTCACACGGATCATGGTATGGTACACACATACAAATCATCACCATCCGCAACAGCAAGTGCTATAAAGCTAGCAAGCAGCCTTCTATAACTTTAACTTGTCTGGTTCTATTAAAAAATATTCTCAATAGCATAGCCTAGATTTCAAAAAAGTCAAATGTATTTTGGAATGTTTTAAATATAAGCTTAGAGTCTCATAGCAACTCAGAGCCATCTCTGTTCTCAAGCAGACTTTATTTAACGGTTCTAGCAGCCTGGAGATATAGCTGGTAGAGGGCTTACCCAGCATGCACAAGCTTCAGGGACTCTTCCTGCTGAAGGCAGGCATAGTGGCCCCACCTGTAATCCCTACTCTTAGGAGATAGAGGCAGGGGAATCAGAGTTCGAGGCCATCCTCAGTTACAAAACAGGTTTAAAACTAGCCTGGAGATACAGGACTCTTTGAAATGAAAGTTGCAATTTATAAAATCTCTAGAAATGTTTTTTGTTTGTTTGGTTGGTTGGTTTTGTTTGTTTATTTGTTTGGTTTTTAAAGACAGGGTTTTTCTGCGTAGCCTTAGCTCTCCTGGACTCGCTTTGTAGACCAGGCTGGCCTCGAACTCACAGAGATCCACCTGCCTCTGCTTCCCTAAGTGCTGGGATTACAGGCTAGAAATGATTTTCAACACCATTAAAATTCTTCCTGTCACCAACTGAAATATTTTCTATGAAATGGGTTTCCTTGAGATCAAGGAACTTATATTAGAGTTTGTCATGCTCTCTAATCTACTTGATTCAGAGTCATGTGCACTTACCTGGCTGGTTAAGAAGGCAAGGTTTGGACCTTGCCTGGGTCTTCTGCGTCAGAATGTCTGGAGATGATAGATAACTCTATACCTCTGATTCTAATGTACAAACGTTAGAACTACTGTCATTTCAGTTTTGGCAAAAAGCAAAATGTCTGAACAATCAACTCCACCTGAAAAACTTAAATTATAAACAAAATCCTGATACCTCACTCCTACCTTTCCAACGAGTTTAATCTCTGGGGCTGGAGCGCATAGCTTCATTCCTCGCTGTTCCTGCCATCTACTTCATGAGGAAAGACTAGCATACAGCATCTGAAGCAGGGCCAAAGGTCAGCAGGTCAGAGGCTGGAAGAAGAAAGATTAAAGGATTCTGAGGGAGGCTGGCTGTATTAGTTACTCCTCTCATTGCTTTGAAAAAAGATGTCTCACAAAAGTGTATGACAGGAGGGGGGCTTATTTTGGCTCAGAGTTTGTAAGGATACAATCTGTCATGGCAATGGAAGCATGGTGATCAGAACATGAGGTGCCACCAGAAGT